>CM033279.1:38909121-39337366 GCA_019343175.1 Oedothorax gibbosus | reverse complement strand
TTGTAAAAAAAATTTGCGTTTTATTTTAAAATTTTTTTTTTTATTTTTATATTTTTTTAATAAAAGGTTTTTGTAGAATCTGTTTGTCTAAAATGTTGCAAAGTTTTTGAAAAAACTTTGTTGTACTTTTTTTTTTTTAAAAGTGCATTGATTATTGTTTCTTTAAAAAATTTTTGGGTAAATTGTGTTGTTTTTTTTTAAATGCTTTTGGGAGTGAAATGAAAATTTTTTTAAAATTGTTGTGGGGGGAACTAGGCCCTTTGCCCCCCTAAGGATACGACCCAATCCCTTTTTTCCCCAAGCAAGGGAAAAAGGTTTTGTAAATTTGAAAGTGGCATCACTTTTTTCCTTTCACCCCTTTATCACAGGGTAAAAAAAAAAACGACCCGGGAATCTTTGCGCATTTGTTAATTTAGCGAAAAAAATACGTTTTCATGCACTGAAAGAAAATTTTTGGGGCCGTAATGTTTTTCGGTCTACTTTTTTTGGTTTTAAAAGAAAGATTTTTTTAAAATTAGTTTTTTGGGTTTGTTCAGGCATTAGCTACATTTAAAATTTGCTAAAGTGCTAATGAAATTATTCGCAAATGACTTTTTTTTTGGGATTAAACAAAAAAAAAGTGAAACTAGGGATAAGTGCCCCCCAAACCAGTTAAGGATATGTGCCCCAAAGGGTAAAAAACCACAAAAGTAACAGGAGTAAAACCAAATTTAAATTTTTTTTTTAAAAATCACGGGATTTCCCCAAAATTTAATTGACTGGGTCCTTAAACGAATTTAAGGTTTGTTTGGAAGGGCAAGGGAATTTTTTTTAACGAGTTACAATTCCAAATATGCAGAAAAAACGTAGAAATTTTTTTAAATTTCCCAAAAATTTGGATAAAAACCCCCCCAAAAAAGGGTTTGTTAAAATAGTAGCGATTCTTAAAACCACATGTTTTTTCTTTTCAGAATAAAAGAAACCCCAGTTTGTTTTTCCAACGGGAATTTAAAATTTTAAATTTGATTTTTTCGTTTTAAAATAAGAAAAATTTAAAGAGAAAAAAAATAAAAAGTAAAAAATTTTTTCCTGGGAAAAAACTATAAAAACTATATAAAAATTTATAATATGATATTATTTTTTTTATTTGGGTAAAGTTTTTTTGGGTTTTTTTAAGTTTTACTACCACATTTTTTTGGGGGTTTGGGGCACGTATCCCTAATAGGTGGGTATGTATTTCCCCATGCTTGGGATACATGACCCAAACTTTAAAAATGTATTGTGAAAAATTTTTTAATTATAATGCATATTGTATTGTAAAATATACTGCGTTTTATATTATAAAATTTATTGTATATTGTTTTAATAAAGGTGTTGTAGAATCTGTTGTCTATATTATTGCAAAGTTTATTAAAAACGTGTTGTACTTTGTATTTTAAAGTGCATTGTATATTGTGTTGTAAAATTTTTGTAAATTGTGTTGTATTTTATGCTGTTGAGTGCGAAGTAAATTGTTTTGTAAAATTGTTGTACACTTTATTGTATAATATATTATAAATTGTATTGTAAAGTTCACAGATAAGCCGGGACGAAGGTGCGATATCCCTTTTTGACGGGATGGATTTTGGTGTGCACCAGTGGATATCACTCCGCTTACCCCAAGGAATTACAAAGACAAGCCTGGACGAGGAGCGATATCCCTTTATGACGGGATGGATGGTGGAGTGCATCAATGGATATCACTCCGCTAATCCAAGGAAGGACACAGACTTTCGGGACCATCTAGCGATTTCCTTTTATGAGGCGATGGATTTATAAGATATTGTGAAAATTATTGTTAATTATAATGCATATTGTATTGTAAAATGTATCGCGTTTTGTATTATAAAATTTATTGTATATTGATTTAATAAAGGTATTGAAATATGTGTTGTCTATATTATTGCAAAGTCTATTGTAAAATATTTTGCACTTTGTATTGTAAAGTAAATTGTATATTGTGTTGTAAAATTTTTGTAAATTGTTTTGTACTTTGTGTTTTAAAGTGAATTATATATTGTGTTGTAAAATTTTAGTAAATTGTGTTGTATTTTATATTGTAGAGTGCAATGTAAATTGTATCGTAAAATTGTTGTACACTATATTGTATAATGTATATTATATTGTATTGTAAAATTATTGTACACTGTATTGTATAATGTATTATATATTGTATTGTTAATTGCATTTTTAAGTTTATTGCAAAGTGTGTTACTCCAAATAAGGACACATACCGAAGCACAGCGTGGCAAGATACCAAATTAGCTGGCATTAATTCACTGGAGTGATTTATAAAAAAAATTTTGGTTGTATTTAATGTAAAATATTTAGTTATAAATAAGTACACTTAAAGATATTTTTAGTAATTATTTTGTTTTAAATATATATAAGAATTCTTACTTATTTAATCAGTTTTCTATTAGACGCGGCGTTTTAAAATGCGAAAGAGTTTTATTTAAATCGCTTGATTCACTATCCGGGCCATTTGTACGCTTTTTTAGGATGTTCTGATAAAAAACCTAATTTTTCGTATGGGGTTTTATACAAAGATTATCTCTCTTTAAATTATATAATTCCATTCTTTTTAAAACAAGTTCTTTTGAACGTAATTGTGCAATAAAAGATACAATACATCAATCTTCGAGACTCGCCGAAGAAACAAAAAGTTACTAAAAAAACCCTCAAGAAGTTACATTATGCTTTCATTCCAACATTATAAAGATTATTTAAATTTTTGTTTTGATGGAGGTCAAGTTTTTGTGAATTTTTAAAGTTATTGACGTTGCAGATGATCACCTACATCGCATTAATATCATCTGCAACGCCAATAACTTTAAAAATTCCCAAAAACTTGACCGTAATCGTACACTTATCAACAACAATTTCCCTCCAAAATTTATAAAGAAGTATCTGCAATAATTTTCTTTGGGACGTCACTAAATTTTTACTTATAGTCTAGTTTTTTTCCTTCACCGCACTTAATTTCTACACTGTAACTGTCAATAGTTTCACCTAAGTTTTTAGTTCGGATTTTGTGAGAAGCGGTTGGCTTCAAAGTTTCGTGTTGTTTTTTATTCGCTTCATCTGCTTTATGTAAGTTTGTCTTTATGTTTTTAATTTTGATTTTGTATTTTAATTTTGATTTTGTTTTTTAATTTTGATTTTGTTTTTAATTCTCTTCTGGAAATTCCACAGTACACTTTGGGGTAAAATTGGGATTTTTTATTTGACTCTCGTCCATCCCAATACAGAGAAGTGTATTGTTTTAATAGTGGGTCAAGGTTTTACCTCCTGATGAAATGGCCTTTCCCACTATTTTTGTTTTTTTTCCATATCTTATTTTTATATTTTTTCGTTTTACTTTTTTTTTTTGTATTCGTTATTTTGTTTTTTACTGATTATGGCAGCTTTAGCGCCAGTTAGTAAGATTCTCTCTTTTTGTATTATGTGTTTAGTATGTTATATATATATTTTTTCAATTGTTTTATGTGTCAAGTTGCATGATTTTTTCTTGATAATATATTTTATAATGAAAAATATTTTACCACAATTTTCACAAAAGAAATTTTCAGTTCAATGTATTTCAAACAAAAAAAGCTATTTAAATGCGTTTTTTTTAATTTTTGGAGCCTTATAAAAAAAGAGAATAAATCAAAAGGGCGCAAACATGCGCAACATATTCTTGTTGGATATCAATATATGAAGTATGCACTACAAGTTCCTGCGAAAATCGCCGCGGGGAAGTGCGAGGAAGTTTACTTTTACACTAAGAGAAAATAAATTAACAAGAAAAAAAAATTAAATTTTTCTTAGCTACAATTAGAACTTTTTTTAATATAATTTTAACCTACATAAACTTTAGAAAAACAGTTTATATTAGCAATATCATACCTGAGGGCCCAGGATCCATCTTTTTTTTTAATTTAGAAGGACTATTTTTATGGCAAAACAAGCTGAAAAAGTAGAGACCGATTTGCTAAAGTACTTCACTTGATTGAAACTCAACACAAAGTGCTTTGTTCGTGGTGGTGGTGGGGAGAGGGGAACCGCTCAAACCGAGAATAAGTCATAACACCAGGTGCCCCGAACTATATTATACAGGTGGGATGCACACATACTGGCAGAGACTGTTTTCCACGCTTTTGAAGCCATCTAGACTCTCTACCACACTGTCTGGACACGAGAACAACAACAAAACTAAACACGATCATGTCAAATACCTGTTTTAAACAACCCAAAGTTCTTACCAATAGTACATTTGAGACGGCATTAACTGTAATACCTACTTTTTTAACCTTACCCTGTACAACATGTTTCCCAGACCACTCCATTCTTCTCTTTCCCATCCCACTTTCGCCAACACGAAACAGGTAATAGGGAAGAACGGGGGAAGAAGGATGCAGACGATCACTAAGTTAAACTCGCCCTTATTTCAAATAAATTTTATTAAATTCTTCCTACATTTTCCCTATAAGGTCTTATTTCCTTTTTGTATAGTTAGATAGAAGAATCATGTCTTTTGAAGAATTAAATAACGTTTCTTGTAGTTAAATCAAAATATGAAAAACATGGTAAAATAAAATTTATTCTGAAACAATTTTATTAAATAAATTGTCCCTAAAATCTTCATTCTTGCAATTTTAAATATTAAAAATTGAAATTGAACTATTTTTAACCAATAAAGTATCGAAAAAATTATTGTTATAAAATTAATTCAAACAAGAAGTTCATAAAGAACTAAAATAGCCTACTTTCCTGTTACTTAAATACTTACTGAAGTTCTAATCGGGAAAAAACTAGGTTCCTAACAGTAAATATCATCAACAACCGTTTCTACACTAGATTTATACACATTAGAAAAAAATCGAAATACAGCACCCAGCTATAATTTAAACTTCTAAAAGCCGAAATCAACTATTTTCCTTAATATTCTTTTGCAGATTAGCTTAATATTATTTATCGTCTGCTCGATTTATTTGTAGTTCGTAGATCAATTAAATATTTATTAATAACAAAAGTAATGAAACTACTCTAAACTGCATTAAAAAAATAAGAAATGTAAATTAAAACTAAGCATAATTGTATGCAAAAATATGCCTTGCCGCTTTCTTGGTAAACAATTAATGAACAATCAAAGAATCAAATTGTGCTACATTTTATGATTTCATTCCAAACTGATTTATAAAAATATTATTTTGCTTCAAATATGTTGAAATAAATAAAGTTTCTCATGACATTGTTGATTTGGCAAGTGATTTAAATGACTCAAAATTGAATTTCAATGCTAATTCAATGGGAAATTCGCCGACAGATAGTAGATTTATGTCCGCCTTTTTAATTCTTCCTTTTTTTAATTCTTTCGAATTAAAAAAAGAAAAGTAGGCTAAAAAAAATTATGATTCCAATTTTTTCCCTTAAGTTTCAGTTTTAAAAAATTAAGATTTCTTTCCCTGATTTTCACCATTTCATTCTGGATGCATAATGGGACTGAATGGGTTAACAAAAGTACGCAAAGTGTTCCCCTAATGGCCTAATTGTTTTGGGCAGTGTAAATCATGAGGGATCCATTTATAACCACCTACTACATAAATACTATATACATAATATATTTTTTAAATATTAAAAAAAATCAGTTAAATTTTTTAATTTGAATCTCCTGTAGTGAAAACAAGTTTACACTTCAGTTAATTTGTTTATCCCTCAGAGGAACAAATACCTATTCCCCATACAACTCCATTCTGCTCTTCCCCATCCCACTTTCACCAACACGAAAGGGGTCGGGGAAGAAAGGGGGAGGAAGGATGCAGACGATCCCACCGCCAGGGGTCGCCCAAGTAGTCAGGGATGGAGATGCTGCATCGGAGACCGTCTGCTCTCCTCCGTCCCATTAACGAAGGCCGCTCCTGACCCCGAAATCGGCCATGGCCGACGACAGACAGCTGCCCAACATTCAGGAGGACTGTCTTCTCAAGGTAAACAATCAATCGATTGATACTTAATTGATAAACAAACAAAAATTGGCAGTCAGGTGTCTAACCCTTCTCCTCCCCCTATGGATGTGACGTTCCTCTCTTCCCCTCGCCCCTTTCCCCCGCCGCTGTCAGATTTTCTCGAATGTTTTCTTCGCAGACGATTTGGGTTTTGGAATGTTTTTTTTATTATTATTGTGTATTGGAACGGGTTTGTGTGGTGTTCTTGAATTGGGATTTATATTGAAATTATTATAATTAATTATTTCACGCATGATTCCAAGGAGAGTTTAATTCTTAATCGTAAATTTTATGTTTTTGGTGAAATATAAATAAAAATTGATCTCTTTTTACACAATCAAAATATATATGTGAATGTAAATCCTCATTAAGTCGTAGTTCGGGCTAGTATTTCATTTAATCCGCCAATTAGGCTTAGCGGTCAGGCCGACCCCCCTACGGGATGGATGCGGCCCTTCTGGCAGCGAAAGTCCGGCAAAGGATGAATGAATGTTCCGGAATGCCGGAGGGGGGACGTAGTAAAATTTTCTGTTATGAGACAGGCTCGTATTTGTAAAACGATTTAAGACGAATGAAATTTTAAATGGTGGTTATATGTGTAAAATTATAATATGATCTTTATTCAGTTTGTAAAATTCAAGTGAATTTAAATTGTAAAAAATAAGATGAATGAATTTTCAAAGGGGACCTTTAAAAATATATACCCGATATTAGAGATAGAACAATTCTCTAACATCAGTTATATTTTTAAAGATTTTAATTTATTCAGATTTTTTTTATTTATATAAGAACGGAATATTAATCCTTTGCTAGTTTGCAATTATTTCGTTTAAAAATTGTTTAAAAGAAAGATGAATGTAAACATTTGGAGTGCCGAAGAAGGAGGATAAAGTGGAATTGTCTAAAACAATTTTTGAATATAAGTTCCAAGGAACAAGTTTTTTTAAAAATATATTAATTTAAGTGTTTTTTTAATGATGATGTAAAACGATTTCCCCCAGGCGGCTTGAAAATGGGCAAAAATGTATGGATGTTTTCTCTGTATAAATTTAGTTTTTTAACCCTCTTAGGTAAGGTACACTGTTAAAAATTAGGCACTTTGTTTCACCAAAAATATGGTTTCTAGTAGCTGCAACGGCTGTGTGGTGAAACGTTAAACCATATTTTTGGTATTCGGTTGAACCATTTCTCAGGTTTTTGTTTCCAAATCCAGAAAAATGGTTCAACCAAACACCGTAAAAAAAAGGTGAAACATTTCACCACACAGCCGTTGCAGCTACTAGGAACCAATATCATGGGGAAACCGAGCACAAAATTTTTAACAGTGTATACGTGATTTCGTTAAAGTGTAATTTTGTTTTCCCTGCTTGAGAAAAAATTTACATTTTTAAAATTTAATTTCTTAAAAATTGTGTTAAACTTTGTTTCTTTTGGAGATAATTATAAATGACTGCTTCAAACTTTAAATTTGCATATTTAGTAAAATTATAATTAAAAAAAATATTTGCATTTCTGAAAAGCCTGATATTCATGAGATGGGTTTATACGTCAAAAATTCATAAAAATTCTGAATTATTTTTATTATATAAGATCTTAAAATTCTTTCCAGCTGAAATAAATTGTAATGTCAATTAAAAATTTATTATTGATATTCAAATTTATTATTTAATTTTTTTAAAATTTGTTGTTATTGCTTGAAAAACTGGTGTATAAATACCGGAAAAAGCCGGGTCTAACACGCTTAGAAGGTTGATATTGAAATTTGAAATGGTGTTCGAAAAATTGTAATCTTCAGTCAGTTTGGGAAATTCAAGTGAATTTTATGTAGTTAAATAGAAAATGAATGAATTGTCGAAATGAATTGTATCACAATTCTCTAACATCGGGTCTATTTTTTAAAGGTTTTAATCACTCAGATATATTTTTATTTACAAATATTTTATATTTAAAAGTACAATATTAACGATAAGTAGTTCGTGATATTTTATTTCATCTAAAAGTAGTTTTAGAAAAGATGAATACAAATATTTGGAATGCCGAATGGATAATAAAATTTAATTTATAATGTTTTTTTGAATACAAGTTATGTGGAACTTAAATGTGTTTTTAAGCGATAAAAATATTAAGTTTTATTAAATTATATATTTTAAGTTCCTGAAATTTAAAGAGGGTTTAAAAATTTTTAAAAGATATATGAAGACGACTGTTTGGAATGCCGAAGAGGAGAAGTAGACAAATTCTCTAACATCATACTTTCATTTCATATTCAAGTTATTTAGATGTCCAAATGATGTTTAAGTTCAAAATTTTTAGACAATCCTAAGTACAATCATAAAAGTCAATGCGTATATAAATTGCTTAAAAATGATGATTGAATTTTCGAATTGCCATAGGGGATACTTAGTAGAATTCTCTAACATTAGGAAATTTTAAAGAGAATTTAATATATTTGCATGAGTTTTATGTATACACGAAGCATAATATTTATTAAACCTTAGTCACTTTGTGATATTTTATTTGAATCAAAACAAAAATTAATTAAAAAAATTATTATTTTAAAAAAAATTAATGCTTATGTTTGAAATGTCAGAAGAAGTAAAGTACAATTTATAACATCAGGCAATTTTTTTAAAAAAGTTTTTATAATTTAAAAATGTTTTCAAACGTAAAATTAAAAAAATTCTTTAATCAGTAGTAAAAATTTAATGTGAGTTTAAGATAAGTATTTTAAAAAATAATTTATGAATGCTCTGAAATGATTTAGAAGTTTTTTAATGTTTAGTTCGTAAAAATATGTCTGTGCTTTTAAGATCATTTAAATGATTAATAGAAAATGAATATATTTGGACTACCACGGGGATATGTAGTAGAATTCTCTAATTTTCGACTTTTTTAAGTTTAAAGTTATTCGAATTTGAAAACGATGCTTGAATGTACATGTCTTAAGAGAATCTTTTTAATTTCGGCGATTGAATGTTTATTTAGCATAAATTAAAGAAGAAAGGACACGGGTCTCCAAACAAAATGCTTCTGTGTTAATCTAAAAATAATTTTTAATCCACATTACTCCGGCCTGGTATTGATTATTTTTACAAACGGTGCACTGAATCTTTTACCGAAGTTTTTTTTATATAATAATGCAGCTGACTTAAAGGGTGCTATAATCCCACTTTTGAAATTGGTTCCAATATTTTTTTTAAGGGTTATTAATTGAAAAAATATATATTCGAACTAATTTCAAAAAGTGGGATTATAAAGCCATGTAAGTCAGCTACATTTATCATATAAAAACTGTTTGCTGAAGGGTTTTTTTTTATAATAATGTAGCTGACTTAAAAGGACTGAATCTTTTACCCGAAGTTTTTTTTATATAATAATGCAGCTGACTTAAAGGGTGCTATAATCCCACTTTTGAAATTAGTTCCAATATTTTTTTAAGGGTTATTAATTGAAAAAATATATATTCGAACTAATTTCAAAAAGTGGGATTATAGAGCCCTGTAAGTCAGCTACATTTATCATATAAAAAAACTGTTTGCTGAAGGTTTTTTTTTTTTATAATAATGTAGCTGACTTAAAAGGACTGAATCTTTTACCCGAAGTTTTTTTTATATAATAATGCAGCTGACTTAAAGGGTGCTATAATCCCACTTTTGAAATTAGTTCCAATATTTTTTTTAAGGGTTATTAATTGAAAAAATATATATTCGAACTAATTTCAAAAAGTGGGATTATAGAGCCCTGTAAGTCAGCTACATTTATCATATAAAAAACTGTTTGCTGAAGGTTTTTTTTTATAATAATGTAGCTGACTTAAAAGGACTGAATCTTTTACCCGAAGTTTTTTTTATATAATAATGCAGCTGACTTAAAGGGTGCTATAATCCCACTTTTGAAATTAGTTCCAATATTTTTTTAAGGGTTATTAATTGAAAAAATATATATTCGAACTAATTTCAAAAAGTGGGATTATAGAGCCCTGTAAGTCAGCTACATTTATCATATAAAAAAACTGTTTGCTGAAGGTTTTTTTTTTATAATAATGTAGCTGACTTAAAAGGACTGAATCTTTTACCCGAAGTTTTTTTTATATAATAATGCAGCTGACTTAAAGGGTGCTATAATCCCACTTTTGAAATTAGTTCCAATATTTTTTTAAGGGTTATTAATTGAAAAAATATATATTCGAACTAATTTCAAAAAGTGGGATTATAGAGCCCTGTAAGTCACCTACATTTATCATATAAAAAAACTGTTTGCTGAAGGTTTTTTTTATAATAATGTAGCTGACTTAAAAGGACTGAATCTTTTACCCGAAGTTTTTTTTATATAATAATGCAGCTGACTTAAAGGGTGCTATAATCCCACTTTTGAAATTAGTTCCAATATTTTTTTAAGGGTTATTAATTGAAAAAATATATATTCGAACTAATTTCAAAAAGTGGGATTATAGAGCCCTGTAAGTCACCTACATTTATCATATAAAAAAACTGTTTGCTGAAGGTTTTTTTTTATAATAATGTAGCTGACTTAAAAGGACTGAATCTTTTACCCGAAGTTTTTTTTATATAATAATGCAGCTGACTTAAAGGGTGATATAATCCCACTTTTGAAATTAGTTCCAATTTTTTTTAAGGGTTATTAATTGAAAAAATATATATTCGAACTAATTTCAAAAAGTGGGATTATAGAGCCCTGTAAGTCAGCTACATTTATCATATAAAAAAACTGTTTGCTGAAGGTTTTTTTTTATAATAATGTAGCTGACTTAAAAGGACTGAATCTTTTACCCGAAGTTTTTTTTATATAATAATGCAGCTGACTTAAAGGGTGCTATAATCCCACTTTTGAAATTAGTTCCAATATTTTTTTAAGGGTTATTAATTGAAAAAATATATATTCGAACTAATTTCAAAAAGTGGGATTATAGAGCCCCGTAAGTCAGCTACATTTATCATATAAAAAAACTGTTTGCTGAAGGTTTTTTTTTTATAATAATGTAGCTGACTTAAAAGGACTGAATCTTTTACCCGAAGTTTTTTTTATATAATAATGCAGCTGACTTAAAGGGTGCTAAAATCCCACTTTTGAAATTAGTTCCAATATTTTTTTAAGGGTTATTAATTGAAAAAATATATATTCGAACTAATTTCAAAAAGTGGGATTATAGAGCCCTGTAAGTCAGCTACATTTATCATATAAAAAACTGTTTGCTGAAGGGTTTTTTTTATAATAATGTAGCTTACTTAAAAGGACTGAATCGTTTACAGAAGGTTTTTTTTATATAATAATGTAGCTGACTTAAAGGGTGCTATAATCCCACTTTTGAAATTGGTTCCAATATTTTTTAAAGGGTTATTAATTGAAAAAATATATATTCGAACTAATTTCAAAAAGTGGGATTATAGAGCCCTGTAAGTCAGCTACATTTATCATATAAAAAACTGTTTGCTGAAGGGTTTTTTTTATAATAATGTAGCTTACTTAAAAGGACTGAATCGTTTACAGAAGGTTTTTTTTATATAATAATGTAGCTGACTTAAAGGGTTCTATAATCCCACTTTTGAAATTGGTTCCAATATTTTTTAAAGGGTTATTAATTGAAAAAATATATATTCGAACTAATTTCAAAAAGTGGGATTATAGAGCCCTGTAAGTCAGCTACATTTATCATATAAAAAACTTTGCTGAAGGGTTTTTTTTATAATAATGTAGCTGACTTAAAGGGTGCTATAATCCCACTTTTGAAATTAGTTCCAATATTTTTTTTAAGGGTTATTAATTGAAAAAATATATATTCGAACTAATTTCAAAAAGTGGGATTATAGAGCCCTGTAAGTCAGCTACATTTATCATATAAAAAACTGTTTGCTGAAGGGTTTTTTTTATAATAATGTAGCTGACTTAAAAGGACTGAATCTTTTACAGAAGGTTTTTTTTATATAATAATGTAGCTGACTTAAAAGGTGCTATAATCCCACATTTGAAATTGGTTCCAATATTTTTTTTATAAAGTTATTAATGGAAAAAATATATATTCGCACTAATTTCAAAAAGTGGAATTATAGAGCCCTGTAAGTCAGCTACATTTATCATATAAAAAACTTTGCTGAAGGGTTTTTTTTTTTATAATAATGTAGCTGACTTAAAAGGACTGAATCGTTTACAGAAGGTTTTTTTATATAATAATGTAGCTGACTTAAAGGGTGCTATAATCCCACTTTTGAAATTGGTTCCAATATTTTTAAAAGGGTTATAAATTGAAAAAATATATATTCGAACTAATTTCAAAAAGTGGAATTATAGAGTCCTGTAAGTGATCTACATTTATCATATAAAAAAACTGTTTGCAAAATATTCAATACAGCCGGAGAAATGTGGTAAAGAAAATAATTATTTTCCATTGGTTTATACAGAGGCACTTTGGTTTAGAGATCCACGATCATTCGGGGTCATTCTCATTCTGATACTTTTGTTATACGATTTTAAAACATTCTTTACAAGTAACAATTTTAGATAATCTTTAGTCAGTTCAAGATATTTAATGTGGATCTAGCATAACTTCATAGAATGTTGAATAACTAATGTTTGGTATGCCAAAGGGAAGAAGTAGTACATTTCTCTAAATATGATTTGATAAAGATTTAAGTTAGTCAGACTTTCCTTTCCTTTTTGGTTTTTGAATGTCTTTCCAAGAAAGCCTTTGTTCAGTTCGGAAAAGTTTTGGATTTAAGTGACTTTGATAGATATTTTAGACTCTATTGTAAAGCATGTTCAAAACAATATTCTGGTTTTATGGAACTTAAAACGGTGTTCATATCTAAAAAAATTATAATAGATAGATATTTATATATAAGATTTTAGTTCTAGAAATTTAATGATTTTAGTTCTTGATTTAAGATATTTTAAAAGTTTTAATAATGAATGATTTCACTGCTCAAAGGGACATGCTGCTTACATTTGTTAAAGAAAGCTTGCATGGAAAGAAAAAATTCTTTTCATCAATTTCGGTCATTTTGAGAGTGAAACCAAAGCAACCAATGAAATCCGGTACTGATAAAAAGGAAAACAAGAATGTTACATCATCTGAAACATTCCCATTAATGAGTTTGCACAATAGTTTATTCAATCTCCACGTATTTCATTCGTATATTATTTTTCTTTCAGCATACAACAATGTATAAACAGCGTGGCATTCAATCTAGAATTACTTTCAAAATATATTTCCGAATAAATTCAATTTTAGGCTTAGTTAAAAATTAATTAATTAAAAATAATTTCTATTGAAAATAAAAATTGTTAATTTTAAAATAATTTAATTTTAAAATAAAAATGATTAATTAAAAAATAAAATTATTAAAAAAATAAGTATAAATTTAATTAGAAATTAATTGAATTCTAATTACATTAAAATATTTTTTAATTATTGATTTTATTTAACAAAAATATATATTTAAAAAATTAGTTAAAAACAAGATAACTTCAAAAGTATATTTTTTGTAAGCAACAAATTACGTGAAATTTAAATATCGACAGTGTTAAATTGACGACAGTATTTATTGCAATTATTTTTTAAAGAACTACCAATTTCATTTCGCATATTAATCATTTTTCAATACTGTGGTGGGATAGAGGATATTTTGGCAACGTTTCCAATTTTCACTTCATTGCCAAATCCATAAAAATGAAATTAATTACTGTCTGCGTCTGTAGTTCATATGAAGGGCGCAGTTTCAAAACTCACATTCTCCAAAGTATGGTTAAGATATAGGGTCCGGCCCCTTCATTTTGTCCAAGTGAGTTTACCATTATCAAAAGTCACCAATGAACGGACTGGACTCTATATCTTAGTCATACTTTGGAGAATGTCAATTTTGTAACTTCACCTTTCATATACTTCAAAATTTTTATATCTATTTTGACCAAATTTTTGTTTAGGAACGCTCAAAACTGAAGAGTGCAGGGGAAGAACCGCTTAATTTATCAGGAGTAGTCCCGTAATTGTATCTGCTTGGCGGGCATTGGCGACAGGAAACCGGTTTTCCTTTCGGTTCTTCTTTCGCGGTACAAACGTGTGACTCGTGTCCGCTGATCTCTGGTTAAATCAGGGTTGCCGCGAGAGAAAAACAAAGTGAGTAACCGATTTCCTCACACCAGTTTAGGCGATGACTCACTTTCATCGCCAAAGAGGCCTGATGAGGAAAGTTTTCTACAAAATTAAGCGGTTCTTCCCCTGTACTCTTCAACTACTAAAGTTTCTATTTATTTTTACTGAATAAAATATTATTTCAATTTCCGAAGCACATGATATTTTAGCATTTATTATTAGGCATTTTACAGTCACCGATGATTGGCATTTGAAAAATTTCATAGAAATATTTTAATTTTGATTTAGTAGTTACAGAGAGAAAAAATCTAATAAAATATTTTTTTAAATAATAACTTTTTATAACCATTTATATAAAAAAAATCGCAATGGGGTTGTTTCACGTCGTGGAGCAACAGCTCCAACAGTTTGTTGTCATTTGTTGCCTGGAATTACTTATGTTTTGGCATTCGGAAATGAGTTTTTCTAAGACTATTTTACCTAAGACTATTTTACTTATTCAATTTTTTAAATGCCAACTTCTTGCTGTGCTGTAGGTTGTTCAAAACATTTGTTAAAGAAAGCTTGCATACAAAGAAAAGTTTCTTTTCATCTATATTGGTCATTTTTAGAGTAAAACCGAAGCAACCAATGAAATCCAGTACGGATACAAATGAAAAAGGGCGTTAATCATCTGAAACGTTCCCATTCATAAATTGCTTAAAATACTGTAAATAAAATCCTGCACTTTTACTTTTATAACTATTGCCTCGCTGGGAAACTGCTTCTTTTAACCATCGCTCATCGCTATTTTTTATATAAATTTCCATTTTAACCCGAAACTTTCCTAATCTATTTGTAATAATTTAAGTATGGTCGATCAGTAGGATGAATACACTAAAAACTGGTTAAATTATATCCATAAATAAAATAATTTTTATTGATATTTTTTTAAACAAATATTTAAAAATCCCGTACCAATAATTAATTTCGAAATAAAAACCTAAGAAATACTGAGTATTTTCGCAATGGGAATATTTCTTATGACTTCACGCTGTCTATACTACGAGTTCATTGGTTGTTTCGTTTTCTTTGAAAAAGTGTTGAAACAGCTCATTGGTTTAAAAAAGGTCACGCGCTCCGAACTGCGATTTCATTGGTTGTTTTGTTTTTTGTGGAAAAGTGTTGAAACAATCCCATTGCTTTATAAATCTCCATAATGGGCATGTTTCAGACCTTAAGTGGAAATTTAAAAAATAAAAACAAATTCCTTCTCGAGCCTTTATTGGTGAATCAATGTCAAGTGGTAACAGAGCGCTAACCAGAGCACCGATCGAAGGAAGTAAGGGATGAAATCTGGAAGGAAATACGTCACCTGAAATCCGCCAATTCCAATAGGGTACTTGACAGTATCACTAAAATACCTTCCAATATTAATTAAATTATAAATTGAACCCAAATATAACAAACGTATATATTTTTTTGCAAAATAAATCTTTAAATAATTAATAAAAATCATTTTCAAATGGCTTTTTTTTCATCGGTACGTCACGTGATCACAAACACGTCGATTTGGCTGACGTCAATAGTATGTATAAACAAACCGGTGCACAGTGGGGCAAAACCCCTTAAAAGCTGGCCAAAACCCCAAAAAATTAAAGTGCCTCTTTTAAGTTTCCATCTACGTGGGGTTGTTTAGAAATATCTGAAGTGTCATATGTCACCTCCCCCGACAGATTTATGGCTTCTGGGAAGAGTTGTGAGGGTGCAAAGTTGACCAAATCGGGAGAGTTCATTTCCAGTGCGAAATTTCTAAAAAACGGTTGCTTACTTTGTGTGCGTCCAAAAAATTATTTGTTTGTAAAACTTAAAAAAATATGATTGAATAAATAATTCTACTACTGGTGGTATGCATAACCTCAATTAATTTTATTGGATTTTTCGGAAGTGTTTTAATATTTTTTTTTAATTTAAAAAGAATGACCTTCTTAATTAATAATAATTTTTGGGTTAAAATTTAAAAAGTAGTTAATTTGTTATATAGTTATGCCTTGTTACCTAAAAACTACTACGCAGTTTGAAACCTTTTACATTGTTGTTTTCAAAACTGTTTTCACCTGTTGCACGTTTTCGCACGTTTGGCTAAAAATTCAAAATATGTAAGACATAATTTCTTTAAAGTTTCAATGGTCAAATATGCAAATAATGAGTACTATGGCTTTTGTTTTCTAAACATTGAAATAGCACTCAGTTTAATACTTTTTAATGACTATTATGAATTATTCAAGATAAAGTAATGTCATATTTTGACAATAACCTTATGTTGGGTGCATTTGATTTGGCAGATATTCAATAATTTTATTAAATTTTTTGTGACTAGTTTAATGTTAAATTCATAAGGTTTTTTACAGATCCTTTTGTATATTTTATTCATTTGACATCCATCATAAAGTTGTTTATCACTTAAATGTGGCAAAATTAAATTAGTTACTGAACTTGGATCGTAACGTTTTTTCATTAACATAAGTCTACCAAGCACACTATAGCCGAACTCAGCGTTAAGCATATTGCGCTCTATTAAATGATAACGTTTCGTAAATTTTCTGCAACATTCTCGAAAAAAATTCAAATTTTGGTCTTCAAGTAGTTCGCATATAGATAAAAAGGAGGAAATTCAACAAAATGCTTTCAAGATTACCTCCAAAAATCGCCCTTCAATAATAAAGTACAGTTACTGGAACTTGAACTTAAAAAATGACAAAATACCCGTAAAAATCTTACTTTAAAATCGATAAAACCTGCACAGTCATTTTGTAAAACCTCTAAAACGATATGGACAGCCATATATAGAGTTTTTAGTGGTTATTAGAGTAAAGCAAAATTTTGTTTTTAAAAATAAGAAGTGGTTAGATGAGAAAATTCTCGTGCCATTTTTTGCGAACAAAGGTTTAGGACGGCCATCATCTGGTTTCCTGGAAAGTAGCAAAAGGCCAAAACAAAGGAAAACGGAACATTTACGTACAAAATACACGCCAGGAACTTTAGCTTCTGTAGCACAAATGACTTTGAGAGCTATTGTTGAGATATATGCTTCTAAATTCATAAAATATACAATATTTATAGTTCCCCGTTCAGAGCATTCGAATACCGCAAATCTTTTTCTGAAAAAGAATAGCTATGTGCGGAAATTATGGAAACTATCTCAGTTGATGGAGCCTTGTCTTTGTTAATTGAGGCTCAATTAACCAGGCACCAATATGACAATATCAGAAGTCACTCAAAAAGTATATTTTCTTGGTACAAAGTCATACAAAAAGCAAAGAAAAACAGTTATCCTGAAATCAGCTCCTATGAAGTCGAAAAACTAAAGGTTGAAGTGAATATTCTAGCTCTTTTAGACCATACAGCTCAAAGAATAATAGACTGCACATTGAATGATTTGAGCAATTATTAATATGAGCAGTTAAAATGTTTGAAACTTATTTCAAAATAGGGATATGATGGCAGCTCAAGTCAAAGCCAATATAAACAGAAATTCAAATCCACTAAATATTCAGATTCGAATAGATTTCTTATTTCGAGTGTACCACTGAATTGTATTTCGAAGATAATGATCTAAAAAATATAATCTGGAAGAATCCTAGACCAGCATCAAGTCGATTCTATCATCCAATACATATACAGTTAATCAGCAGAATTTTCAAAACACATAGTAGAGTGCACCGAAAACCAAATATTACAATCTCATTCCAACAATAGTAATATTAAATAACCTAAGTCTACAAATTAATCATAATATTATATTTACAATGATGGATGGTAAAATTTGTAATGCATTTACATCTTACCACGTCTCCGTAGAGGTGTTATTTTTGTGGATCAAAAGAATTCAACAATATTTTAGAAATCAAATAGTGTTTTCTCTACTGTATTCATGAATTATAATGGTGTGACATGCGAATGTGCGTACGATAAGGTATGAATGATTTATTTCTTTGCATAAGATTATAATTTTTAGATTTATTAATATAGTAAATTGAGTTTTAAATTAAATACTAGTTCTTATTATTCCTTGAAAACGGATATTATTAATTTTAGACAATTATTTAAATAAAAATATATATCATTTTATTAGGCGTTTAAATAAATGAACCAAATGTGATAATTTCAGTTTAAATTACTTTAAATATTTAAAATTAGAGCTGCACACTTCTAAAAACATACTAAATACCTAATTATGATGTTTTTAGCCCATTGGAGAAATTACAGAATTTTGGCCAGGTTTTCACCCCTTTTGCCCCACTGTGCGGTGTGGTTTTTTTTTTGTAATTAAACTGGTTTTAATTTAACTTACTATTAAAATAAGAATTGTATAGATAATGGGTGGAGGTTTTACAGAAGCGGATAGTTCAAATTTGCTTAAAGTAGATTCCAAAATGGTGTTTCAAAGTTTGTTGATAGTTACTAGTGACATCTTAGATACCACGTGACAGCCACAAAGCGTTTTCGGGAGTGATTTTTCGTCCTATTTTTAAAATTCTTTTTTCCCCTTTTTATGGGGTATTTGAAAAAAAGAAAAAATACGGGTCTAATATTTTTGGCATAAGAATATTTTAAGCCAATAAAATTTTTTTAGTCAAGTACCCTATTATAATTTCTATATAAATTCTTCACATAATTCTTTTTGATTCTCAAAGAAAAGGGCCCATTAATTATTTACATTGTTTTATTGATTTTCGTGGGTGGAGAAAAGTCACGATGCAAGGCCAGTATTGTCACTCACATTTATCAACGAGTATTCGTTTATTCTTAGCGATTATTTTCAATCCACTATTAAAGAAGTACATATTATATAAAAATTTACAAAATTTAAAGTATAAATTTCGTTTCGGTTAGAAATTGGTAGGACAGAAATAATAATAATTATATATTTTTCTTTAATATACTTTTTAAACCTATCAATTCTATTGAATACAACATAAACTGAATCAGCAGTTTAAGGAAAGAAAATATTTGGCTGGAGAAAATCTTTCGTTCTTAAAGCATCCAACTGAATTAGAAAATATACTCGAATTTAAATGAATAAAAATATAACTATTTATTTTATAATCCCTTTCCTTAAACAAGAATTGAAATGCACTACGATTATTTTTTTGTTTATGACGGATCATATTGGGTCAAGAGGCTTTTAAAAAACTAATGATATTTTTTTATTAATTAGTTCATTATCAAATTCAACTGTAGAATTTAAAATGATTAACTCTGTAGAATTGATTAAAGATTAAGAATTGTAGAAAATGATTAACTGTAGAATTTAAACGAAGAAAAAAACACGATGTATATACACGAGATAGTTTTAAAAACAAAATGACCATTTAAAATGTTCGTTGCTTCAGATGTGATAAATATGCCTTATATTAAATTAAGCAAAATGAAAGTTTCAAACTATAAAATTTGAAGTTTGAAATAAAAACCTCTGATAACTGTGTGTACCCTTGAAATATGTCAGCAAAAAAATCACGATTTTAAATTGTAGTTTTTGAAAGATTTTATAGTTTCTATATTTTTCTTAAAATTCACGGAGAACTATAGAGATACAATGATATGAGGAACAAATTCCTGTGAATTGGCTCAAATCATGAATTGTTTTTTTAAGCTTAAAGATAAACAACATGAAATCAAAATTCTAACCATCATACAAATATAACTGCTGGCTCGGTGAGCATTTAAGGCTACGAGAGTTTTCTTTAGCCTACTAAAATTCTCGGAAAAGGGGTTATCGATTGTTTTTATTGCCAATAGCCTACTATAAATAGACGAATCAAAACATCCAGCTCCTTTTTATCGCTTAGTTTATGCAACTTCGTTTTTTTTTTCGAATATCGGAACTCCCGTGTAAAACTTTTTTTTTATTTTCGCTAAATGTGGGATTGTTTGGTTTAGTTAGGTTTGCAGAGAAACTGAACAAGATGGTTTCGAGATATATTTTTTGTGGTGTTTTATTTTCGCTGCAAGTTGGCTAGGGTGATGTTTATGACCCAAAAGCCAGAATCGCAAATTCTGGGCCCATTTTTGTTATAGTGTGAGAGAGGTATGTGTTTTTGAAGAATAGTTATTAGATAGGAGGGGATTATTGATGGGGGGGTGGGGGTAGGTACATATATATTCCGGCTTGTGTGCTTGATCAGAGACCCGCTTATGAAGCCTTCGTCAAGTAAGACAATCACAGAAAGAATTTTTTACTTTCACAGAGAAAAGAATACACACCCAGGCGAAGGCGGGAATCGAACCCGCACCCGTTACAGTGCGCAGACTGCTAGCGTAATGGTCCAAACCACTCGGCCATCCGGGCCCCCTTATTGATGGAACAATGGAGATATTGGTTACGAGACCATCATAGAGTAGCCAAATAATTTGGGGCTCGGGTGGCCTAGTAGATTTGATCGCAACCCATTACGCTAGTAGTTTGCGCACTGTACCGGGTGCCGGTTTGATTTCCGCCTTCGCCCTGAGAGTACTTTCTCTGGGTCAGTAAAAATTCTGTGTCTGCTTTACTTGACGAAGGTTTATAATTCTGATCAAGCACACAAATCGGAAAATACATGTACCAACCTACCTTAACATCTCGCTGGAATATCACAAGTTTGGTTAGTTGAATTAAATATTCACACTAGTGCTACACTATTGGCGACGGACGTCATAATTTAGAACCACAATCAAGTGAGTAACAATTACATCACCTGATCTTCCTTTTAATGGACGATTTCTGACTGTGGCTCTAAATTACGACGCCCGTCGCCAATAACCCTCGTGTAGCTCTAATGCGACGATAATTCAAACTAAACCAAACCAATGGACGATTTGAACGGGGCGTATCGTGGTTTGTTTGTGGGAATAAAGACAATGCTGGACATAACTATGAAGTCACAGCAGACGTGACCGTTCAAATTCGGACTGATTTGCTGCTGGGTGGTTTTTTTGCGGGGTGAAAGACAACGTTTGACGTAACTGAAGAGTACAAGGGAAGAACCGCTTGAATTATTAGGAGTCGTCTCATAATTGTGTCTGCTTGGCGGACATTGGCGGCAGGAAACCGGTTTCTCTCTTTCTTCTTCGCTTGGTCCAAGCGTCGGAATCGAGCATCGCGTGAATCTCGTTAGGTAGAAAAGTCGTGGTTTAGGACTTTTCAATTAATTTGCGAATCTTAAAATTTCTCTTAATTGTTTTAGAAAAATTCGTGATTTTCAATCAATCGTACCTTATTTTTAAAGCTTAATATGATGATGAACACAGTCCTTTGAATAAAACGCGGAACTGAATTTCAGGGTTGCAGTAAGAGAAGCACAAGAAAGTGAGAAATTGGTCTCCTTACATCAGTTTAGGCGATTACTCGCTATCATCGCCAAAGATGCCTGATGAGGAAAGTTTTCTACGCAATTAAGCTGTTTTCCCCCTGTACTCTTCAACTGTGTCGTCAGGGGGAGGCCCGTTAGTTCTTGTGTCTGGTGCTCACTCGGAGTAAAAGTTTATTTTGTAGTTTAACATATGTGTCAGGGCCGTAGTGAGCCTAGTGGTCAGCGTCTCGGTCTCGGGATCGGAAGGTCCTGCGATCGAGTCCCGGTACCACTGAAGACCTACCGAGTATATGCGGAGTACGTGCTCGTTAAATCTGTTGGGTCCGAAAGTCCTCTAAGTTCCCATACCAAATCAATACCTCTGGGGGTGACAAGCCAATTCTGGGGATCCTCTAGTTGGCCTCTGTCTCTAAAAATTAGATGGATCCACTTATGTGTGTGTGTTGTCTGTTGTGTCTGTCTTACTTGACGAAGGTTTATAAGCGGGTCGCTGACCAAGCACACAAACCTGAATATATGTCTACCAAACCAACCAACACAAACCAAACACTCACCCACCATTATAGTCCTCCTCTCACTTCTAGCATTTATGACGTATGTTTTAGACAAGTCCAAACGATCACTCGTAAAACGAAAGGGGGTAGGGAAGATTTTGGTCTAAGCCAGAGTTGCTATTTTTAGTGATTGATTGCTTTTGCAGGCGCATATTTCTTTAATATTTAGCAGCAGTTTCTTAACTAAAAGGCAGTTCGAATTTGCCTCGGGTTCACTATTATTGCATAGCTATGTTTTAAGGGGCCCGGGTGGACGAGTGGTTAAGATAGCTGCCTCCGCTAATAGTCTGCGCACTATACCGGGTGCGGGTTCGATTCCCGCCTTCGCCCTGGGTGTAATTTCTCTCTCTGTGACAGTAAAAATTCTTTCTGTGTCTGTCTTACTTGACGAAGGTTTATAAGCGGGTCTCTGATCAAGCACACAAGCCGGAATATATATGTATCAACCCTACCCCTATGTTTTAACTTATAGCATTCCCTTAGGTGATACTGAATGTGTTAAATTACACATACTACAGATACAAATCTGGGGGCTGGGGAGCCCAGTCGGTGAGGCGTTCTCCTTGCATGCGGAAGGTCCCAGGTTCGGGTCCGGGCATCGCCAAAATAACTGCCGATCTATAAACGGCCCGTGCAGCCAAAATTGCCCGACGAAAAATACCTCGTGTAGAGGGAGTACACGTTAAATATGGTCCAAAGTCCCGACACTGCGTACGATGTCGCACTTAATGGTTGCGTTGGGTGCCTACTCACTCGTCATTTGACTGGGTTCTAAATTATGACGCCCGTCGCCAATAGCCCTCGTGTAGCTCTAGTGCGAGGATAATGCAAACGAAACAGGTGCAAATCTATTAACGATCAAGTCAAGATAGATAAATCCACGTGCAATTAATAACGGCCATCAGCAACTAACCCATAATCCTCCTTTCACCAATAACCCATGTGTAGTTTTAGTGTGACACATTATTTCCAACCAAACTTCTCCCTATGCTCGCCAAACACTATGGGATTGGAAACCCTGCTTCTTTTAGGTTCTCTAGCAGTTTTCAAAGTGAACTCTTCCGCAATCAAAATATTTGATATGCTAAGAAGTGGCAGGTGGACTATAGGCATAATCTCGTCCATTAAAAGCAAAAACAGTAACTCATCATCCTCCTCTCACGAAAATATAACATTGCGGCATGGAGTTGAACCCTTTCTCGAAATAGTAGCTAAGACAGAAACTATATCGGATTAGTAAATTAGTCTTCTATTTTTAAAGGTCAGTACCTAGAAATTAAAAATACAAAAATAGAATAATTTAAAATTAACGTAAAATGAAAATTGCCTGATAGAATTTGTAATTGAAGATTGAGATTAATTATCCATCGTCATTTTAAATTTGTTCTGAAATCTCATTTACTTAATCATATAATCAGTAATGAAATTAGAATAACCATCAACTTATTAACACGATAAGAATAGACAACTTCAATACTTACATTAATACATTAAAAACAATTAATTTTTCATTCGCCAATTGTATCGAAATTATAATTGCAGTATATAAATTAATTACTTAAATCTCATTTCAAAAAGTTATTTGATTATGTATAGAAAATGTCTTAGAGAAACTTCAACTACTATTTACAGAAATACAGGGTGGCGCAAATAAAAGTGGCCCGTCTAAGAAGTAATGATAAGACAGGAAATGCTGCCAATTCAAAATCCAATGCGAAAATAGATTTGCCATATGAAGCCATTGGTCAGTTCATTTATTAGCCCAAATAGACGCTTTGTAACTAGGCCATCTTCACCTGTGCACTGATCTGATTAACGCACACTTACACAGCACGCACTAAGATCTGGACTCGTAAATAGTCCATGTGTAGCTCTTGTCCAATAACAACCAAATCAACCAATGAAAAAATAGCTTTGCCAAGTGAAGCTATTGAACGCTGGAATGATTTCTGAATTCGACTTTGAGTCTTTCAGGCGGCTTCCATAGTTTTTCTAGCCAAGCATCTCCCTGTATTCGCAGCTCCACGCCGTGGCCACTTTTATTTGCGCCACCCTGTACATAACTAAATAAATTTATATTTAGTTAAGAAATATTTAACTAAAACCCAAGGTATGAAACAATAAAAAGCCGACCCGGCGGCGCAACGGTTAGGGCGCTAGCCTTGAAATCTGTTGGGTCCGAAAGTCCTCCAAGTTCCCATACCAAATCAATACCTCTGGGGGTGACAAGCCAATTCTGGGGATCCTCTAGTTGGCCTCTGTCTCTAAAAATTAGATGGATCCACTTATGTGTGTGTGTGTTGTCTGTTGTGTCTGTCTTACTTGACGAAGGTTTATAAGCTGGTCTCTGACCAAGCACACAAACCTGAATATACATGTCTACCAACCAACCAACAATAAAAAGACCGTCATCTCGTAATTGCCATGGACAAGTGGGCACCATCCTCTTAAAGGGTAGGGTAGGTACATATTTATATTCCGGCTTGTGTGTTTGATCAGAGACCCGCTTATAAGCCTTCATCAAGTAAGACAGACACAGAAAGAATTTGTACTGACACAGAGAAAGGAAGTTTAGTTTTAGTTTGAATTATCGTCGCACTAGAGCTAGACGAGGGCTATTGGCGACGGGCCTCGTATTTTAGAACCACAGTCAAGTGACGAGCCGACACCTGAGTAGGCACCCAACGCAACCGTTAAGGGCGACATCGTACGCAGCGTTATGACTTTGAAGGATATTTAACGTGCACTCCCTCCCCACGGGGTATTATTCGTCGGACATTTTCGCTGCACGGGCCGTTTATAGGTCGGCAGTTATTTTGGCTTTGCCCGGACCCGAACCTGGGACCTTCCGCATGCTAGGCGAATGCCTAACCGACTGGGCTCCCCAGCCCCCGAGAAAGGAAGTACACCCAGGGCGAAGTCGGGAATCGAACCCGCACCCGTTACAGCGTACAGACTGCTAGCCTTTTTTTTTCAAAATCTTTTTATATATTTTATATTTATCACTCGTAAAACGAAAAGAGGGTAAAGAAGATTTTGGTTTAAGCCAGAGTTACTATATTTGGCGATTCATTGCTTTTGCAGGTGCATATTTCTTTAAAGTTTAGAAACAGTTTCTCAACTAAAGGACAGTTCGAACTTGCATGGGTTCACTATTATTGCATAGCTATTTTTTTTTTAACTTATAGCGTTCCCTGAAGTGATACTGAATATGGTAAATAATACATACTACAGATGCTAATCTATTGACGATCAAGTCAAGATAGAAAAGAAATGCACGTGCAATTGATGACGACCTTCAGCAATTAACTATAATCATCTTTTCACTAATAACCTATGTGTAGTTTTAGTGTGACACATATTTTCCAACCCAACAATCCGCAGGCTATCCAAACACCATGGGATTGGCAACCCTGCCTCATTTAGGTTCTCTGCCGTTTTACAAAGTGGATTGTTCCACAATCAAAATATTTGGGAGGCCAAGTTGTGGCAAGCGGACTATAGAAATATCTATAACAAATAAAGAGGAACTATATTTAAGCAATTTTTATAGTTAGCGAGATAGTTGAAAAACAAACGTAACTATACAGCGAAATGCACAGTAATTAAGAAAATGTATCAGTATAGAAATAATTTCATTCTTTGTTGAAAGCGTAAATCAAAACTTTAATGTTGCAACGATATAATTGCGTATACTCGAAAATCACTGAACTGAGAAGTCCAATCACAAAACTCACATGCTCCGAAAGTTTAACTAAGATTTGGTTGGGGGCTATATAGTCCGGTGCTTTCATAAGCAACTTTTCAAATCAACAAATTTCATTGGACGAAGGGCCGTAGTGAGCCTAGTGGTCAGCGTCTCGGTCTCGGGATCGGAAGGTCCTGCGATCGAGTCCCGGTACCACTGAAGACCTACCGAGTATATGCGGAGTACGTGCTCGTTAAATCTGTTGGGTCCGAAAGTCCTCTAAGTTCCCATACCAAATCAATACCTCTGGGGGTGACAAGCCAATTCTGGGGATCCTCTAGTTGGCCTCTGTCTCTAAAAATTAGATGGATCCACTTATGTGTGTGTGTGTTGTCTGTTGTGTCTGTCTTACTTGACGAAGGTTTATAAGCGGGTCGCTGACCAAGCACACAAACCTGAATATATATGTCTACCAACCAACCATTGGACGAAGTCGCTACTAAACGAGCAGGACCTTATAAGTAAGTTTACTTTGGAGAATGTGAGTGTTCCCAAGTAGACCCTTCAACTATAAAGCTACTACACAAGGAAAGCCAAAATCCAAACCAGGAGCCTTGATTGCTTCTGTCCTGCTTTATTTTCAACAGATAAACAAAAAAAGTGTCACATTTTCAAAACTTATTGTAAAGTAAAACTTGTCAAAAGTTGTGTTTCTAATATATTTTAAACGGAAACAAAAAACCTCAAAACCAAGAATCAAATGCATTTTCTTGGGAATTTCACATTTTGCATCCAACTCTCAGACACATATTAAAATGATCTCAAGTTGTATAAGAGGTCTGGCAGTTGCTTATGAAGTGTTATTTTGATAAAAAAAATTGTTTTCGGAAATTGTTGTAAAATCGATGCGCGGGTTTAGCGAAGTTGTAATCTACACTGCTCAAGACAATTAGGAGAACACATGGTTTAAACCCTTTCACTCCCAGTGATTCCATTTGGAATCAGCAGCTTGCCATTTTTTTCTGACTAAAAGTTAAGCTCGCACTTATGTATCGTTAGATGGTCAAACAATTTTATAAAATAAATTGAAGCTAAATTTTTTACGCTTGCATTCTTAGATGTTTAAAAATTGATGTTACCTTTTTTATATAATTAAAGTTATGAACAAATTATTGTTATAATTTATTCAAAAGTTATGATTCCAATTTTCCCCCTTAAATTTTAGTTAAGAAAATTAAGATTTTTCCCCTTGTTTTCTTTACCATTTCATTCTGGATGCATAATGAAACTATTTCACAAATTTTAGATTTTTAGAATAAAAAATAAAAAGTTGGAACTGAAAGATTTAACAAAAGTAAGCAAAGTGCTCTCCTAATTGTTTTGAGCAGTGTACATCCCACCGCATTTCAGTAAAATAAAGGAAGGAAGATTATAATTATAACAAAAATTAATGGATTCGTTACTTGACCCACTTTTAAATATAAGACGTCTCAACACAACTAGCCCACATTGAGATCTTTTGTGGAATTTTCCAACCAACCAAAACAAACAATATTTCAAACCTGTCTGCATTTGCAATATTTTATAAGATAAATGGGACGTTTTACGATGCGACGTAATGATCTAATGGTGCGATGAAAATTTGTTCAACAAAAGTGAGGTGAGGTAATCGTTTCCGGCTGTCTATTTTTAGCCTCCTTCAGGAGCTTTAACACAGCCAATAACGCCTCGTAATTTAGAACCCTGGTCAAGTAACGAGGTCGACACCTGAGCGGGCACCCAACGGAACTTTGAGCGACATCGTACGCTAACGCCATCGGGACTTTGGACGCCACAGATTTAACGAGCACGTCTGTCCCTGTGTACTCGGGCCCATCCGTGATGAGGATTTTTTCTACTATTTCCAGCACGGATCCGATTTATAGGATGACTGGCAGTAGGTGGGATTCGAACCCCCGCACTCCTGAGAAGGTTGAATCTCTAGGCTGATGCCTTAACCACTCGGCCACGGACGGGCCGCCTACAATGTAAAATATGGATCGATATAAGATATAGTCCTCCTTTCACTTCTTAGCATCTATGACGTGTGTTTTAGACGAGTCCAAACTATCATTCGTAAATCAAAAAGGGTAAGGAAGATTTTGGTTTAAGCTAGAGTTGCTACAATTACAGATTTAATGCTTTTTGAAGGCCCATATTTCTTTAAGGTTTAAAAACAGTTTCTCAACTAAAGGGCAGTTTAAACTTGCATCGGGTTCACTATAATTGCATAGCTATATTTCAACTTATAGCGTTCCCCGAGGTGATACTGAATGTGTTAAATAATAGATATAGTACGGCTGGGGGAAAAAAACGATCCACCTCTCGTTTCTCGGCTACTATTGATCAGGGAATTTTGTGGAAAGTGTCGATTTTCAGGAAATAGCGTACGAAATCGAGAACTGGCAACAAAAATTGTATAAGGGGTCGTCTACATATTAAAATGAGTACCTACTTTTAAAATTCCAAAGGGCAACACCCAATGTTTTTACATAAAAATGTTTAGCACCTTCAAAATACCTGTTCAACGTGTGAGTTGGAACCCTCGTAAGCGCAAAATGAATTAAGACGAAAGAAAAAAAGATTTAAAAACCAAAGGAAATTTATTACGATAAAAACAACTAGAATTAAATTAACGTACAAAAAATAAAGACGCTGCAGAAATAATGTGCCGTAAGGGCCAAAGAGTAACGGCTATGTGTAGCCAGAAAGTGAGCAGCGTGCCTTATGCATGAAGACACCAGTATTTATACAAAAGATCGACTTGAAAATTTGCATAAGTAGAAAAGTTTGCGGTGTTGCGGTGAACGGCACGGTTGGTGGCTCCAGTCAGAACGAGCTCTACAATTGGTTCGAGAACCGAAGATCAGGCTAGTTGAAAAGGTTCGGACGTGGAGTGCATCAACCATACCGCCCACCTTGAAATCATTGGATTTCAAAACTAAATGGCATAAGGTTAAATACAGGAAAAGGAAATTTCAGCAATAACATCGAAAAAGTTCTTAAACAACTTCTTGTTGTATAAAATTCTACGGTTGAAGTTAGTCCTTAGTAGGTAGAACGCACAGTTTGTTGATGTGCCGCTGTAGCTCACCATTTGCTGTTTTAATGGTAACTACTCGTACCAGACCGTCAGCACCTGGGTGCAGATCGATGATTCGACCCATCTTCCACTTCAAAGGGGGAAGCCGCTCGTCCTTGACAAGGACCAAGTCCCCCAGTTGGAGGTTGTCGGAGATCTTGTTCCACTTGGGCCGTTGCTGAAGGTTAGCCAAGTACTCCTTGCTCCAACGGTTCCAGAAGTGCTGCACCAGACGCTGAGTCAGCTGCCATCTGGTCAGTCGATTGAGTGTGTAGTGGTAACGTCAGGTTCGGGAAGTGCTGTCAAAGGCGCTTGGATGAGGAAGTGGCCAGGAGCGAGAGCTGTAAAATCATGGGGATCATTAGACAAAGAACATAACGGTCGCGAATTAAGGCAGGCTTCCACTTGCACTACAACTGTATATAGTTCTTCATAAGTTAAGGATATATCAGTCAGTATGCGTTTCAAGTGAGATTTGACCGACTTGACAGCCGATTCCCACAGGCCACCCATATGTGCAGCGGAAGCTGGATTGAAGATCCAATTAATTCCTTCCTCTGCCAAAAATTGTCCTACAAGTTCATTGTTGATTAAGTCTTTCAGTAAATTGTATGCACCCACGAAGTTAGTTCCACAATCACTTCGAATAGAATTAGGTTTTCCACGGCGTGCAACGAAGCGTTTTAGGGCTGCGATGAATGTGACAGTCGTTAGATCACTAGCGATTTCGCAGTGAACAGCTTTAGTTGCAAAGCACACAAAGAGTGCTAGATAGGCTTTGCAGGTTTTAGCTCTTGAAGCTTTAGACATTCGAATTGTGAAAGGGTCCGCGTAGTCGACTCCGCATTCGGAAAAGGGACGAGAAACATTTACCCGAGCTGGTGGTAAATCACCCATTTTTTGATGAGCAGATTGTCCTCGTTGACGAATGCAGGTTACGCATTTGCCGATGATTCGCCGGATCACATTGCGGGCGGCTATAATCCAGAACTGCTGCTGAATACTGGCTTGTAGGAGCTGTGGGCCTGCGTGAAGGAGAGATACATGGAAATGTTTCACAATTAGTTCAGTTAAGAGCGAAGATTTTGGCAGGAGGGCTGGGTGTTTATGATTCAGATGTAGTTTAGAGTGACGCAGTCTACCGCCCACCCTGAGAATTCCTTCAGAGTCTAAGAAAGGATGAAGTTTTAGAATGTTGCTCTTTGTAGAAATGCGATTAGATCTTTTTAGGGAAGAAATTTCCGCAGTGAACTCTTCTGCTTGCACGAATTTTAGCCAAAAGGTTTGAGCATGATCGAGTTCCTGCGTTGAAAGAAACTGTAGTTTCCGTTTTTCCACAGTGACCCTGCAGTTGTTTATGAATCTGAAGAGGTACGCTGTAATGCGCTTAAGTCTGGTAAGCAACGAAAATCTTTGCAAGAGTTCAGCACAAAAGGACGTTTTCTCGGCAGTAAGACAAGTTAAAATTGGTCTTACCTTCCTTTCTTCAACTAATGCCTCGTCATTTTCAATTGGCACCTGTTGCCCTAGAATGACTTCAGTGGTTGATAAGAACGAAGGGCCAGTCCACCAAAGATCGAAAGTAGACAGTTTGGCTGCTGGTAAGCCCCTGCTGGCACAATCGGCTGGGTTGTTGACTCCACTGACGTGTTCCCATGGCACTCCAGGAAGAAGGGTGTTGATCTTGGTTACTCTATGTGCGACAAATGTCTTCCAGCGGCTGGGGTGGGAGGAGAGCCAGGCCAGGACGATAGTTGAATCGGACCAGCACCGCACCTGAGAATATTTGAAGTTCATAGCTTTGAGGATGAAACTTACCAGACTTGCCAGCAGTACCGCACCAGAAAGTTCCAGTCGAGCAAGAGACTGAAGCTTGATCGGACTGACTCGAGTCTTGCTTGCGATGAGTCTCACCCTTACTTCACCCGACGAAGAAATAGTCCGAGCATAGACAACTGCTGAGTATGCCCTTTCAGAGGAGTCGCAGAAACCATGAATCTCTGTAATTAGAGGGTTAATTTGAAAGATATACCTTGGTATTGCGAAATTCTGTATGTTGGGTAGACCTTGACATAATGACGCCCACTTTGATAGTACTGAACCTGGGATCATGTCGTCCCAAGAGATGTTGAACTTCCAGAGCTCTTGCATGAAGATCTTTAGGCTAATACTCACTGGAGAGATCCATCCTAAAGGGTCAAATATTTTAGAGATGTACGAGAGGATAGAGCGCTTGGTGGGATTCAGAGTTGCATCTGGAATAGAGAAGGGAACATTAAATGAAAATGAATCACTGTTAGTATTCCACCAAACTCCTAAGGCCTTCACGTCACTCTTAATCTCTAGTTGAGGCCTTTTAGCACACAATTCTGTTGGAATTTCTTGAAGAAAAGACCTTTCATTGGAAGCCCACTTTTGAATGTCGAATCCACCTCTGAGTAAAAGTTGGCGAACTTCTTGGTAGATTGTTAAAGCCTCTTCTACTGTGTCAGCTGTCGTCATTAAATCATCTACGTAAAAAGATCCGAGAACTGTGCTTGATCCGATCGGAAAGTCATTCTTCTCATCTTCGGCTAGTTGTTGCAAGCACTTCGTAGCCAAGTAAGGAGCCGAAGCAGTTCCGTAAGTCACTGTGTTTAGGCAGAAGTCGTCGATTGGCTTACTTGCATCCTCACGCCATAAGATGCGTTGATAGTTTCTATCTTCCGGATTAACCAATACCTGACGGTACATCTGAACGATGTCTGCACTGATCGCAATTTTATGTTTTCTGAACTGTACCAAAAGAGTTGCAATGTCCGCTTGAAGTGTGGGACCAACCATTAGCTTATCGTTTAAAGATAATCCATTAGAAGATTTTGCACTAGCATCAAAAACTACACGTATTTTTCTTGTTTGACCTTCAGACTTGAACACGCAATGGTGGGGAAGATAAAACACGCTTTCTTTTGAGGTAGTGGGGGAAACCTTTGACATGTGATGAAGGGTTTCGTACTGGTCCATGAAATCATTGTACTGGATTTTTATTTCAGGTTGAGACTTCAATTTTCTCTCAATTTGGAAAAGGCGTTTTTCAGCAACCGGGCGGGAAACTCCAAGGGGTTTTCGATGGCGGAAAGGCAGTTTGACTACGTACCGACCTTCGCTGTTGCGATAAAAGGTTTCTTGAAAGTGATCTTCACAATTTTGTTCTTCGACTGTTAGTTGTTTTTGAACAGGAATTTCTTCAACTTCCCAGAATTTCTGTAGATCAAACGCTAGGTTGTCGCACTGTATAAAATGTGAAGAAACTAAATTCTCGCTCACCTTCGGTATTGTAGTACTTCCCATGATTACCCATCCGAAGACAGTGTCGATTGCAGAAAGTCCCTATTTTGTTACAGCTGTACCTCTGCCTAGTAGTTTTCCAAAAACATCGGCCCCGAGAAGGACGTCGATGCAGCTTGGCTCGCTGCAGTACTCGTCAGCCAGCTGCAGATGCTTGAAAAACTCCAAAAATGTCGGGTCGACGCGAACTTGAGGTAGGGTCCCAGTAACTTTTGATAGGATCAGGGCATCGACTGGTGAGGTGAAAGATGGGTCATACCGGGAGGATATCTGTAGTTGTACTTTTCCACGCGCAGTAGCCACTGTAGACGTCGAAAGTCCGGAAACGATGATGTTCGCTCGCTGACGATGCAGGCCTAATCGCTGAACGCACCTTTCGCTGATGAAACTGGTTTGGCTCCCCGAGTCCATCAGCATCTTGCAGGGTTGCTTCTGACCGTATATATTCAAAACTTCAATGATGACAGTGGGCATCAAAGTGATTTGGCGACTAGGTGGATAGCGTGAGAAATGAGATGTAGTCTCTGGTTGAGCGACTTCTGGATCACCAGATGCTGCTTGGACTTCGGTCGAATCCTCGTGCAAGAGCGTGTTGTGAGATTTGTTGCATCTCCTGCAATTGGAACTTGTGCAACTGCTCCTGGGGTGGCTGCGTAAGCAATTCTCACACAGAGAATTTTCTTTGACAAAGTTTTTACGAGCTGGAACAGATAAATTCAAAAATTTAAAGCATTTATTGATAGTGTGTTTTGCCGCATTGCAAAATGTGCACTTGTTACTGACAGCGTGAAAGGATTGACTTTTGCGGAAATCGTTACGGCTGGCTGAAGGTTTGAACTGCTCAAACGGCTTGCGTTGCTTCGGCTGGGAAGCTCCTGGAGCAGTTGCTATTGCCCGCGCACGATTGTCAATGAAAGAGATCAAATCCTTTAGACTGGGTAGAGCGTCCTTTCCTTGGATTGAAAATATCCACTGACGCTGGGATTCAAGATCTAACTTCTTACATAAAATATGGATAATTATAGTGTCCCAGTGCTGTACTGGCTGTTCAGCGACTTCAAGGTCTGAATACACTGGTTAGTTGTGTCGATCATTTTCCGAAGGCCGCTTGCCGACTCTTGAGTCAAATTTGGTTGAAGAAGCAGTTTATCTAAAGTGGCGGACACAATTTCGTGCTCGTTGTTATACCGGTCGCACAACAGTTTCCAGGCGGTTTGATAATTCTCGCTCGTGACGGAGATCGAATCAAGTAACGCCGAAGCTGGTTGTTTTACTCTGAGCTTTAGGTATTGAAGTTTTTGAACGCTTGGTATAGATGGATTTTCGTGAACGGTTGATTGGAATAAATCACGAAACGGCAGCCAGTTGTGGAAGTCGCCACAAAAAGTAGGTAGTTCGATGCTCGGGAGACGTACCGACAGTGACTCCATAGTCGAATTTAGGTTAACCGAACTAGCCTCCGTGGTAGTATTTACTTTAGAGGGAATGCTGTTGAGAGCTTTCTGCAACAGGATTTGAATCTCTTCAAGTTTATCGACAGTCTCAAAGTACTCGGATTCTTGGTTACCCAATTCGTCCTCCGATTCCAACGCGTCCATGATTTCTTCATGGTTTTGGTCCAACTCGGTGCAAACAGCCGCGCAATATTCTTTATAAACATCGATTTCTTCAATGCTTAAACCGGTATCGACTTTAGACTTAACCGAGTTAATTAATCTAGTCACCTTTGATTTAATAACACGTCTACGCTTCATTAAGGCTTTCATTTTAATAATCGAGGCAAATTTTGAAAACTTTAAAAATGCCGAAATGAGGGCTCCCGGGTTTCGGCACCACTGTTCAACGTGTGAGTTGGAACCCTCGTAAGCGCAAAATGAATTAAGACGAAAGAAAAAAAGATTTAAAAACCAAAGGAAATTTATTACGATAAAAACAACTAGAATTAAATTAACGTACAAAAAATAAAGACGCTGCAGAAATAATGTGCCGTAAGGGCCAAAGAGTAACGGCTATGTGTAGCCAGAAAGTGAGCAGCGTGCCTTATGCATGAAGACACCAGTATTTATACAAAAGATCGACTTGAAAATTTGCATAAGTAGAAAAGTTTGCGGTGTTGCGGTGAACGGCACGGTTGGTGGCTCCAGTCAGAACGAGCTCTACAATTGGTTCGAGAACCGAAGATCAGGCTAGTTGAAAAGGTTCGGACGTGGAGTGCATCAACCAATACCCTATGTATAAAAAAGAATTATTTATTTTGCATTATTTGCTGAGATATTAAAGCATTAATTTTGAACTCGTTTAGGGGGAAATCTCTAAAACGAAAAAGGTAATGTTTAGGTTGTGTCTTTGCAAAACGACAAGCTAACAAAAGGGGTAACATAATCTCGCCAACGAATGCTAGAATTTAACTTTCTTCACTAACATTATGATTTTTTAATGTTTTTTTTTAATTTTGGATTTTAAAATTCAGAAATAAAATAAAGGCTAGAAGAGGAAAAGTTTTAATTTTAAATTAATTCACATATACGGTTATTTATAACGAACATATTTTCAAATGCGATTAGTTACAATCACATTGACAAACATGATTATTACATTTATGTTAGGGCTGGGGAGCCCAGTCGGTTAGGCGTTCACCTAGCATGCGAAAGGTCCCAGGTTCGGGTCCGGGCATCGCCAAAATAACTGCCGACCTATAAACGGCCCATGCAGCCAAAAATGTCCGACGAATAGTCCGACGAATAATACCCGTGTAGAGGGAGTGCACGTTTAATATCCTTCAAAGTCCTAACGCTGCTTACGATGTCGCCCTTAACGGTTGCGTTGGGTGCCTACTGAGGTGTCGGCTAGTCACTTGACTGTGGTTCTAAAAATACGACGCCCGTAGCCAATAGCCCTCGTGTAGCTCTAGTGCGATGATAATTCAAACTAAACTAAGCATTTATGTTTTACATTTTTTATGCAAATTTTTGTTTCATTCATATTTTGCTACAAAAGGTTTGTTTAAAATTCGGCGCACTTTATCGGTAATATAAATCACGTATTGCAAAACGAGGATTACGACCTTAACACGATATTTAAGGAAAGCAAAATAAAATTACGCAGAATGATTTGGCAATGATTTTTAACTAAGGCAGTGGGCACTAATCATTTTAAATAATTAATGTGGTATAATTTAATGTTAATTATACAAACAAAATACATGGTATGCACTTGAAACAAGAAAAGATGTTTAGACATTTGGCAGACATCAATAATTTGAATAAACATTTACCAATAAACGCTTTTCAACCACCAAACGATAATGCAAGTTATTATCAAATTAGCCAAGTAATTTTTTACACGGTCCCTAAAATAGTTTTTTTTTCAGTTTTTTTTAAAAATAACTCAGCAAATAATTGCTGTTGAATTAAAAAAAATTCGGGATTTTGGTTCTACTTAATCTACTTTATCGATTTATGCAAAACAATTTGGGGTTGCTATTCATGTTTTATTTTTTCTTATTTAAATTTAAATGAAAAAATATTAAAAATGAAAAATTGATGGAAAAAAATTGTGTGATTTGTTTTTGGAAGATTCAGAAGTATATAATGAAAAAAAATTCTTTGTTTAATTCATTTCATTTGTGGAGGTATAAATAAAAGTTTGTGAAACTTTTTTAACATTATGGGCGTTCAACTTTGAATGCTTTTATCTCAACAAATAATGCAAAATTAATTAATTTTCTTTTGGATCTGGGGTATTTTGAAGATGATAAACATTTTTAGCCTACTTTTCTTTTTTTAATTCGAAAGAATTAAAAAAATGAAAAAGTAGGTATTGACATGCGGTCGATGTCCGTCTGTCTGTCTGTCTGTCCGTACCCCCCTTCCAAAATCGGTTCTATCCATCGGATCTTAAAAATTATTTTTTTGTTAGAAAGCTATGACCTCAGATACCCAACTTTCATACTTTTTGTCCGTCTGTCTGTACGTCCGGACGGACACAAATCTACTATCTGTCGGCGAATTTCCCATTGAATTAGCATTGAAATTCAATTTTGAGTCATTTAAATCGCTGTAGGTATTGAAATGCGGTTGATGTCCATCTGTCTGTCTGTTCGTATGTCTGTCTGTCTTTCCGTCTGTCTATCTGTCCGTCTGTCCGTATCCCTCTTCCCAAAATCGGTTCTATCCCTCGGATCTTAAAAATTCTTTTTTTGTTAGAAAGCTATGACCTCAGAGACCCAACTTTCATACTTTTTGTCCGTCTGTCTGTACGTCCGGACGGACATAAATCTACTATCTTTCGGCGAATTTTCCATTGAATTAGCATTGAAATTCAATTTTGAGTCATTTAAATCACTGTTGCCAAATCAACAATGGCATGAGAAACTTTATTTAAACATATTTGAAGCAAAATAATATTTTCATGAATCAGTTTGGAAAGACGTCATAAAATGTAGCATAATTTGATTCTTTGATTATTCATTATTTATCTACCAAACAAGCGGCAAGGCATACTTTTTCATGCAATTATGCTTAGTTTTAATTTACATTTCTTATTTTTTAATGCAGTTCGGAGTAGTTTCATTACTTTTGTTATTAATAAATATTTAATTATTCTTCGAACTACAAATAAATCACGAGCAGATGATAAATAATATTTAATTAATTTGCGAAAGAATATTAAGGAAAATAGTTGATTTTGGCTTTTAGAAGTTTAAATTATAGCTGGGTGCTGTGTTTCGATTTTTTTTTCTAATGTGGATAAATCTAGTGTAGAAACGGCTGTTGATGATATTTACTTTAGGAACCTAGTTTTTTCCCGATTAGAACTTCAGTAAGTATTTAAGTAACATGAAAGTAGGCTATTTTAGTTCTTTATGAACTTCTTGTTGTGATATGAGGATGTGCATTTAATAGTAATGTATTTTTATTTTGGAATTTTAAAGCAATATAACAAAGGCAAAGCTTATTATCCTACAGCAAATTAAGTGACACATATACTTGGATCGATTTGATATTCTTTTAGTCCGTGCGAAGAACGGCTATTTATTTGCTAGTAATTCATATTATTTCAACTACAATACATTTATACCAACTTTTATGGTCAGTTAAAAGTATTTAGAAAGGTATTTAGAAAGAATTTTCAAAGTTGGCACTCATTTTAATATGTACACGACCCCTTAAACAACTTTTGTTGCCAGTTCTCAATTCCTTACGCTTTTTCCTGAAAAATGACAACTTTCGCAAAATCCCTTGATCAATAGCAACCGAGAAACGAGGGTTGGATCGTTTTTTTCCCCCAGCTGTACAAATGGAAATCTATTGACGTTCAAGTCAGGATAGACAAGAAATGCACACGTGACACGTACAATGGATGACGGCCATCAGCAATTAACTATAATCCTCCTTTCACCAATAACCCATGTGTAGTTCTAGTGTGACACATTATTTCCAACCAAACTAAACAATCCCCCTATGCTCGCCAAGCAGCATGGGATTGGCAACCCTGCCTTCTTTAGGTTCTCTACCTGTTTTCAAAGTGGATCCTTCCACAATCAAAATATTTGAGATGCTAAGAAGAGACAGGCGGACTATACTTGTCACCAAGTTGGCTCGTGTTGGAGAGGGTAGGGTAGGTAAATATATATTCCGGCTTGTGTTCTTGATCAGGGGCCCGCTTATAAGCCTTCGTCATGGAAGACAGACACAGAGAAAGGAATATACACCCAAGGCGAAGGCGGGAATCGAACCCGCACCCGTTACAGCGCCAGACTCTAGCGTAATGGTCCAAACCACTCGGCCATCCGGGCCCCCGTGTTGGAGATTATTAAGAAGTTTCGGGGTTGGCGAGGGTTATAAAGCATAGTATCTAGTTTATATCCTTTAAGGGGGAATGGTCGCGGGTCTCCAAACCAAAGTACCTCTGTGTTAATCCAAAGAAAAAAAACATACTTTTCTAAGCCACATTTTCCCGGCTGTATTGAAAATTTTTACAAAAGTTTTTTTATATGATAACAGTATATTACAGCGTTCTATGATTTCACTTTTTGAAATTGAATATTTTGTTGTAAAAATTATTTATTGAAAATTAAAAAAAAATATTCGAACCAATTCCAGAAAATGGGATTATATAGAAATGTAAGTCAGCTACATTTATTGTATAAAAAAAGCGTTTGTAAAAATATTCATTACAGCTTGCGAGGAGCTTTAGCATTTCGAGGAGCTTTAGTTTGGAAACCCACGGTCAATCCCCCTTTAGACAGACACACGGCAGACACACATCAGAATATGGAGAAAATATAAGAGTTACAACTTATATTAACCAATAAAGATAAATAAGTAGCCAGAGAAGTCGAAATAATGTATGGAATTACCAAAGTTCCGATCCACTTTCCCATTAGTTTGCGCGAAGAATATTTACTGCGCTTTTTATTTAATTAATACAAATTTTAAAAGCCTGTCTAGACAGTAACGCTCCTGGTTGCATCCAATATTTTTTTTCTTATTTGGTGTTTGGAAAAAGCTTTTCTATAAGAATTTGGTAATTTTTGTATTGTATCACACATAGCCTAGAAAAAAATTCATTTTTCGCTGTAGGCAACCATTTTCATCCATCAATAAGATATGTTTACTAGATCCATCTTTTTGTACGTACTTATTGAAAATCCATATAGCATTACATAACTTTTGGAGTCCTTTTCAACGATTTGATGATCAATAACTCATTACCTACATACATTTTTCAAAGTTTTGAACCGTTCGAAAAATCATATTTCAATACTTATTTTTTATCAATTTGGAAATAAAATAATTTATCACTAAATTTACTTTTTAAAAATTATGTTGTTGTTGCTAATTCCCATCTGGTCTGACTCCGTCAGACCAGATAAAAAATCCGTTGACATTGAGGAATTATGAAACCAAAATGGGAGAAGAATATATGTCGTCCCATTCCAGTCGTAGGCAGTTTAGGATATGATCAGGTGATGCCTGGTTTTACTGGCACTTAGGGCAAGGGGGAAATGGTTGGTTGGTAGACATATATATTCAGGTTTGTGTGCTTGGTCAGCGACACGCTTATAAACCTTCGTCAAGTAAGACAGACACAACAGACAACACACACACACATAAGTGGATCCATCTAATTTTTAGAGACAGAGGCCAACTAGAGGATCCCCAGAATTGGCTTGTCACTCCCAGAGGTATTGATTTGGTATGGGAACTTAGAGGACTTTCGGACCCAACAGATTTAACGAGCACGTACTCCGCATATACTCGGTAGGTCTTCAGTGGTACCGGGACTCGATCGCAGGACCTTCCGATCCCGAGACCGAGACGCTGACCACTAGGCTCACTACGGCCCCAAGGGGGAAGATCTTTTGATTAGCAGAAAACTTAAGACTTTTCAGGTGGCCGCTGCCTAGTCTGGACAAGCAGGTGTTGGTCTGTCTGTCACCAGGAGGAGAAAGAGAGAGTCCTGGTCTTGTGTTCGAATCAGTGAAAACATCACCATGACGTAGAATATTATGATTGTTATGATAAGAATTTTATGATTAAGCCAAAGTAAATTCAAGTTTTTCTTCATTTTACGACACTTAAAAGTAAAAAAAATGTTTTGATCAACATGAATGTAAGTACAACAAACATTAAACTTTATTTAATTTTTATTTTTCTTAATTAAAGAAAATTCTATTAATAATGTATTTTTTTACACATTCCTAATATTTCATTTCTGAGATTCTCATAACTTCATAGTATTTATCATATTATTAATAAGGGAAAGAGTTTCGTATTTAATTGTCCAACAATATGACTACAAGAAATACTGGTCGGTCAATTCTCGCCGAACTCAGTTTAGTTTAGTTTAGTTTTAATTATCGTCGCACTAGAGCTACACGAAAGCTATTGGCGACGGGCGTAGTATTTTAGAACAACAGTCAAGTGACGAGCCGACATCTCAGTAGGCACCCAACGCAACCGTTAGGGCGACATCGTACGCAGCGTTGGGACTTTGAAGCATATTTAACGTGCACTACCTCTACACGGGGTATTATTCGTCGGACATATTTGGCTTCACGGGCCGTTTATAGGTCGGCAGTTATTTTGGCGATGCCCGGACCCGAACCTGGAACCTTTCGCATGCTAGGCGAATGCCTAACCGACTGGGCCCCCCACTCCCCAGCCCGAACTCAGTAAAATAACTCAGTCAACAATGGCGCTTAACAGTCCAACTCCGGAGTTATCACTGGTATTCATCAACCTAAGTACAGTACACCTGTCACTACTTAGCATCCCAAATATTTTGATTGTGGAAGAGTGTACTTTGTAAAAGGGTAAGGAAGATTTTGCTTCAGGCAAGAGTTACTATATTTGGCGATTCATTGCTTTTGCAATCTCATATTTTTTAAAATTTAGAAATAGATTAATGATTGAAGGGTAGTGCGAACTTGCATCGGTTTATCTATAATTGCATAGATATATTTTAACTTATAGAGTTTCCCGATGAATAGTGACATTGAATGTGTTAAATAGTACAAACTAACATGCAAATCGGTTAACGATCAAGTCAAGGTAACAAAGTAATGCACGTATAATTGTCAGCGTCTCGGTCTCGGGATCGGAAGGTCCTGCGATCGAGTCCCGGTACCACTGAAGATCTACCGAGTATATGCGGAGTACGTGCTCGTTAAATCTGTTGGGTCCGAAAGTCCTCTTAGTTCCCATACCCAATAAATACCTCTGGGGGTGACAAGCCAATTCTGGGGATCCTCTAGTTGGCCTCTGTCTCTAAAAAAATTAGATGGATCCACTTATGTGTGTGTGTTGTCTGTTGTGTCTGTCTTACTTGACGAAGGTTTATGAGCGGGTCGCTGACCAAGCACACAAACCTGAATATATATGTCTACCAACCAACCAACAAATTGCACGTATAATCGTTGACGGCCCTATCAGCAATCAACTGTTATCTTCTTTTCACTCATAACTCATGTGTAGTTTTAGTGTGACACATTATTTCAAACCAAACTTACCCAACAATCCTCGCCAAACGTCATGGGATTGGCAACCTTGACTAATTCATGTTCTTTACCTGTTTTCAAAGTGGAACTCACCATTATTATCGTGAACTCGTTCGACGGGCGTGAACTCACCATTATTACTCGTTTTCATATCTCCAGCCAATATACTTTTGGAAATTAACTCCATTCTAACCTTCACCCTCTTTCCCCGTTTTAAGGTAAACTACAAAATATAATTTAGATGGGAATTTAAAGAAAATAAATTCTTAAGTCCAAATTACATCTAAAGCAGAAATAACTTCTTTCTATTCACACTAGAAACAAAATGTTTTCTGATTTATGATGCTAATGAATTGAGCTTTTAAATAATCCAAAAAAGGAGAAAAATGTTAAAAAGTTTCACTTTTAATTGTTGAGCAATATGACTCTAAGCAATATTGATCGGTTAATGCTCACCAAACTTAGTCGCCAACGGTGATGGATAGTCCAACTCTGTAGTTATGACTCTGGGATCCTTCAAGATCAAGGTACCACCAAAACCACTGACACTACTGGCGACTGATTTTGACGGGCGTTGACACACCATTATGGGAATGTTTCATGATGTAACGTTCTTGTTTTCATTTGTATCTGTACAAGATTTCATTAGTGGCTTCGGTTTCACGTACTGCAATTTCAATGGTGGCTTCGGTTTCACTCTCAAAATGATCGGTAAGATTAAAATATTTTTTCTTTCTCTACCAACACAGCAAGAAGTTGGCGTTTAAAAAATTTAATAAATATAATATTCTTAGAAAACTCTTTTTCGAATACCAAAATAAAAGCAATTACAGGCAACAAATGACAACAAACCGTTGGAGCTGTTGTCATCCACGACGTGAAACAACTCCATTGTTAGGCCTTTTTGGAAATGAACGACTTTAAACCATTATCTTCTCCCTTACAGAGCCCCTCTTCGTCGAGGCGCGACCGTGTGTCACGCCTGGGTCGCGCCTTCGTCAAGCACCTCCAGTTCCACAAGAGTCGCCCCATGGCCGCCCTCGCCTCCCTCACGCACCGCCTCTCCTCGGGATCCTCAGACAATCCCCGGAAAGGACTCACCCTGCTGGACAAGTCGTCCAGCATGCCAGCGATCGCGGCCCGACTGCCCAGGTCGAGGTCCAACCACCGAAGGTCTCAGGGGAGCACGTCTTCGCTGGGGTGAGTATATTACTGCTTCGATTACTTGGAAGCTCTTTTTGGGTCATAGAAATCACATTATTAACGTGTTAAAGCACCATGGAGGCTATAAATAGACAGTTGAAAAACGTTGCAGCCTAACCAACGTAACGTTATTAAAATGTCATGACACACCATCACTTGAAGTGAACCTAGTTAAATCTTTTATTCACCCTTTGAGGCTCGGCAATCCTTGCAAAGTGCTCAGAACGCTTGATAAGTCGTCACGCATGCTAGCCATCGCAATCAGACTGAGAGATTAGTAATAATCATTAGACGTAATAATCATTACTGCGGCCTTATAATCATCAAACAGCTTTTTCCAAGCCTAGACATTAATTTGACGATCCCCGCAAGGGGCTCACCTTGCTGGACAAGTCGCCCAGCAGCAATCGCGGCTCGACTGCACAGGTTAAGGTCCAACCATGGAAGGTCACAGGGGAGCGAGCACGTCTTCGCTGGGGTGAGTGTACTGGTAAATCTGTCGTGGGCACATTCAGCCCCTAGTCTGGCGTTTTTGTCCGCTTTTACGTTGCTAGGGATTCCGAAATGGCTTGGTACCCATTGGAAGATCAAAATCCAGCACTGTAGGAGGACTTCCGCCAGTTTAGAACGGCATTTAATAGTTCGTAGGCAGTCAGATGGGTTGTTGTTGCTTAGTGATAAAATCGTACAATGGGAATCGATGAGGAACACAGCTTTTGCAGAAGCCAAGCCTGCAGTAAGTAGTTGACTTGTAGCCTCATGGACTGCAGCAACCTCTCCATCGTGGTTGGTGGCGTATTTTCCCACGGCCAATGAGTTTTCAAATAGCCGCCAGAACCATCCCGCTCCTGCTCCGTTTGTTTAAAAGGCAAAATGTTATACGAAAAGCATTACGTAACTTATCTAATTTATTGAAAAGCACAAATAACATTTTATGTGAGGCTGTCCTAATATTTTAACAAAACGTTAAAACTATTTAGTTTCTGATTTATATTTGACACTTTCGCAAAGAGCTTACCTTGACTGGCAAGTTTTCTTGCCTTGCAGCGTGACATTCACCTTTAGCCTGTTACACATTTTAATTTTACTTTACATAAAAACCTGAACTTAAATTTGGCATCCCGCACAAACGAAAACGACTTACTCTGCTCGAAAAGTCGTCTAGCATTAAGCAATTACAGCCAGGTGGCCAGGTCAAGGTCCAACCATCGAAGGTCACAGGATAGCACGTCTTCGCTGGGGTGAGTGTACTGGTTCTAATTAATAACTGGCGTAATTTCTATTCAACATATACAAATTTTGTTCCCGCGAAATGTCCTAAGGGAATCGCATTTTTGAAAAATAGTTAGTTCATGTCGACTGGCCTATAAATTATATATTTATGCAATTCGTATGTTATAGTAGTAATATTATTTAGCTCAAATATACAGTGCGATTAAATAACGTGACTAGAACAACCAAAGTCATTGATGGAAGATTTTGTTACGCCATAGAAATAGCATTATTAAAATGCCTTGACATAATATTTCTTGCACTGAACATAGTGAAGTCTTTTATTTGAAATTTGACAACCATTTGCAAAGTGCTCAGAAAGTCGTCCAGCATGCCGGCTCTCGCAGTCCAACCAAGATATTTTGCTGCCGCGTGAAAGCCGCCTCTCTGTTGCTGTCGTGCGACGCTATAGTACGTACTATTACAACACAAGCTTGCCTCTCCCCACCACCTCGTGTGGCTTTCCGAGAAACGACGCGAGCATCACTGTTCTAAACCTACTTTGTTTGAGGCTCTGCTGTGAGATCAATCGCAACTGCTCTCCACACTGAAGTTGGGTTTGGAAAATACAAAAGAGCTCCCGCCACGCCGTTTCCTGGGAAACCAAACGTGGAGGTAGGAGAAGCAGGCTTGCGTTGTAATCTTACAGACTATAACTCAATCCTGTTGTTGTTTCTTGCTATTGTTTCTAAAACTTCATGACATAGCAACAGCTAAAGCTGGTCCATGAGTTCAAGTAGTCTAGCAAAATCAATAACAAGAAGTGGAGATGAACTGAGGTCTTCTAAACCTAGACTCAGGCAGTCCAGGATATGCTCCAGAGAGGCTGGCATAACATGACACTTGGCAGGTTGGAGAAGTTTTGCAGCCGGAGCTTAAAGTCATTCCTTTAAGATGGGCACTGCTAAATCAATCCTAACGAACTCTAATCCTCTGTTCTTTTCCAGGTCCGAGCCCTGCAAATCCAAAGCCACTTCATCTCAATCCCTTCCCAGAATCACCCCTTACAGCGTCGGTCGTTGCCCTAACGCCGGATCCGACGCCGACTCCATATCCGCCATCTCCCTTTATCTCGAGGAACGACGGCGGATACTCGGGCGAGGGGGGGAGGGGGAGGTGGTGGACTTCACCCCAGACGAACCTCCGCCCCTCAGACCCAGGGTGGAGTTCTATAGAAAAAGGTCACCCTCGCCCAAGCCCAAGAGTGATCCGTATGGGAGGAGGTTGCCTCTCACACCCCAAGGTGCGGAAAGTTATTTTGATTCGCTTCATATGTAAAGTGTTCGGTGGGGCCAGGGTGGAGTAGTGGGTTTAATCGTAGCCCATTACACTAAAAGTCTGCGCATTGTACCGGGTGCGGGTTCAATTCCCGCCTTCTCCCTGGGTGTAGTTTCTCTCTGTGTCAGTAAAATTTCTATCTGTATCTGTCTTACTTGACGAAAGTTTATAAGCTTGTCTTTGATCAAGCACACAGACCGAAAAATATGTGTATCTACGTACAAGAGTGTCCGGTAATTTTCGATTCCGACTCCACATCCGCCATCTCTCTTTATCTTGAGGAACGACGGCGGATACTCAGACGAGGGAGGGGGGGAGGGGGGGAGGGGGAGGTCCCGGATGAACCTCCACACTCAGACCAAGTGTGGAGTTCTACAGAAAGTGGTCACCTTCGCCCAAATCAAAGAGTGACCCGTACAGGAGGAGACTGCCCCTCACACCCCAAGGTGAGGAAAGTTTTTAGTCCGTTTCACATAGTTCCGGTAACGTTAGCCGTACTTAAGGTGCGGAATAATCAAAGTCGTAACGTAAACTGATATTTCACATGCGGAAGAAGCGAAAAGCATACATACTTACGGTTTTATCTGCACTTTTCTATAAAGTAGTGACAATGTTAAAGTCTGCTGCAGCTAAAGGTGGCAACTTCACGTTCACTTAACATTGCTACTACTTGATTTCAAATATTAACTTCTATAACACAATTGCTTTGCTGCAATATGCAATTTTTCTCGACAATATTTTCCCCGTAAATTTGTTTTATTCCAAACGCTGGAAATTCGTTTTGCCCAAGAATCGTCCGTTGTGTGTTTTCCCTGTAAATTTGTTATGTCCAAACGCCGGATCCGACGGCCGACTCCATATCCGCCATGAGAGGGGGGAAGGGGGAGGTGATGGACTTCACACCAGACGAACCTCCCTCCTCAGAACCAGGGTGGAGTTCTACAGGAAGAGGTCACCCTCGCCCAAATCCAAGAGTGACCCGTATGGGAGGAGGCTGCCCCTCACACCCCAAGGTAAGGAGATTGACAGTTTTCGGCCCACATCACTCTGGATAGTTCCGGGTGTAGTACGGGTCAGATAATAAAGAACCTAAGAATTATAACTATATATTAAAAAACTTCATAAATTCATAATGAAATGACCAGATGATGCTTTAACTGCAAATTTGTTATGAGGATGGCTGTTATGAGGATTTTCATACTTTGTGAAAACTTGCTTCAGTTTAATAGCAACCAACTTTTGACAGATCTTAGGTGAGGTTAGTTTGAATTATCGTCGCACTAGAGCTACACGAGGGCTATTGGCGACGGGAGTCGTATTTTAGAACCACAGTCAAGTGACGAGCCGACACCTGAGTAGGCACCCAACGCAACCGTTATGGGCGACATCGTACGTCGCGTTAAGACTTTGAAGGATATTTAACGTGTATTCCCGCTGCACGGGGTATTATTCGTCGGACATTTTTGGCTGCACGGGGACAGATCTTAGGATTTTAATGATACTGCCAGAAAAACCTAATACGTACGACAGGTACTATAAACTCTTTTTACAAAATTTGAAGCCCGTAGCTCTTTCAGTTCAAGCTCTAGATTAGAGCTCAAGCTCAAGGTTTCAAACAGACAGAATGACAGACAGACAAACAGTCTGACGGAGGAACCAATGTTCGAAAAATATTTTTTATAATCTTTATAATCAGCACCTTCCAAAACGTGTAGAAAATACAAAATCTCTATTTCAGATTTTCAATTCCATCGCAAAACTTGCACTATCTTATATTTCATATTAGGTCATTGAAAGTAGTAATAAGCTCGATAAAATAGGACCATTATATAAATAAAATGATCTGATACAAAATAATATTTGATCACATAAAAGTTAACTTCGTCTACAAGAAAAAGGCGTGTGTGCAAACAGCTGTTGTCGAAAACTTATATTGATTCCGCAATAGGTGAATCGGCCAGAATAGGTAAAGGATTAAAATAGCTACCAAATATATTTTTTCAATTGAATAAGACATTTATTGTTATTGTATGACTTCATACATTTCGTTTTCATTGAAAGTACGTCGAAAGACGAAGAGCGTTTTTCCAGACATTGACAACAAAGGTATTTTTATGATAAATCCAAAGTAGCGAGTACACTGGAGATAACGTATTTTATTCATTTTTCTGCAACGTCCTCCTTTTTAAATGTAGAAATGACCTGGCCCAGATTTAAGTACAAAGTAAGATAGTCGTTTATTCTTTTATCCGTTTCCGCTGTTGTTATATCACCGACTTAAGTATGAATAATTTTTCAGTATTTTCATTAAAATTTTGGGGCAAAAAAAGTTTTAGTATTTTTTTAACATTAAACTTTTTCGAAACTCATGATGAAATTTAAAACAAGTTGAAACAAAACTATTGTAATTATCACATAATATCAGCAATTAACATGCACAAAAATAAATTGCCTTATTTAAAATCTGTGGCTACTGATAATTAGTAGAGTAATCTCGAGCTCTGATTCTGTGGTCGGTCCCCGAGTGCAGAAAAACTGTGTGCTCCTCTACACTGTAAAATATTTGGATCTGGTTTCAGCAAAAATATGGTTCCTAGTAGCTGCAACGGCTGTGTGGTAAAATGCTCCACCATATTTTCATATTCGGTTTTTGTTTTCAAAAACAGAAAAATGGTTCAACCGAATACCGAAATATGCTCAAACATTTCGCTACACAAACATTTCGTTGCAGCTTTAACCCTCTGAGGGACCTGTAAACCCTTTACATGACAGTTAGGTTTTCCAGCAATACATTTAAACTTTAAAAATTTCAAATTTTATAGTTTTGATAAATTTTAAAATTTATAGGAAAGTATGGAGGAATCAATTCTAATTATCTTCTACAGAAATATAGTTCTGAAAATGTAAAGTCATTAAATTTTCAATTAAACGTAAAAATTATAATGCGAAGCAACAAAGACAAGTTTACACTTCAGCCAGCCATTTTTTCTTATCTCTCAGAGGGCAAGGATCCATTGTAATGGTGAAACCAAGCATATCATTTGTAACAATATACAGTCCCTAGACAAATTATTTGACGCAGTGCAAGATTTCATGTATCAATCAATGATGAACAAAATACCTTTAGAAGGACATTTGTGTTCCTAAACTTAAGCTATTGAATAGAAAATTCTATCTGCTATACTTAATACATATATCGACATCTTTTTTAATGATATGGCATTCCTTGGTATGTTTTCATCATTACTAAAAAAAATACAGTGCGTCTAATAATTTGTCCAGGGACTGTATACTGTTAACCAATACAGTTTCCCAAATTTTAAGAGCTTAAATGTTCCTCTTTTATGACTAGAGTCTCTGAACAAAATACCGTTGAAATAAGAACAATGGGACAGTGAAACAACAATATAGAAGAAAACATACTTTGAAGGATGCATGTTCATGTAAGAATAGTCTAGTGCTGACATGTCGAATTGATATGCAGGTCATAGTTACCCATCTTTCGTCGGATCATCGGACGTTTGATATTCTGTTCAACAACGAGGTCGTAGTCTGCAATCTGTCTGAGGTTGTCGAATTCACTGTTCTGGAGAGAAATGTTGTTATTGTGTAGTTTTTGTTCTCCTGAAAAATTGGTAGAGTAATCCCGAGCTCCAATTGTATAGTCGGGCTCTGAGTGCAGAAAAACTGTGTTTTTCTGTGAGAAGAAGGTTTACAATTTTCAAATTTACCGTGCCAACGGCGAGCTGACGTCGTCGAAACCATTGTATTTATGCTGGTGTTATCTTTAGTTGGAAGTGCTGTGCTTTTGATTTGCTTCGTAACTTGTATTATTTTTGATTCTTGTTAAATAACCCCAATGATCACTTTAATACCTTGTTTGACCTGTTTTAGTTTGCCCTCTACCACGTTCTCCATACAGCTTCCCAAATTTTAAGAGCTTATATATGTTTCTTTTTATATGTGTTTAGAGTCCCTGTCGTACTACGGGTGCCGCCTGAACAAGTACGAGCGCGCGGAGGTGGCGCAGTACCCGCAGGTGTGGTACCTGGGGCTGGAGGCGAGCAAGATCGAGGGGGAGCTGAGGGGGGCGCAGAACTGCGGATACGACGACGACAACGGATCCTACATCAAAGTGAGTAGGGCACTGTTAAGGGTTTTGTATGGTAACAGATCTCTATACAATTCGAATGGGGAAACTTTTGACCCTGTTTTTAAATAAAGTATACTACATGTACTCACGAAAACTAAACAAAAAATACAGGAGAAAGTTATTTTGACATTAAAATAATTAATAGGTATAATTTTAAAGATGTTATCTAGTTATAATTAGAACATTTTTTTGTTTAGATATTTACAAGCCGGTAAGTGCTGCCATCTGTAGTTTGTGAATAATTACTAAAATTTTTTGTTTTAATTATAACTAATTAATACCTTTAAAATTATACTTATTAATTATTTTTATGTCAAAATAAGTTTCTTCTGTATTTGTTGGTAAGTTTTTGTGAGTACATGTCGTATACTTTATTTAAAAACAGGGGCAAAAGTTTCCCCATTAGAACTGTATAGAGATCTGTTAGAGAGCATACAAGACCCTTAAAAAACTATTACGATGATAGAAAAAAACTATTATTTCTTCAAAACATTTTTGTCTCTAAAAGTATGCAGTTTTATGTAAAAACAGTTGTAGTTTTTCTGTTATCTTTCCTTCAATTCATTTTTATTGGTTTAAATTCAGAAAAAAACAGTAAATTTTATATGTTTCAGTATTATAGTTTTGTTTCTATTCATTATAGTTTTGTTTCAATTATATGTCGAATCTTTAATTTACTGTCCATTTTATATAAAAAAATTAGTAATTTAAACAAATACTACATAAAATAATTAAAATTAATTAATATAAATTGGTATAAGAATAATATTATATTTGCCATAATTTTGAGTAAGTTTAAAATGTATGTGTTAAGTGAAAACGCTGTTACAAAAATTATCAAAGTATTTTGCATAAATAAATGCACCAAATCTTTACAATATTAGGCATTTTTCAAATTTAAATGTACAGAATGTACTCTTTATTTATAGAACACATAATTATATAAACTCAGTTTTTAATTACAATCCAGAACTCAAAATTGAACATAAAGAAGCTGATCGTTGTTTCAAGAAAAATTTAATTAGTTAAAAAGGTCACCCTAATTTAATCATTTTAGAACAATGTTGTTGATGAATTCTTCATTAAATAAACTAGATTTACATGGCCCAAATTTATTTAAGTAATTGAATTACATTTAATCACGAAGAAAGCTTTCTTAAGAAATTTGATACTCTAAAACAAAAGGTAGTTTCTTTTTAAAAAAGGATTATTAAGATGAGTTTTTTGCATTATTGAAATAAAATATTTAAAATCAAGTGTCTGTAAGTTTTAATTATGTTGTTTAATGAATGAAGTAAAATTTGTTTTCCAATTTTTGTATCTCAGTAAAAAAGTGCCATGTACTATATTATAATATTTACAGTGGTTATTTTCTGCTTGGGTACAGATTTGAAGATAGATTATTACAGTTTAGGAAGACAATGCTTCTTTTGTGGCGGAAAAATTATAACACTTTTAATTTTTATTAGTAGTTATTTGAAAATTGCATACGTGTGAAATTAATAGACTAATTTTTAATATTTACGGAGATGAAACTTTTATAACCAAAATAGTTTATTTGACATAGTATTTCTCATTCAGCAGCAGATTGTGAATTATGGATTGTGATTTATATCTATGCACAAATGCATTTTTTTAAATGTGTTAAATATTCATATTGTTATGACTACATTTGGCTTCCTTACTCTCTTGACTCTTTGCATAATATGTTATTAAGCTATAGGGTTAGAAAATAAAAGCGGCCCCGGTCTAGAGATAGGAATACGTTGAAATGCTTGGCAATAAAAACTCTTGAAGCCGCCTGAAAGATTTCAAGTGGAAATAAAAGACTATTCAGGCGTGCAATGGTTTCACTTAACAAACCTGTTTTTGCATTGGTTGGATTGGATTAGCATCATATTAGAGCTACTCATGGACTATTGGCCAGTTTAGATCGTAGTGCGTCAGTGTGAGTTGCGACTGTGTGAGTGTAAGTTGATCAATTCACAGGTGAAGATGAAACTCACAGTACATCAGAGATTTTTCATTGTAGAAAATTATACTAAAACGAATTCATGGAAAAAAGGTGACCAGTTGTTTGTTCAAGAATTTAAATGTGTAAAAGGGCCTAAACAGAGTACTAGGCAACGATCAGTTACGAAATGGCGTCAGCCAGGATCTGCTGTCAACAAGTTCAAAAACATTCCGAAACGGGTCTGAACACCAGATTCTGGGTCTTGCAATCAATTTAGAATGTTTTGCATTAACAAAAACAAAAAGGTCCAAAAAATTTTTTTGATCAGCTCTACAAACCTTGTTTATATTTCATTTCAACTAGCTTTTCAAACCATAGCGTAGTTGCCGGCAAATAAGTCGCCAAGCGTTTGTTTGGGCTTAATATTGAAGCGATCAATGGCTTCATGTTAGCAAACCTGTTTTTGTATTGGTTTTTGACTTGGCAACATTTCTGTCGTATTCTTATCTCCACGTTGGGGCCGCTTTTATTTGCTTCACCCTGTAGAATACAGTGTGTAATGCCTTTTGATAATTCTTAAGGCAGGCAATGTATTTGGTGAGGCATGCGGCATAGACTTGGTGGTGCACTACCAGGTTGAAAAATGTTAGAAATCCAAATATGGGCATAGCTTATAGAGCTTCAGATTACAACGTAAGCTTCGAAAACACTTTCTCTCCAGACCTCTCATGTAGATTTTACGAAATGACGTGAATGTAGCCGTTTTTGTTTTCCCCTCCGCACACTACTTGGGTTTAGGCTCAGTAGAAAGCAATTGCAATTAACCTCACAGCAGAACCCCTAACGAAGGAGGTTTAGAGGAAGGGGATGGAAAGAAAGTGTTTTCGAAGCTTGCGTTGTAATCGGACGAACTACAGTCCCTGGACAAATTATTAGACGCACTGCAAGATTTCATGTAAAATATTAATATTAAGTATTTATTACCTAGGAGATATTGTACCGTTTTATTATTTTAAATTGATTTGTTTTTTATTTTATATTATCCAATTAATTACCGATGTATTTGACATAAATGTAACAGCATTAATTTATAAAAGCATAAGTTTATTAAGTTTTAAAGAACAGTGCAATTAATGTTAGTAAAAGCCAATATTTAGTTGAGCCACCTTTAGCCGCTATTAAAGCTTTAATTCTGCGCGGCATGCTATCAATGCAAGACGGTACTGTCTCCTGCATTTGAGGATGATGATTCCACACATAAATAATCTTTTCTAGAAGAACAAATAAATAATAAAAACAAAAAATAAAAAATAAAAATTTCCAAGTCTACAACAATTCTTTTAAATAAAAATCAATAATACTGTATTTTAAAAATACCATTATTGCATAAAAATTGGGCCGTAGTGAGCCTAGTGGTCAGCGTCTCGGTCTCGGGATCGGAAGGTCCTGCGATCGAGTCCCGGTACCACTGAAGACCTACCGAGTATATGCGGAGTACGTGCTCGTTAAATCTGTTGGGTCCGAAAGTCCTCTAAGTTCCCATACCAAATCAATACCTCTGGGGGTGACAAGCCAATTCTGGGGATCCTCTAGTTGGCCTCTGTCTCTAAAAATTAGATGGATCCATTTATGTGTGTGTGTTGTCTGTTGTGTCTGTCTTACTTGACGAAGGTTTATAAGCGGGTCGCTGACCAAGCACACAAACCTGAATATATATGTCTACCAACCAACCAACTACATAAAAATTCTTAAGAAACATAAAATAACTACAAAAAATACAGTGCGCCTAATAAGTTGTCCAGGGACTGTTTAATACTGTATAAATGTTGCAGGTACTCCATGACCACATCGCCTACAGATACGAGATCCTCGAAGTGATCGGCAAAGGATCTTTCGGACAGGTTATTCGTGCTCTCGACCACAGGACGGACAACCAGGTCGCGCTCAAGATCATCAGGAACAAGAAGAGGTACTACTCTCTCACAAAAGGCGTTATTTTTCAATACTATTTGTTATCAAAGATGGTGCAAGTATTTCCATGCCGGTTGCATCGGAATAAAAAGGAATCTTTTAATCTTCTGAAAAACTTTTCCCACATAAATAAAATTATTATCTGGAATAAATATCTTAATTTATATTAAAAGTTAATTGTACAATACTATGAAATTTAATTGTGTGTTTTTTAAAGTTCAGGGAGTGTTTTATAAGGCACAAAATAAAATAAAAAAGTATTTAAAAGTTCATTATTTTTGAAACCCCAATATCTGACAATTTAATTCTATGAAATTTATGTGTTTTTCAACAGGCATGAAAATAGATACCGCAACAAATCCAAACAAACCTAAATAAAAAATATTTTTAAACATTAAAAGGTTAGGCATTAATTTGTTAAGCATTAAAATTTTAAAAATAAAAATGCTAAACATTAAAACGTTAAAATGTTAATGTTAAGAAAACGGCAATGAAAGTTTTAATGATTTGTTAAGCATTTGAAATTTATGAATATTTACAGTAAAAGTAAGTATCTAATGAGCAATGTTTTATCGGCAGGTTCCACCAGCAGGCCCTGGTGGAGGTGAAGATCCTGGAGCAGGTGACGAAGAAGGACCGGGAGGGTTTCTTCAACGTCATCCACATGCTCGACCACTTCTACTTCAGGAACCACCTGTGCATCACTTTCGAGCTCATGGGGTACACGAACACTTTCTTCTTTTATTATTTTTATTATTCATTTCTTTCACTATAGTTAAACTCATAGTTTCCTTGCACAGAAGCCACGACCATGGGCGGGACTATAAAACGCGCGGAGCAATCAGATGAAGAGGAAATTTCAGCCGTTTTATTTTGTCTTCATCTGATTGCTCCGCGCGTTTTATAGCTCCGCTAGTGGTCGTGGCTTCTGTGCTAGGAAACTGAGTTTAACTATAAATACTTTCCTTTTTTTGTTTTTGACATATTAAACGTATAGAGTAATGGGCTATACAGCTATGACAGTTAAGGTTTTCTGTAGCTATTTATATGTTTACCCTGACGACAAGTTGCACTTTGACTAGCTTGTTTTGTCCAGTCCTTAACGATATGTGTTTTCATTGTTCGTTTTACTCTTTTCATAAAGTTCATTTTCACCATTGTTTTATCTTAGATAAGCCTATCGCTTTACCCTAGCCTCTCTCTTACGGTTTTTTCACACTTATTTTACACATAGACTTTAAGTTTGTTTGTTAGAATTCACATACGCTCTACCATTTTGGGGTATCTTAGATGAAGAAGTAAGAAAGCTTTTTGCGTCGATACTTCGTATTGTTACTTTGATCTCCGATCTCCGGGCAATACAGCCTACACTCTACCCCTTTTAGAACGTACACTCTTATGTTTTGTTATGTTCCATCACGAAACATTTGTTGACATTTCACACAGTTAAAAATTTCATCCTTGGTTTTACCAAAAATATGGTTCCTAGTATCTGTAACGGCTTTTTGGCAAAATATTTCACCATATTTTTGGTACAAGGTTGAACCCTTTTTCAGGTTTCTGAAACAAAAACCTGCGAAATAGTTCAACTGAAAAACGAAAATATGATGAAACATTTCAACACATAGCTATTTCAGCTACTAGGAAACATATTTTTGGGGGAAACTAGCGCTAAATTTTTAACAATTTTTTCATAGTGTGAATCTGTTTAGTAAATATGTTTTGAAGTATATATTTAAAATTTAAACTTGTAATTATGTGAGTGTCATATAGTGTTATAAACCCTTAGTTTTGATTTGATGTATCTCTTTCTAGTAGCAATCTTTACGACAGTTTAGAAACAAATCATTGTTAATTCATTAATTTAAAATTAATTTATACTATAATTACAATCCATTTACTAAATTTCCTCATAAGGGGGAATCGGAGACTCCTTTGAAGCTCATGTTGAAATGGTCATTTTTCAGTTTTTCTCGGGAACTACTTGTTGGATTGATTCAAAATTTTACATAGCTTAAGTTCAAACACTTTTTCACAAATAGACATATGCTTTCAGAAATAAAAAATATATATTTTAATTTATTGCGTTTTGAAAACTAGTCATCCCATTTTCTTAAAAAATCATTGAAGTTATTTGTTTTAAAAAAAGTAATTAATATTTATTTAAAAGCATATGAATATTTGTGTAAAAGTACTTAATGGTATGTCAAAAAAATCTAACCAAAATATTTAGTAGTTACTGAGGAAAAAATACATTTGTCCTAACAGGTGCATTTTGAGAAAATGGCGTTGAGGAAAGTATTTTTATAAAAAAATAATTTAAAATACTTCTAATTGAAGTATTGTCTACCAAATTATACCAATTTGAAGGTAACATTTGAAATATTATACCACTCTAAAAATATCAAAATGTGATTTTTGGTAAATTTCCGAGTCTAGTCCCCCAAGTAATACAAAGAGTAAAGTATTTTTTCTTCAGCTGCAACCTGTACGAGCTGATCCGTAAGAACCAGTACCAAGGGTTCAGCCTGGGTCTGATCCGGAGATTCGCCTTCTCGCTGGTGCAGTGCCTGCGACTGCTCTACAGGGAGAACATCATACACTGCGACCTCAAGCCGGTACAGCCTCCATTTCACCCAATTTTAAGCAATTGACTATTTTTTTTTAAAACCTACTTTCGTTTATTGCTTCCACATTATGTTTCTAACGTTAAAAGGTGGAAGGTATTATCATCGTTCGGTCCGTAGCCCACTTTCAAAGCCCAAAGGCAAGTGAGATTCGTCAAAACATTCAGCGCATCGAAATTGGAAGACATTGAAAATCTCAGAAAAAAATTCAAAGTACTTCAATTAAATAAAAACACTGCAAAATGTAATGCTCATTTGAAAAACATAAGAAGCTATATTTATTAGAATTTAATCCCCATTTGCCATACACAATAATTGCTCGAGAAACATTATTTCTTTGAAATAACCCAGCTAAGAAAAGCAGCAAAAAACCTTGAAAAAAAAATTGAAGGAAAGCTGCAGGAAAACTGCAGGTATTTGGAACCAAAAACCTTCATCAAAAAAACTTTATTTTCCCTTCATTCGAAAACCTGCGGGATAAGTGCCATTTTTCCTCCTCCATTTTTCCTTCACCAAAAAACCTTTATATTTCCTTCATTAAAAAACCTTTATAAAAACTACAGGTCTGGTGGCGCCATTTAGTGAAATATTTTTAAATCTCACAAACATAAATAAAAATAATTATCATGAAGTTGAGTTGTATTTATACCCAAGTAGGAAGCAGGAGCCAGGATTTGATCTGGGGGTACTTGTGTAGCTGTTCAGCGCGCTACCAACTGCGCTATTGTAGCTTGCAAATTGGAGCGCGTTTTAAAATTAGCAATGGTATATCTTATAATTAGAACACACAAAATTACACACTCCATGGATTCGATTATAGTCAATAAATTTGATTCATGATTTTGCGTACAATTTGTCTATGATTTTTATTTAAAAATATTTAAATTATATTTAATTAATTGTTCTAAGGCGGTAATAAATAAATTGGATGCAAATTTTGTGTGTTAGAAAAAAAAATATACCTTAAGAATTCCTTTAAGATTAATTTATTTTTAAATTTTCTATGAAAAGGTGAGAGCAAAGCTATTGAGCAAACTGAAATATTAAGCAAATAATTTTTAAATCTGTTTTTTTTTGTTTAAATTTTACTGTCTCTTTATATAGGTGGCATTATTTTCTTTTTTTTTGCAAAATCAAATCAAAAACGTCCATGGAAATTGGAAAAAAGAATTTGAATCGCAAATTATAGCTTTGATATCGTTTCTGAATTTTTAGAAGTTACAGATTAACAAAATCTAGATCTGTGATTTGAACTTAGCTAGATTACAAAAAAAAACCCTCATTACTAAATTTAATGTAATAAACTCATTTTATATTTTCCTGGAAACTTAAGAATATTTTGCCAACACAGAAATATTTTTTTTTGCAAACATTTTGTCCGCAGGAAGGCACAACAAAAATGTACCCGTTTTGCATGCGTAAAATATTAAGCTAATTTGCAAAAAAAACCTGCAAATGTTTACATTAAAAATTAAATGTTTTTCCGCGAAAAATTCCAACAATTTTTAGCTGGGATACAATTACTACAAGTGTAAAATATCAAAACTAATTTCAAAAATAAAGAGCAATTTTAAGATAAAGATTCACTACAAAAAAAATTTACAGTATTTTTGGGGTTAACGCACACAATATTTTTTAAAAATAACTTCAAATAAACTTTAGATTAGTTTTTTAAAAAAAATAGCTGAAATACTTTAAGCCAAGATGAAACTACGAAAAATCTACAGTATTTTTGCAGTTAACCAGATAATATAATTTTTTAATAGATCACTTCAAATCACCTTTAGATAAGTTAAAGTATTTAAAATCAAGATGGCCCTTCAAAAATCTACAGTATTTTTGCAGTTAACAGCCCACAGTAACCTTTGAAATAAATCACTTCAAATTAACTTTAGATTTTATTGCAAAATAACTGAAGTTTTTTAAAGTCGACATTCTTCTACAGAAAATCCGCAGTTGACTGTAGAAATACTTCAAAATCACTTCGCTTTTGTAGAAAAACGGCAGTTTATTTTTAGCTGGGCACTGGTATGATAATGCAGCACCATGGCAGTTATTGGTTTGTAATTTCCCTTGAGCAGCAACCGACTTGTCGACATTGTTGCAGAAAACGATTTTGGCCCCTGCAAGCTTTATGTGTAACTCTATGCTATAAAGAATTATGCACATGTTGTATTAATTCTCTGCAGAAAGTTTTTTAGACAAAATACTTTGCTTGAAATATTGTCCCTATTTTCTCAGAAAGTTTAGATAATTTTTTGCATAAAATTGCACATTAAGTGCTATTGAAATGTGAGTTTAAAGATAAAACAGTATTTTAAGTGTACTTTAAAATATAGGTTAAAAAAATAAACTCTAAAGAAAGGTAATAAAAAGTATAAGGTTAAATAAAGGTATTTTTCAGCATAAAATTTTTAAGAGAAATTGCTGTTTTCATGTAGAACTGAAACGGCTAATTCTTTGTTCTTTTAGGACGAATCCTTCAGAAAAATGGCAGTTTTCTTTAAGAATAAAAAAAAATCACATTTAAAAAGTTTTACAAACATGCAGTTCTCCAGCTGTTCTCAGTACAATACCTTAAAAAAAACATTTTCCTTGCATAAAACATTCATCTCTCTTCAAAAGCATTGTAAAAGTACTGCAGGTTTTATGCTGAAAACATTTTCCTGCATAAAAGCTTTATCTCTCATCCAAAACATGCAGTTTTCCTGCTGAAATTTATTTGCTGAATTTTTCAGCACCGTACCCACATAAAAACTGCAGGTTAAATGCTGAAAACATTTTCCTGCATAAAAGCTTTATCTCTCATCCAAAACATGCAGTTTTCCTGCTGAAATTTATTTGCTGAATTTTTCAGCACCGTACCCATATAAATACTGCAGGTTAAATGCTGAAAACAATTCCCTTCATAAAACCTTCATTTCTCTTCAAAAAACCTGCATTTCTGCATTTTCCATGCAGGTTTTTTGCTGATTTTTTTAGCTGGGAATAAATTAAAAGAAATTTATTTTTGCGACATAAATCTGTTTGCAATGACGTCAAATATATTTTAAAAAAGAGATTGATTGCTATGCTCATATAAAATGTTTTGCTTCTATTTAAAAGCGAGAAATATTGCATACTTGTTTTTTTGAAATATAAATTAGTTAGAAAAGTATAAGAAATAATTATTGAATTTTCCAAATGAAATAAGCCAAATTTATCGTGTAAATATTTGATATAGAACTAATACGGTGTTTGGCGCTTTTTTTCTGTTGAACACAACTGTTGTGTGGAAGCGGGTTAAGTGACAGATTCCGTTACAAACCTACTTTTTTCATTCAAAATATTTTTTTTAATATGCAAAGTAGGTACTAATATTGTGTCCCACAATTTTACGCAATTTCGTTTAGAGCCTACTTTCCTTTTATAATTTAAAAGATTTTTTTTTTTAAATGAAAAGCAATTATTAATATCGTACACTGTAAATAAATATTATTTTTTAAGAAAAAAAATCGGCTGGTGTGCCAGAAAATACTGTATAATTTACAGGAAAAATCTTTTATTTTATGAGAAAATGTTTTAATTTTGACTCAAAGGATGTCCTTTAACAGACGAATTGTAAAGAAAAAAATCAAAACTTTACCTCCGAGAATGCTTCCAGAATTGCCAGAATTGAATCCGATCAATTCTGGCCAACTTTACCTGGCCAGAATTGAATCCGATCAATCGATCCTTACTATAAGAAGTTCTATGAGCATACAATTTTAGTGAGACAAGTTATAAAAATTGAGATTGTAAAAATGACGTGCATGTTTTGCGATATTGTTTATTTAAAAATCTATTTAGAAGATTAGCTCTTGATTTATATTGATTTCTTAAGGCAAAGTTTACTAAAACAGTTTAATTAAGTTTTTTTTTCAAAGAACAAATTCACATTAATGTCAACTTCTAAGACTCCGATTTATTTCACTTAAATTTTGCCACTTTACAATTCATAAAAGTTATCTATAAAAGTTACTCATAACTGCATATTAAGTTATCTATAAACGTTACTCATAACTGCATATTAAGTTATCTATAAACGTTATTAATAACTATGATAGTTATCCCATTCATAATTATTTACTTCTCAAAGGATAAATTTTAAATACCTTATCATTTGGCAAAATCCCAATAAAATACCCAACTTAAGGAGATACGGTACCTAAAATATAATTTTTAGCAATAATAACATAAACTTGAAAATTATATTGTTTTTATATAATGTTTACTCTAACTATACATTTCCTAGCAATAAAAAAATATTTACAAGTAGTTTTTCATTTTTTTAAGTTAAAATTTTAAACTTTTTTAAACGCAGACATTATTACATGCACAATTTTGTGCACCACTTATATAAGAAAACAGGCTAAAAATTTCAAAATTCTAACTTAATTAGCAAAAAAGCCTTAAGGATTTATTAAACACAAGAATTAAAAAAACACGAAACATAGAAAACGGGTTTAAAGCAGACGAAATAAGGTTCAAACTTCAAGGGATGACTCCAGAAAATGTTTAATAACTTTTTTCTACAAAAGATATCATTATGAAACTTGCAGTAAATGTTCAGAAGGATATTTTGAATAATAAAAAGTGAAAATTGAAAAATCGATATTTGGACCACTTTTTGGGTACCGTATCCCCTTAACAAAAAAAAAACATTTTTAACCGAATTATCTTTCATTTTCTAAGATTTTATCTGAAAATGTATTATTTAAATACCCAATTCTTCTAATTACAACAAAAGTTTAAAATATGACGTTTAATATAAATGCATTGAATCAAATATATGAATTGCACCAATATTCTCACAGCTGGTTATAAAACAAGAAGTTCATAAAGAACTAAAATAGCCTACTTTCCTGTTACTTAAATACTTACTGAAGTTCTAATCGGGAAAAAAACTAGGTTCCTAAAGTAAATATCATCAACAGCCGTTTCTACACTAGATTTATACACATTAGAAAAAAAAATCGAAACACAGCACCCAGCTATAATTTAAACTTCTAAAAGCCAAAATCAACTATTTTCCTTAATATTCGTTCGCAAATTAATTAAATATTATTTATCATCTGCTCGTGATTTATTTGTAGTTCGAAGAATAATTAAATATTTATTGATAACAAAAGTAATGAAACTACTCCGAACTGCATTAAAAAACAAGAAATGTAAATTAAAACTAAGCATAATTGCATGCAAAAGTATGCCTTGCCGCTTTCTTGGTAGATAATTAATGAATAATCAAAGAATCAAATTGTTCTACATTTTATGACGTCATTCCAAACTGATTCATGAAAATATTATTTTGCTTCAAATATGTTTAAATAAAGTTTCTCGTGCCATTGTTGATTTGGCAACAGTGATTTAAATGACTCAAAATTGAATTTTAATGCTAATTCAATGGGAAATTCGCCGACAGATAGTAGATTTATGTCCGTCCGGACGTACAGACAGACGGACAAAAAGTATGAAAGTTGGGTATCTGAGGTCATAGCTTTCTAACAAAAAAAGAATTTTTAATGAAACTTCTTCCGATGTCCGATGATTAGAACCGATTTTGGAAGGGGGGTACAGACAGACAGACAGACAAACGGACAGACAGGCGGACAGACAGACAGACGGACAGACAGACGGACAGACATACGAACAGACAGACAGATGGACAGACAGACAGATGGACATCAACAGCATTTCAATACCTACAGTGATTTAAATGACTCAAAATTGAATTTCAATGCTAATTCAATGGAAAATTCGCCGACAGAATTCAATGCTAATTCAATGGGAAATTCGCCGACAGATAGTAGATTTATGTCCGTCCGGACGTACAGACAGACGGACAAAAAGTATGATAGTTGAATTTCAATGCTAATTCAATGGGAAATTCGCCGACAGAATTTCAATGCTAATTCAATGGGAAATTCGCCGACAGATAGTAGATTTATGTCCGTCCGGACGTACAGACAGACGGACAAAAAGTATGAAAGTTGGGTATCTGAGGTCATAGCTTTCTAACAAAAAAGAATTTTTAATGAAAATTCTTCCGATGTCCGATGATTAGAACCGATTTTGGAAGGGGGGTACAGACAGACAGACAAGCGGACAGACAGACGGACAGACATACGAACAGACAGACAGATGGACATCAACAGCATTTCAATACCTACAGTGATTTAAATGACTCAAAATTGAATTTCAATGCTAATTCAATGGGAAATTCGCCGACAGATAGTAGATTTATGTCCGTCCGGACGTACAGACAGACGGACAAAAAGTATGAAAGTTGGGTATCTGAGGTTATAGCTTTCTAACAAAAAAAGAATTTTTAAGATCCGATGATTAGAACCGATTTTGGAAGGGGGGTACGGACGGACAGACGGACATCGACCGCATGTCAATACCTACTTTTTCATTTTTTTAATTCTTTCGAATTAAAAAAAGAAAAGTAGGCTAAAAAGTATATATATTTTTTTACTCTTTAGGAGAACATTCTTCTAAAGAGCCGTGGTAGTAGCTCCATCAGGGTGATCGACTTCGGAAGTTCGTGTTTCAGCCACCAGAGGGTGTACACGTACATCCAGTCCAGGTTTTACAGGTCTCCAGAAGTAAGATTTCATTTACAATTCTTCATTAAAAAATTTAATTATAAGTTTAATAAATTGTTATTAATAAGATAACTTTTTCTTTTATCATTATTCATTATAAACCCAAGTGGCAACATTGTACTGTACATTTCATCTAGACATCTACTTGCTATCGCAAAGTCATGACGATATCGGATAAATATCGAAATAATAACTTTAATTATTATTGTCTACAAGGGGTAAGGTAATTTGATATTCCTTATATTATTAAAAAACTTTTAGGATTTTTTTATGTAATTTATAATTCTTTATTATTGTTCATTGCAAGATTTATACATTTACATCAATAAATATTAATACAGTTAAATACTAAAGTTTAGTAAGAATAAAAAAAAACAAGAAATATACGATATTTTATTCCTTTAGAACTCCTTGTTATTAACGTTAATTATGGTTTATTATTATTTTTATTATTTACTATCTTTTATTATGAATTTATTCTACGAAAAAAAATCTGTAAAACTTGTCTTTCCTTGCACGTACATTTATGCAGGGAAGCCCACCTGAAGGGTCGATCGTAATAGCCAAACCATGATATTATTTTTATTATTATAAATTATTATTGATGTTTATATAATTTATCTTTGAAAAGAAGCAATGTAATTTATATTTCGATGTTATTTATATTTTTTTATTATTTATACTGTATTTAATGTGAATTTAATCAGTGAAAAATTGTTTTCTGTAAAACTTGTCTTTCCTTGCACGTACATTTCATGCAGTGAAGCACCCCTAAAGGGTTGATCGTAATAGTCAAACCATGATATTATTTTTATTATTATAAATTATTATTAATATTTATATAATTTATCTTTGAAAAGAAGCAATGTAATTTATATTTCGATGTTATTTATATATTTTTTATTATTTATACTATTTAATATGAATATAGTCAGTGAAAAAATTGTTTTCTGTAAAACTTGTCTTTCCTTGCACGTACATTTCATGCAGTGAAGCACCCCTGAAGGGTTGATCGTAATAGCCAAACCACGATATTTTTTATTACTATAAATTATTATTAGTATTTATATAATGATATTTGAAAAGAAGCTATGTAATTTATATTTCAATGTTATTTATATTTTTATTATTATTTATAATATTTTATATGAATATAGTCTATGAGAAAAAATTGTTTTCTGTAAAACTTGTCTTTCCTTACATATACATTTCTTGCGGTGAAGCAAAACTGAGGGGTGGATTGTTACAACCAAACTGTGATAAATATTTTTTGGTATTAGTTATTATTGAACCTTCAGTAATAATGATTATATTAAAATTACAATTTAACGAAATTCACCAGTCATGAGAATCATCACAGAACAGATAAATAAATTACATTGGAAGGGAAAATTGCCTCAAGTTTTTTTTAATAATTGATGAACTTTAAAGATCGTGTCGCCCTCTTCAGAATAATTTGGAGAACTAATCATTTTAAAAAATAATAGTTGAATAACCAAATGATATTTTCCCTTAATTTTTTTTTGCCTTTATAACGATTATAAGGGTACAGGTAGGTGATCGACATGTAATGCCAGAACAAAATACCAGACATTGTTTTTCCCTCAGCTGGTACGATGATCGAAATGGTCAATTCGAAAGTGGTGGAGTGTGGTTTGTTTGTTGGAAATAAGTGAATGCTTGACGTAATTGCGGCGTCATTGTGTGCGTTACCGTTCTAGTTTAGACGAATTAGCTGCCGACTGGTTTCTTTGTGGTCTTTAAAACAACGGTGGGGCTTAACTTATACTCTACTATAGGCGTTGCAGATCCATGTGTCCATAGGGAGTCCGATCATAATCTCAACCGGGAAAAACTATTTGTCCAATTACCTTAGCTAGAAGCATCAGTTACATTACAAGTTCACATGTTAACCCTGAAATGTGAACTTTCGCCAGTTTTGTTGGTATTGTATGCCCACGTGACATGTCAAACAAATCATTGATGGTTAACAAATTTTCGGTAACGTCTTGTAGGAAGAGTGGCAATGTTTGGCAGGGTTCACATGTCCTGTCCCTCCGTGTATGCCTACACTGTAAAAAAAACCTGTAAATTTACGAGCATTTGCCCTTCAATTTTTTATGGGCAACAGGCTCAATTAATGCAATATGGTCTGACCCACTAAATAAACGGCCTTAGCTCGTCAGTTGACCAAGTTCTAAATTACGAGGCGTTATTGGCTGTGTTTAAGCTCTTGAAGGAGGCTAGAAATAGGCAGCCGGAAACGATTACATTACCTTACCTTACGGCCTTATAGCTTAGACTGTTAGAAAATTATGGCAATTCCCGTATTTTTAAGTTTTAGCTCATCTATTAGCTATATAGGAAATGATAGGCATGAGCGTTTTTTTTAAACAAGGTATGACTGGAATTTCTGCTGCCGTTCTCTGCCCGTTATTTTACAGGGATTTATTTTAAGAAAGTAGCTTTAGTTTCTTTAAATAAATACGTATTTTTTTAAACAGGTGATCTTAGGGCTGCCTTATGGGCCCGCCATTGATATGTGGAGCCTGGGCTGCATCCTGGCGGAGCTGTACACGGGCTACCCGCTGTTCCCAGGCGAGAACGAGGCCGACCAGCTGGCCTGCATCATGGAGCTGTTCGGGCCCCCTCCAGCTTCCGTCCTCGACGCGGCCTCCAGGAAGAGGCTCTTCTTCGGTGAGTGTTAGAAATTGGATGGAAAATTCAGGAGCAACACTTGTGCTAATAACTTAAAAATATAGCAGCAAAGGCATGACATATATGACTTAAACCCTTCAAAAACGTATATTTTTAACCTCAATTTAACTTCATAAATTAAATTACTTTTTTCAAGTATCTTTAATATTATTTATTAATGTCTTTAAAATCCCAACAACTTGCCAGTGGCGTCATTTAGTCGCGCCACGTACTCGTTCCCATAGAAAATGTGTAGTGTGTAGTCAGCGAATATTTAAAAAATGACCTTACAACCTTTCCCATCGCCGTTCCTCGCACCTAATTAGTCAATCGAACGAAACAAGCAACAATAATCGTCATCTGGGAATCACTTCACCTCTTTCTTCCGCAAAGAGAACACGCCAAAAAATTCTATCTTGATGGAGTAGTTTGCATTAAAACTTTTAACTTTTCCGTTTTCCTCTGTCAACTTACTAATTTAAATGCATATTATCTTGGAGCCTTTTGGAGAAAAATATTTATCGAAAAATTCTAATTCTATGCAATTTATCCACAAACTCTGAACGTCAACAGCGATTTTAAGATGGACGTAGTTGTGCACTTATAGAAACCCTCTAGTTTTGCAATTTCTTAGTTGCTGGAGTTACAAAATTTTAGAAATGTACGATCGCCGAATTATCGTAGTTTATGCAGCGCCCGAATTTTGTGATTTTTGAATTATATAAAAGAATTTTTACATATTCAAGATCTTTCATAATTTGCGATTTGAAGATAATTATTTTCGGCAAGATCTTTAGAAACCACTTTTAAAAAATCAGAGTGACATTTTAAAAAAAACAGTAGCAAACACTGTGACAAAATTAATTTTGAAGTCGCAAAAATGTAGGATTTTGTCACAATATGTGACTAGTGGGCGAACCCTGGTAAGGACATATTTGATTTTAAAACTGAAATTTAACAGTTTTTCCTTCCTAAAATTCCATATTTTCCCTATTAACGGGGAATGGGCGCGCTGGACCGCGGGTCTCCAAACTCAAGTGCCTCAGTGTTAATCCAATGGCGAAAAAACTATTTTCTCTGCCACATTTCTCCGGCTGTATTAAATATTTTTACAAACGGTTTTTTTTTAATAATAAATGTAGATAACTTACAGGTCTCTATTTTCCCACTTTTTGAAATTATTTCGAATATTTTGTGTAAAATTGATAAGTTGAAAATTAAAAAAATATCCGAACCCATCTCAAAAAGTGGGAAGGTCGGGACCTGTAAGTCAGCTACATTTATCACATAAAAAAATCCGATTGTAAAAATATTCAATACAGCCGGAGAAATGTGGCAGAGAAAATATATTTTTCGCCATTGGATTAACACTGAGGCACTATGCTTTGGAGACCCCTGGTCCAGCGCGCCCATTCCCCCTTAAATTAGCATTTTTTTCTGTTGAAATTCTATATTTTCCCTATTAATTTCACAGTTTTTCCTTGATTTAGCAGCTACAAGTGACATTGTACGCTAACGTTGTCGCCGTCGGGACTATCGAACCACAAATTTTACGAGAGCGTCTATCCAAGTGTACTCAGGGAATCCGTTGATTTTATTTTAGGAGATTGTTCATAGTATGGTTGTGATACGAACCCCGGAAACTTTCTCGTTGGGATACTGGTCGATTATCGTCCCCGGCCTCGACGGGCAAATCACATTCTGTTTACAATAAAAATTCTACAACACCACCAGAAACGAAATGCGTGGGAACGAATAGTAAAACGATGACCTCAAAATAGTGACTCTTTGCGCTTCTTCACGTTTCCCTCAAGGGCAGTGAATTCATGGTATTTGATAAGTGTGACGTGTCGATGAATGAAGATATTATTAAAGTTAAAAATAGTTTTAAAAAAAAACTTTTACTTAAGAACTGATTTTAACTGTGAAAAGTACGGTATTTAACTGTAAAAACGATCTTATTTTTACAGTGTAAAGAAAAAATATTCGAAAATTTCTGTAAAATAAATTATTAAAAAAACATTTCTTCAATGGATTTTTTGTTACAGATTCCAAAGGTACCCCTCGTAGCTTAACAAACAGCAAAGGAAAAAAACGCAAGCCTTCTTCCAAGACCTTGGGCGTGGTTCTTGGATGCAGCGACGAAGACTTTGTCAACTTCATCTCTAGATGCCTTGAGTAAGCCCAATTATTATGTAGTACTCATTGATCTAGAAGGGAAACTGGAGTGAGGTGTCAGCGATCCGAAAACCCACTCACACCCTTTTGAGCGAACAAGGCAGAAAATGACTATTTCTCCTACACTTGTATGCAATGCTTCTATGAAATCCCACTATCATATTGATTTATTTTCCTAAATGTATTTTTAAATTTTTAGTTCGAAAGAAATTAACTTTCTTTAACTTTAAATTATAACTTTTTTAAGAAATAACCATGTGGATCACTAACTAAGAACCAGCGAAGACGAACCCAATAGCGAAATAGGAAAGTTTCTAGGTTTTCTGCCCGGTTCGTTTCTGTTGCAGTGCCGTGTATTCCTCCGCGTTCCGTTATTGAACCCGCCCGTTTGCTGCCCTGTTCAGTGAATCACACACCTCACTCCACTTTTCTTCTAGCTCAATGGTAGTAAATATATTTTTTGGGTAGATGAAACTCTGAACAAAAGTAAAATGTGTTTTTTGTTTTACAATTCGATGGGACTTTTCATCATTTGTTCTATTTTAAAATACTACAATTTGCGGAAGATTTAAGCTATCACGTTTCGATGCAATTTTTTAAAATAAATTTGCAAATTGAAGATAACTACATCACGTTAGATTTGAATCAAAATTAATCTGAAAGCCTCACCTTAGAAAAGGTCCTTTATCTAAATATCTATTTCAACTATATACCGTCAACTGAGGTAAATTTGGCCTATAATATAGTTTTTCGCATAATAATACAAATGGAACAACCAAAACACTTTCAAAACTTTTAAATCAATATGCATTTTAACACTTTCGCTACTCAGGATTTTTGTTTCCGCGTAATATGTGATAGGACTGTATATTCGAATCCATAGTTCTACGGCCGCCTGTGTCGTTTTAGAAGTGAAAGGCTGTGTCCTGACTACGACATCAAATGCCACAAATGCAACAAAACTTGGCGACTTGGCAGAGTCAGCCACATGCTATTGCATCGCTTGGCACCCTTGGCGGTCGTCAAGTTTGGTTGCATTTGTGGCATTTGATGTCGTAGTCAGGACACAGCCATAGTGTTAAGTAATGTACTTTTAGGAATAATCTCTAAGCAGTTGTGTTAAATTTAAAGTTTAACTTTAAAGAAATGGCCTTAGTGTAAAACTATTTAGGACACGGGCAATCTTCGGGACCCGGGCAATCGGACTGTAGCTGTGTAATATAATTAAATTGTAAAATATTAAATGATGAAATGAATAATTTTTCAACGGTCTAGAGATTTCGTGGCATAGTTGGTATGATGCTTTGCTTGTATATTAAAGAATGTGGGTTTAAATAGCCCATGATTTCTGTGGAGTCGTCAACTATTAAAAGATTTGTTTCTAAAAGATAAATTTCCTTTCGTGAACTTTTCTTTTAACCTTTTACTAAAAGAAGTGAGTATGCAAATCTTCTGCCATAAAAAAATTGTGCTGTTTGAGGAGGGAATTTATAAATAATCAAAATAACGAAGAATACTTAGAAAAACTTTAACAAATATACATTATATAAAGTATAGAAGTGATTAAGATGGTGCGGCAACCTCAACAGAGCAATTTGTTTTTTATGGCTGGAACTTAAAATTATAAAATGATTTATTCCGACCAAGAAGTTTTAAATAAAGATTGGCCTTCTTGTATATCACGGCTTTGTAGCGACAACTTTCATAAAGACTTTTTTTGCTATAAAATAAATACATCAGGGTTTTTTTTAGATAATGAGATCAAGTAATCACAATAGTTCAAGAAAGCACAATACAATGACCATATTTCAGGTCTCGGGTGACAACTGAAATGCGGAATGATATTTATTTCTTTCTCGAGCTGTGATTGGTGAATCAATGTCAGGAAAAAGAGATTTGGCAAGAGTATTTAAGAGATTTGGCATTCTTGCATATCATGACTTTTTTACTGACAACTTTCATAATGACTTGTTTTTTGTTATAAAATAAATACATTAGTTTTTTTTTAGATTGACTTTTGTTTACTATTCCAAAGTTTTTTTAGGAGAGATAATGCGCTTTCTTTAACCACATCTCATTATTTCCACAGTTGGGACCCAGAGAAGAGGATGAAGCCAGAAGAAAGCCACCGCCATCGCTGGCTGTCGGGGAACCGGGGCCCCGCTCACAGAAGGGCCTCTACGACATCGGCGGGGCCCAAAGAAAACGGGGCCCGGGACAAGAAAGAGCCCCGCATGTCGGCCTCGTCGTCCAGAACAAGCCTCAACAAGAACAATAATAACAATAACAACAGCAGTAGCAGCAACCATGTCCAACCGAAAGAAGTGAAGAAGGCTCCTCCTCCTAAAAAAAGTAACATTTCCATTTCTGGGCTTTTATAATGCAATAGTTTGTTTATGATATTTAATCCACACGAGGTAATTGTTGGACAAAAATCTAACTTTTACCATAACTTCCACATTTATGTAATTTTCTAACCATTATTTTTTTCCAGAATGACTATTTGATGTATATGTCGGGTACCATTGTTGAATTTCACTATTTCTTCTGTAGAAGTTGGAAAAAAATTTACGTGTGGCCAAAAATTAGCCCGCTAGTTGGGGTGATTATTGGACTGTAGTTTTCAATCTGTTCTGCACTATCTACAAGGAGGGGTAAATTGTGGACAATGGTGTGTGTGTGTGTGCTATAGATATTGCGTATGGGAGCAATTATTGAACCAAATATGGCTTCTGTAAAAAATGTATAACAGTGAAATCTAGTAAAAATTACCAAAAATTTTAATTTCTTCTTTTTCCAAGTTCAGACATTGCGTAGATGGCGTTTCTTAATCACACAAGCTATACTGTATAAAAATAAACTGTTTTTAGTGAAAACAGTTTTTTTAACTCATGAAGTCCAACATTTCAACTATCGCAATCTCTGCTTGCCCAACTAGCTTAGTTGGAAGAGCATTGGGCTGGAGATCTAAAGGTCCATGGTTCCAATCTCGGGTTGGCAATAAATTAATCCTCGTCAGTTTTGTGATTAGTATCCGAACTTGTCACCGGGGGAAGTAAAATTTCGCTTTTTCTTTATAATATATCTTTAAAAAAAACAGATTTTGCTTTATTATAACAAATTATTCGTATATAATAAACAGATTATCACAGCAGATTTTACGGTATTTTTTCTTGAACACCAGCTGACAGTTTTTTTCTTTAAAAATAACCGATTTTTTTTTTGTTACAGTGTAAAGATAACAGAGTATTTACCCTATGCATCTGAAGAGTACAGGAGGGAAAAAACCTTCTTCGACAGGGAATCTGTCCGTATTGAAATCTGCTTGGCGAGTAGTGGCTATTGGAAACTGGTTTTTCCCTTGGCTCAAGCGTCAGACTATTTGTCTGGCGTAAATTCGATCTTATAGATAGTAAACCCCTGCACCGTGTGACAAGAACCAAGGCAAAATTGGTTTCTTCACACCAGTTTAGGGGATGGCTACCTTAAGCAGACCTGATGCAGACAGATTACTATGTAATGAAGGGGTTTTTCCCCTGTACTCTTCATATTTAAACACATATACAATCCAGCAAACATTGAAGTGATGGCGAACTGGTGGCCCAGTGCTGCCAGTGTTGGCTACTGCTGTCCACCGGTCAGTCGTGCACTCGCCCAATACAAGGCCAATACTGATACCCGTTGTAACCCTACTGTTACGGCGATGTGCGGGACATTATGTAGTGGCCTAACAACAATTGGCCAGTACCAGGCCAACGTTGATCTTTCAGTACTGGGGGGGGGGCTTTCATTCCCCAGCCACTGTTTAGCCAATATTTAAAAATATTAAAAACGGAATACCAAGCTTTTAGTAGGGTTTTTAATAAACTTTTCGATAAAGATTAATTTACACAATTGCTGCGTGTTAGACATAGGAAAAATGAAACAATTTATCCTCTAAAAATCACCTATTTGGACTAATTAGTATTGGCTAAATGAATGCTTATAAGTATTGGACCAATACAAACTGGACGGTATTGGGCCAATATAACCAGGACAGAATTGGGCCAATAAAAACTGACCCGTATTGGGCTAATATAAACTGGACGGTATTGGGTCAATAAAAACTGGCCAACGTTTTCTATCTATGAATTAGTCTTGACTTTTTATTTTACGATCACAGTTTTTCACCTGCATCCGAAAAGTGAAAAAAAATAAAAGACATTGCAAAAACAATAAATTGATATAAGATGTCAGAAATAATAAGCAAAATTTTTTATGCCGCCTCTGTTCTACGAATTGTCACATTTTTTAAAGTATTTTGTTCAAAATTAAGAACAAGGAGAGTTGAATTTTATTTTCTATTTGTTGTGAAATAAATTTAAATTAATATACACACATTTACACACACGCGGCTCAGTGGCTGAGAGGTCAAACGCGTCCGCCTCATAAGCCCAAGATCGCGGGTTCGAGCCCCGGCTGAGTCGTCGGATTTTCTGGATGGGAATAGAACACAATTGCTGCCATTCCAATATAAGAAGTACTGGGCTAACGCCGTGATTAAAATATAAACGGTACTGGGCTAATGCCGTGATTAAAATATAAACGGTATTGGGCTAATGCCGTGATTTAAAGTATAAACATCACTGGCATAATATTGGGCTAGTTCCGCGAATCAATGTAATTTAATGGCAGAGTACTGATCTAACACACATTTTAGCCGAATTTCCAAATATGAACTTCTGGCAGAATGCTGGGCTAGTACAGCCCAGCCAAATATTATTTTAACTGTACTGGCGGAATGCTGGCCCAACGTCGAAATTTCCATGAATCCCGGATCGCAAGTATTGGCATGGTACTGGCCCGTAACATTGGGCCGGTACTGGCAAGGGCGGACACGTTTGTGACGACGCCGTTACGGCCACCGTGCATTGGGCCAATACTGGAGATGCCGACATTTCAGTATTGGCCCAATAATGGGCGAGTAGAGTATTGTTTGCTGGGAATGTTGCCACTTTTACACAATACTTGCTTTCCACTTGTGCTGTTTGAACACAAGTTTTTTCTAAGTATACCGACTACAGGCACGGCCTACTCAACTTCCAAAGCCGGAGGAGTCCCCAAACATGAGAGTAGACGGAAAGTTTGACGTCACTGCTCCGAGTGTCGTTATTCCGAAGATGAAGACAATTTATGGCGTAACCTGTTCGGAACCACTCGTTCACATCTGACCACATTTTTAGGGTTCCGAACTGGTTTTTCAATCTTCGGCACTCGGAACAGTGACGTCTAACTTTCCGTCCACTCTCATGTTTGAGAAAGCTTCTTTGGCCTTGTAATTAATGCATACAATAGATACCATAGTTAAAGTATTAGATTGGCAGATCACGTGAACCCCAATGCTACCGACGGGACGCGCATGGAGACCAGAATAAGAAGGCGATTTGGCAAGTGTTGCCACCAGTTTTAGGAGAAAAATACTACGAAAAAATACCATTTAATTCTAAAAGTACAAAAATACTAGCAAAGCGTTTCACGTTTTTTTTTAAAGTCACTAAAAAGATTCCAAAATGCAGCTAAAATTTTTATGGTATTTTTTTGTAATTTTAGAATTAAATTGTAGGTTGGTTGGTTGGTAGACATATATATTCAGGTTTGTGTGCTTGGTCAATTAAATTGTATTTTTTCGTAGTGATTTTCTCCTAAAACTGGTGGAAACACTGGCCATATTACCCTCTTATTCTCGTCTCCATGTGCGTCCCGTCATTAGCATTGGGGGTCACGTGATGTGCCAATCTAATACTTTAACTGTGATGTCTACCGACTACATTGCATTTACCCTATGCATTCATTCCCCCTTTGTTTCCTCCAGTGAGCACCAGTTCGACCATGCCGCGTGTCTACAAGGCGTGCAAGAACAACCTCCGCTCCTCCTCCAAGAAAGACTACATCTACACCTCCCTGAGTCGGACGTCATCGGAGGAGTCGTGTGAGTCCGCCCCCTTCTCCCCCACCTCTCCCCCCCGAGTGCCAGCCGCGGTCAGATGATGGGTTGTCGACCTCTAGGAGGAGCGGGAGCCACTCCGTACTTCCTCCCGTACGTTCTGATTCACGGACATATGGAATTAAGAATATAGGAGTTGAGAGAAAGACGGAGATGTTGCCGGGAAAAAATTAATACAAAATCTGGTTTGAAAAGTTGTCTGGTTTTTGGATGAGGTTTGAGCCCGGAATCATCTCCATCTTCTTGTTAACTTTATGTTCACGACCTACTCAACTGATAAGGCCACAAACGCTCAACGAGGCGTCATTATATCCGTTCTTTTTGGAGTTTCGACTGTTTCGAAGATGAAGAAGAAAGTTGTTCGGGATCCGAAAAGTATAGTTGACCGTCCGCAATAAGTTTTTTTTTACTTCGAACAGGATGAATAATGTGACGTCATCTAGAGAATCTCTGGCCATGTAAGTTGAGTAGCACTTGGCTTATTACCCTGTGACTATTTTTTTAAATAATAAAGTTTCCGGCAAAAAATTGTATTGCATAAAGTTGATTGTATGAATGCAGGGGAAATTCCAAACGATGTTTGGACTGAAGAAATTGTTATCATAACATTCAACGTTGGAGGGTAATCAGTGAAACGCTAGGATGTTTTCTTTAGTGTCACTTTAAAAGAAAGACCAAACGGACACAAAAGAACCTAAAAGATGTCATAAGAACATTTCCTAAATAGCATGTGTGGCAAAATCCCATTGATCTCCTGTCTTAACTTTTCCTGCAGGATTATTTGAAACGTTTTATCTGCGAAAGTCCCATTGACTCCGACGAAGACGTGTGGTGAAAAACGTTTGTTTAGATAATTTCTATCATCCTTTTAAATTGTGCCCATGAGTTTTGAATCACCACTTGGGTTATAATAATTGCGCTGTAGTATTAATAGTTATTTTTTAAACGTTAAAATGTTTTTATGCAGCAAAACCTCGTGTTTATATTTCATCATTTGCTGCATACCAAAAAGCAAGAAAAGAAAGACCAAACGGAAACAAAAGAACCTAAGAGATGTCATAAGAACATTTCCTAAATAGCATGTGTGGCAAAATCCCATAAATCTCCTGTCTTAACTTTTCCTGCAGGATTATTTGAAACGTTTTATCTCCGAAAGTCCCATTGACTCCGACGAAGACGTGTGGTGAAAAACGTTTGTTTAGATAATTTCTATCATCCTTTTAAATTTTGCCCATGAGTTTTGAATCACCACTTGGGTTATAATAATTGCGCTGTAGTATTAATAGTTATTTTTTAAACGTTAAAATGTTTTTATGCAGCAAAACCTCGTGTTTATATTTCATCATTTGCTGCATACCAAAAAGCAAGAAAAGAAAGACCAAACGGAAACAAAAGAACCTAAGAGATGTCATAAGAACATTTCCTAAATAGCATGTGTGGCAAAATCCCATAAATCTCCTGTCTTAACTTTTCCTGCAGGATTATTTGAAACGTTTTATCTGCAAAAGTCCCATTGACTCCGACGAAGACGTGTGGTGAAAAACGTTTGTTTAGATAATTTCTATCATCCTTTTAAATTTTGCCCATGAGTTTTGAATCACCACTTGGGTTATAATAATTGCGCTGTAGTATTAATAGTTATTTTTTAAACGTTAAAATGTTTTTATGCAGCAAAACCTCGTGTTTATATTTCATCATTTGCTGCATACCAAAAAGCAAGAAAAGAAAGACCAAACGGAAACAAAAGAACCTAAGAGATGTCATAAGAACATTTCCTAAATAGCATGTGTGGCAAAATCCCATAAATCTCCTGTCTTAACTTTTCCTGCAGGATTATTTGAAACGTTTTATCTGCAAAAGTCCCATTGACTCCGACGAAGACGTGTGGTGAAAAACGTTTGTTTAGATAATTTCTATCATCCTTTTAAATTTTGCCCATGAGTTTTGAATCACCACTTGGGTTATAATAATTGCGCTGTAGTATTAATAGTTATTTTTTAAACGTTAAAATGTTTTTATGCAGCAAAACCTCGTGTTTATATTTCATCATTTGCTGCATACCAAAAAGCAAGAAAAGAAAGACCAAACGGAAACAAAAGAACCTAAGAGATGTCATAAGAACATTTCCTAAATAGCATGTGTGGCAAAATCCCATAAATCTCCTGTCTAAAATTTTCCTGCAGGATTATTTGGAACGTTTTATCTCCGAAAGTCCCATTGACTCCGACGAAGACGTGTGGTGAAAAACGTTTGTTTAGATGATTTCTATCACCTTTTTAAATTTTTCCCATGAGTTTGGAATCACCACTTAGGTTATAATAATTGCGCTGTAGTAATTATAGTTATTTCTTAAATGTTTAAATGTTTTTATGCAGCAAAACCTCGTGTTTATATTTCCTCATTTGCTGCATACAGGGTCATTCCAATAGTCCTTCGAGTTAAAAATGGCTGAAAGATTAAATAATGACTTATCCACGGCATCTTTACTGTATGAACTATAATTACATTGCTTTTCACCCAATGTGCCACATGTGTCTTCGTAAAATTTTCAGCATTCTGGCTAAAGATTTCCGACTTACTAAAGTTTTTAAAAATAATTTTATAGTTATAATTTCCACAAATCTTTATGTTTCGTTATATAGAGTTTCATGACAAATTGATCTTGCTAACAATTATTGTACCAGGATATTCTCCTAAACAGCTCAGGCGAATTTAAGTTTCATTTGTATAAATTTCAAAAATTTAGGGTGGCTTAAAATGTGACACGCACAACAAATTAACAATTCCTTACAAACGTTTAGAACTATTAAAACCTTTGTTTAAATTATGGTAATATCTAAACTGATACATTTATTTTTAAATTAAAGGAGACCGCAACTGGCACTCTAAAAAAAATTATATTTGAATTTTTTTTTAAATTTTTGAAATGTAAACCATTGCACTTTTTTACTATTTTGAAATGTAAACCATTGCACTTTTTTACTATTTTGAAATGTAAACTGTGTAGCACTTATTTTACAGTTTTTAAGTACATAACATGGCATTTTTTTAGTTTTGGAGTTCTTTTTGAACATAGCACTTTTAAGACATGCTTTGAAAAAGGTTTGAAGTAGAAACAGAAAATATTTAATAATTGCCATTAAATTTAGTTAAAACTTCTAGAAATCGTGTATTGTAGTTGCTTGCCATACGATAATTGCTTGCCATTCGATCATAAATTTTCGTACCAATTAAATGTTATAAATTTTTAAGTGGAACTAAATTGTAATCAATCATGTTTTGAGAAGCGTTTTTATATCAAAATATATAATTATATAAACACGTTTACAAGTAACTCTCTTTAAATGTATCGTTATGCTTAAAAACATTCTCAAAAAGTTGATCCTGTAATTAAAAACAACTTAAAAGTGTCAATTATAAAAAGTTACATTTATTAAGGTTATGATTTTAAGCGAAAAAGATTATAAAATGTTCAATGTTTTTTTTAGCCTACTTTTCTTTTTTTAATTCGAAAGAATTAAAAAAATGAAAAAGTAGGTATTGACATGCGGTCGATGTCCGTCTGTCTGTCTGTCTGTCCGTACCCCCCCCCCCCCCTTCCAAAATCGGTTCTATCCATCGGATCTTAAAAATTCTTTTTTCGTTAGAAAGCTATGACCTCAGATACCCAACTTTCATACTTTTTGTCCGTCTGTCTGTACGTCCGGACGGACATAAATCTACTATCTTTCGGCGAATTTCCCATTGAATTAGCATTGAAATTCAATTTTGAGTCGTTTAAATCACTGTTGCGAAATCAACAATGGCATGAGAAACTTTATTTATTTCAAACATATTTGAAGCAAAATAATATTTTCATAAATCAGTTTGGAATGAATCATAAAATGTAGCACAATTTGATTCTTTGATTGTTCATTAATTGTTACCAAGAAAGCGACAAGGCATACTTTTGCATGCAATTATGCTTAGTTTTAATATACATTTCTTATTTTTTAATGCAGTTCGGAGTAGTTTCATTACTTTTGTTATTAATAAATATTTAATTATTCTTCGAACTACAAATAAATCACGAGCAGATGATAAATAATATTTAATTAATTTGGGAAAGAATATTAAGGAAAATAGTTGATTTTGGCTTTTAGAAGTTTAAATTATAGCTGGGTGCTGTGTTTCGATTTTTTTTTCTAATGTGTATAAATCTAGTGTAGAAACGGCTGTTGATGATATTTACTTTAGGAACCTAGTTTTTTTTCCCGATTAGAACTTCAGTAAGTATTTAAGTAACAGGAAAGTAGGCTATTTTAGTTCTTTATGAACTTCTTGTTTTATCTTGTGGAATAAAGAGTTTGACTGAAAAAAGAAAATGCAAATTTATTGAGTATTTTATACAAATAAGATCGCTTTATAAAAATAGTTAAATAAATTTCAGCACCTTTTTTTAACCTGGCAGAACGTTAACGAGGGTGTTTTACATATTATGGTTTTTTTAGAACTTATAGAACTTATACTTTTTTAGAACTCCTACTTTAGAACTTATACTTTTTTAGAACTCCTTATGTAGCTAACATTTTTTAAAGGGTGGCAAACCATATATTTGATTAGAAATTCTCTCGATCAACTTATGTCCTAAATTTGTTTACGGCAAAGATATCTCTAAAAATGTATCATTTTTAAAATATGTTGACCATAGCCAAGTGCGTGCTTCCGGAGTAATTAGAAACTTGACATTTCGTAGATCAAAAGTTGCTCTCTGCTGTGACATTCCAAGAACTAATCACCAGCCTGCCATATGCGTTCTGCACTGAATTTCACTTTAATTTAAACTTAATAAAATTATTTTTTGCATATTAAAATTTTTTAGTAAGACTTAACCTTCTTTTCTAATTGAACAAATGTCATCCTATTGTTATTTTACAAATAGAGCATTAGTATTAACCGTTTGCGACATTTCCATTGCTACATTTTTTATTAGTTGCAAAGCAAATCTTAGGGTAATTGCTAATTGCAGCTTAATCGGTCACATTTCTTGCTATGTGTCTAAGAAAAACCGCAATAGGTTTAAAAAACCATACTTGTACACTGTAAAAAAAAACTTGTAAAATAACGGGCAGGGAATGGCAGCAGATATTCCAGTCACACCTCGTTAAAAAACACTCCTGCCCATCCATTTTCTATAGCTAATAGATGAGCTAAAACTGTAAAAATACGGGAATCGCTCTAATTTTCTTACAGTCTGAGGGATAATACCGTTTATTTAGTGGGTCATACCGTTTTTCATCAAATAAGGCTGTTACCCATAAAAATTTAAGGGCAAATGCTCAGAAATTTACAGAGTTTTTTTACAGTGTATAAGTCCACTCCTTTAGCAATTTAATCTCTTATGACTACAAAATTTTTCTTCTAGTGTTGCTGAAAAAATGCGATAGCTCAGACGATCCAGTTCCTCGTATCTATGGTCACAAAGACCCAAGAGAAGATTCTGGAACCTTCCTCCCACCCATCTTGTGACGTCAGCCCTTAGACACCGTGCTCAGGTCGTGCCTGGTGCGTGCAGCAAGACTAGCCTCGAACCAGAACAAGAAGAAGCTCTACAAGACATCACAGACAGCTTGCAGAAAACCCGCCACTTGTCCCAACCTGATACCACGGTGTTGATAGCCCATCTACAATCCTCGATGTTTTTACCGATACCATAATCAACAAGAAAATAGAGCTAACAAGAAGATAGTGCGTCCCAACGGTCTGGATTAACACATTCCATATCTATAATCCACATAACCTTGGTTACTAGTAAGCCAGTATCTTAAGATCTAGAACTCTCCAGAATATTACATTTCGTTCCCCTTTAACAGTAATCACTATTAATGCATGACTAGAATGTTCCATAATTCAGAAATAGGATCAAGGTGGATCTAGGTGGACCGCAATCTAGGTGGATCCGTCTTCCGCAATTCTAATCTAGTATCAATGTGATGGTTATCAACCCAAATCGCCCCATCGTTATATTTATTACTCACCATCCAGAAGCAAAACTCCAGTCATTTTAACCATCAAGTGTTCAACATTCCTCTGCCTTTACCGCACGACACTTTAAGAAAACAAAAAAACATCAACGGTAAGAATGAATAGATTCATCCGAATATTATTCAAGACTAAAAGCCCTTTATCGGGGCTAATTTTGACATCACGGCCCTACAATCCAACGGAAGCAATCAGTTAAGACTTATTCACAGATGGCTCTCTAAAGCCTTTAGGAAGATTGTGCGGTAACCACTTCAAATAAAGGACCAGTTGCAGGCCTTGTTCTGACATTCTATGCAAACGACATTTAGCATCATGAGGTTGAGGGCTCCCTTAAGCTTTTAAGAAGATATTGAGGTAGCTATTTTAAATACAGGACCAGTTGCAGGCCTTCTTCTGACATTCTATGGAAGCGAAATTAAACTCTTAAGGTTGTAGGCTCTATAAAGCTTTCAGGAAGATCTTGTGGTTACTGGTTGAGGGCTCTTTCTGAATATGTCTTGCAATTTACGTGATAGGAAAAGGTTCCAATAGTCATGAAAAATATAATCCGTATTTTCGTAAATATTGCTCGAGTTTCTGCAATGACCGCTTGAAGTTTTCCAATTGCTTCAATTGAATACTTATCAAGAATTGGATGCAGTTGCTTGATTTTACCAAAGCCAAAGGCCCAAAGATGCGTAAGTTTTCTCTAAACGGATAGGTTGGTTAATCCATTAAATGGCAAAAGCTGGTCAGTAACAGTAATATCTTTATTTTATGAAATAAAAACGTATAAATCACTCTGGAAAATATTGATGAAATTTCGAGAAGTTAAATTTCAAAAGTTGAAATTTAAAGATTATGAATATTTTCATAAAAAAATAATTAAAATAACATTTTACTAAATCAGTGTTGATGACAGTTGAACGAAATCTTCAGATTTAGGTTTTAATTTCAACAAAGTATATTTTATCAATGTAGAATAGCTATAAATTAAGTATGAAATGTGAATTTTTTTCAGTTAATTAAAAACATTCGCCGCAGAGCTGGTATCAAAATGTATCAATGTTTAACCATAATAAAATCATTGTGAAGATATAAAAAGAGATAATTTTCTTATAAAATACTATGGGAATTGCTATCTGTAACGATTTCAAAGTTCTATTTTGTTTAACGTTAGTGTCCTGTGTAAGCTAATTTGAATTATTTTTGAAGTTTCAAAGCTGCCTACTTATCTGGAAAATGAATATCAATCCCTCTACAAGAACAAATTTTCAAATTTCTTTTTTAATTCGGCAAGAGAAGTTTCGGGAAAATAGATTTAGAAAAATATGTATCAGTTTGTGTTTTCTGTTGAAAAAGGAATACCAATAAGTATTTATTTATTCAAACTATCAATATTTAACTTAGGTAGACAAAAAAAATTTGAAATATTTCTTCTTAGGTTTAGAATAGAGAAATACATAAAACACCATCAGTAGACAGAAAATAAACCAATTAACATTATTTTGTTAGTCTATAAATTAACTTTTTTGAAGAAGAGGATGTGTAAAGATTGTGCTATGCTTATTTCGACTGACAGTGTAATGAAGAACTTGTGAATATAGGCGAAGACAACTGGAAGACTTCTTTGGGCCTATCTTTATGTAAATATATAAATTTACGGCAACTGTTGTGGACCAAAAACGCACGGTCAGCACAAAAGGTGGCGCTACGGTGGTGCTGCATCATTCGAACAAGTCCAACAAGTGAGCGCGATCAACACCTTTTATAAAGAAAGCCTCAGCACTGGCTAAAATTGAATGTTAGGCGCAGCAAAAATGTATATTTGAAAAAACAGGCCCATGGCGTTTCTAAATATTGCTAACATCTATGATTTGTGGGTAAATGGTTTCTTGATTCTTTTACACAGTTAAAATTTTTAGTGCAAGATTGCAAAGGAATTCTGGTACTTTCTGGCAGGCTATTTGTAGCGTTGATTTACCTTTTTTGAGGTGTATCAAAGTTATGGTTTTACCACAAAATTGGTAAACCCACGCTCCAAATAGTGGTGGCAGCTACCCGGTACAATATTGCACCAATTTTTTTTAACTGTGTAGTACTCAATCATTTTCACACCATTTTCATTTTCCAATCTCATCGCTTTTCAAATTATCATATACACTCCTACGTATGCATTTAAGGTTTGAGGTACAAAAGGAATGTCGCTCAATTTTCAAACTTTCAAAATCTTTTTTCCTCGATTTTTTTTATATTTTAGTGGGAAAAAAGTAGATGATTGAACGGAAATTTTCTTGTGAACATGACCAAATTTTCCTTTAGCAATTTGAATGTAATATAAATTTTTATAAATATAGATGCAATTTTTTTAAAAAAATTCCTGATCTTACTATTATCGAATCATGGGCAATATCTTTGAGGTGTCCATTTAAATTGAACAGAGTATAATATATGACGTCATAATTTGAGTGCTGTGGCTTTCTCTACAGGAAGTGTTGGCGCGACGGTGCTTTTTTAATTATACCACTTGTGGTGCGTGCGAATATTTTTTCGAAACATTCTCTTTCTCTCTTCTCTCCTTCGGATAGAATAGAGTAGGAAGACGTCCAGGTTATTTAACACTTTCTCAATCACTTTTATAGAAGAATATGGCTGTCTACATTCCAACTTCAGAGGCGCTGGTCTTAAGTCAACTCTGCAATTCGTCCCAAAACTAAATTTTCAAGCATTTATTTATCAGGATAATATGCAAAGTATAACCTTTATAACCTAAAAAGAGGACCAAGTAGATGAAATTATTAAACTTGATTAAAATTATTTCAAAATAGAAAGAAACGTTTTTTTTAATGAATTCAGTTTCTTACGATCACTAAATTTCTTTTTGATTTTATTATGCTACAATGTGATTAATGTTTTAGAACCCTTCTCTCTCCCTCTTTGCATTAACAATTATCTTAAAACATGCTTTTTGTTTTACTAATTCAAAAGAGTGGTTCTAAAATACGACGCCCGTCGCCTATAGCCCTCGCGTAGCTCTAGTCCGACGATAATTCAAACTAACGTAACCTAACCTAACTAATTCAAACGAATGGAATCGAATAATAAGAATTGAAACACGTTCATGTTTGACCTTTCTAGACTGTACACCTAGTAAAATATCTAATATAACATCTCTTTCCGTAACATAAAATACGTTTTAGAATTAAACATGAAAAGTTTCAACAGAACAGAAAAATACTAATAATTTTTTTTAAAAAAACAACAGTTCAAAAATCATTAATGGGGTTGTTTCACGGAGGATCTGGCAATAGCTCCACGGTCTTGTTTTCCTGTCTCTCGAATTACCTTTGTTTTTAGTTGGCCTCTGTCTCTAAAAATTAGATGGATCCACTTATGTGTGTGTGTTGTCTGTTGTGTCTGTCTTACTTGACGAAGGTTTATAAGCGGGTCGCTGACCAAGCACACAAACCTGAATATATATGTCTACCAACCAACCTTTGTTTTGGCTATGTTGGTTGGTTGGTAGACCTATATTCAGGTTAGTGTGCTTGGTCAGCACACAAACCTGATTATCTCTACCAACCAACCAAAACTCGAGAGACAGGAAAACACATAGATATCATAATTAAAGTATTAGATTGGCTAATCACGTGACCTCCAATGCTAACGACGGGACGCGCATGGAGGCTTTTTTGGAGGTCCTTAGTGTTGCTGCCACTTTAAGGAGAAAAATACTACGAAAAAAAATCTATTTAATTCTAAAATTACAAAAAGAAATACTAGAAAAGGATTTAAAGTCACTATAAATATTCCAAAATGCAGCTAGTATTTTTACGATATTTTTTTGTAATTTTAGAATAATTCTAAAATACGAATATGCTCTTTAAACTTTATAACTAAACTTTTAACTTAATTTTAGAATTTATTTTAGAATTATTCTAAAATTACAAAAAAATATCGTAAAACTACTAGCTGCAGTTTGGAATATTCATAGTGACTTTAAATCCTTTTCTAGTATTTTTTTTGTAATTTTAGAATTAAATAGAATATTTTTCGTAGTATTTTTCTCCTTAAAGTAGCAGCAACACTAGCCATAAGGACCTCCAAAAAATCCTCCATGCGCGTCCCGTCGTTAGCATTGGAGGTCACGTGATCAGCCAATCTAATACTTTAATTATGATATCTATGGGAAAACAAGACCGCGGAGCTATTGCCAGATCCTCCGTGAAACAACCCCTTTTAATATTAAAAAAGGATAAAGGCAATTTTTCTTGAATAGCCGCAAAAATCAATATTTAAATTTCTTTAAATTGATGTTTTAAAAAAGCATTCTTACTCATTCTTGGCAGCGTTGACTTAATACCATTGTCTCTAAAGTTGTAGAATAATCCATCATTGTAAAAAGCAATAAGTGCATACCCACAAGGGGATAAAAACATTTCTTCGATCAAAACAAGTTAGAATGGGACACTCATGTCCAATGGTATTTTTCTCTATATGCTCAGTTTCCTTGTAAATAGAGTAATTTGTTGATGACTATATATCCTTAAAAGGTGACAAAGAGTTCTTCGCCAGCCAAAAGTTTTATTTTATAAACTATAACGAAATCGATAACGAAAATAGAAGAAATATCTTTTTCTTGAAGTCTGGTACATATTAAGCTAGGCATACACAGAGAAATAGGACACGTGAGTCTTCGCCAAACATCGCCACCCTTCCTCCAAGACGTTATAGAAAGTATTTTCAGTTGTGCGTGATTGATTCTGTGTTCCTACGTAACATGCAAGCACGTGATAGTGGGCGGAGATTTGTTGTCACACAAAACCAATCACTGATAAGTGAAAATGTTTCGATAACATCTTGGGGGAATAGTGGCGATGTTTGGCGGAAGTTCACGTGATCTGTTTCTGGTTTTGTCCCTCCGTGTATGCCATATTTTATAAACTATAACGAAATCGCGATAACGAAAATGGAAGAAATATCTTTTTCTTGAAGTCTGTTACATATTAAGCTAGGCATACACAGATGAATAGGACATGTGAGTCTTCGGCAAACATCGCCGCCCTTCCTCCAAGACGTTATAGAAAGTATTTTCAGTCGTCAGTGATTGATTCTGTGTTCCTACGTAACATGCAAACACGTGATAGTGGGCGGAGATTAGATGTCAAATGCTTTCGATAACATCTTGGAGGAAGAGTAGCGATGTTTGGCGAAAGTTTATGGCTATGTCCTGACTACGCCACAAAGGCAACAAAACTTGGCGACTTGGCAGAGTCAGCCCCCATGCTATTGTATCTCTTGGTGCCCTTGGCGGTCGCCAAATTTTGTTGCATTTGTTACCTTTGTGGCGTTTGATGTCGTAGTGAGGACATAGCCTATGTAATCTGTCCCCGATCCAGTCTCTCCGCGTATGCCATATTTAAGCTAGAAGAACCATGTATTTCAGTCTGTGAACCCAGCTACTTTATACTCCCCAGACAGCGATAAGTTGTTTATATAGGAATACGATGAAAAACCAATGAATATTAAAACTTAACTAAAAATAGATAGTAAATCAGATAGTTATTACAGGGCTCAAATTTCAGTTTCATCATCAGTACTGCAATCCACAGAAGAAATACTTTTTTTTCAGTCGTAACGAAGTGTTAAATATACATTCTTTAACATGTATCAGACTTCAAGTATATAAAAAGTTACAAAAAGAATTGCGTCTTGCGGACTCTTGGCCAAATCCTTCAGATTCAGCAATAACGTTGTCCGCTCATCCGTCTTTCACTTCTGGTTGAGAAAAAATGGCGAAGAATATTCTTTTTTTCCTTTTCCCCTTGCACAATCTCACTTTATTTCCTTCATTGGAACTATTATATGTTCTATTTTAAGCATATCTGGGCTCAAACGGATATATTTACTTCTAGGTCACCGGTAGATTCAGTCAATTTTGTACTAAAAGGGTAACTTTGGCCTCAGCTTTAAACCTTACTACTAATTTTCTACATGACTATTATTTTACTTATACGGCAGCGATATAATTTACAAAAAAAGCCAAAGATTTTAAATAGAAGTATTAAGTAAAGAAATGTTACAGGGGAAAACCTTTTGCCAAAATTACCCTTAAAGGCCAAGGTTATCCTGATTGACAGTATTACTTAAAATGTCATTAATACAACTATTAAAAAAATGGTTGAATTAATATGTTAATGCTTGAATTTTTTTAAATATATCTTGTTGCTTATTTTACTAACGTTATTTTTTGTCATACACGAATGTTAAATATGTAATTAATGATGTTTGATATCATATGTATGTTAATAATACTTATTTTTACGTAGTTATCCATAACTTTTAAAAAATCATCCTACTTATAAGATTATTTTGATTATTTCTTTTAAATATTTGTTGTCGTTAGAGAAAGTAACAATTTTTAGTCGATACTTTAAAGTTCTGAAAAAATAATGATAGCTCTGACATAGTTTTTACAAGGTGTTCAATAACTTAGCATCTTTTTCCAAAATTAACTATCTCAACAACAAATTTAGATAGATTGATGACATAAACTATAAATTCATCGGGGAGGTAGGCAATTTTTTTCGCATAAGTTTCAAAATTAGTACAAAAAGTTAACGATAGAAGGCTCTGTAAGCAATTCAGTTTATTAAGTTGCTTGTTCAAAGGCCTTTTTTTGCATTACGAAAGTTTTGAAAACAATCATTAATTTTATTACATTATGTTTGAAAAAACAACATCAAACTTACAAGGATCAGCATTTGTAGCTCTAACGGTATCAATCCGTTCAGTATGTTCATCAATCGGCTTGTTTTACGTGATGTCATCTTTAATTTCCAGATTCCATTGGTGGTTTCGGTGATTGGTGGTATGCCACTGTAAGTTCAGCCCACTACATTGGTTAACCAATCAATCGAGACCTTATTTCCATTCCCGTAGAACTGTTATCAACTAAAGTAATGGTTTCCTAAGATTACGGTGCCGTCATCCGCCAGATTCGTAACGGTTACGTATGACGTCACAGAAACCTTTTACGTACAAATGTATGGCGATGGTTTCCTAACAACACGTTAATCGTAACCGTAACGGATCTGTACCATCGTCACGGACGTTCTTGCTTTTCCGACTCTTCTTCACACGTTTTTCGGACACGTAACGGCTACTTTTGCGAGGGAAAAATGTTCGAAAAGAGCGCTTCTCAGTCGGCCTTTCTCTTCTTGGGCTATATAGGATTCTTGTGGCGATTGTAGGGCTTCGAAACTAAATCTTCGCGCACATAATTTAAAACAAATTATCTTTGTTCGTAGATGCCGACGTATGAGGATATGGAAAGCCCCTTCAGTTGTCCTATGTTTGAAAATTTCACTTTCCCTCTGCCGGCTACTTTCTAAATCCGAATCCGAATCCTCCATCAGTATTAGCAGAGCTAAATTTTCATAATCCACACAAACTCATTTTTATATTGATTGAAGTTACGAACCGGCTAAAAAATTACGATGTGTCGGTTGTTTACGTTTGGATCGGTTGCGGATTACGTTTCTTCATTTCGAGGAAACCGCATTCGCCGTAAACATTATGATCGTAATTGTAGCGGAGCGAATCTGTGACGTCACGCGTAGAGTTACGGTGACGGTGCCGTTATCTTAGGAAACCATTACTTTAGACGTGAAACATGCGCATTATACTGAGACATTACAAGATAAAAGGGGAAATTTTTATTTAAGTTTGATTTAAAGGGATAATGATATTTGAATTTTAAGAGGCTGCTTCAGAGAACTGGAGCTGTTTTTATTGAAATATTTGTGAATGCTGTACAACGCTAATATAGGTAACTTTTTATACTGTGCGGATTGAAACCTAGCTTAGAAATTCCGTGCTTTTCGGAAAACCTGCAGTTTGTCTCATCCCTACATCTGTATTTGTTGCTGAGATATTAAATTTGGAAATTAGGTATTATTTGTTAAAAGAAAAATATAAAGTACTTTTGGAATGTAATAAAAGGTCAAATTCCATCATTTTTCCCTCTTTTAAGCTCCTGAATGCTTATTATAGAGATAGGAAAGAGTATAGATAACACTCCAAGCACCTTCCTCTCTTCACTTCCGTTCAGAACAAATTCTCGTTGACGATTGTTATCGGGCTGGTCGGTTTGCCATGGAATGATAGTCTAAAATAAAAACTTCGAATGTATATGACGTGTGCCAAACGATTTTGATTCGACCAATCCCGAGTGTTATAATCTACATTTATCGTTCCATAGTGTTTATTCTTGTTACTTTGGTGTAGATTTTATTTTTAGAATCTGTCTTTTATTTGTGTGTGAAGAATGTATATTAGAGAAGTTTAAAAATAAAAATTCATTTTCCTTGTTTATATTTTACTAAATCTAGAATGCAACCAAAAAAAGAGTTGAACAGTTCACTTGCTGCAGCTAATTCGCACGAAAATGCTATTATGTAGAGAGAATTGACATTTCGACGAAGTATTCAGCAGATCTAGAATAGTTATCGGGGCCCGGATGGCCGAGTGGTTTGGACCATTACGCTGGCAGTCTGCGCGCTGTAACGGGTGCGGATTCGATTCCCGCCTTCGCCCTGGGTGTATATTCCTTTCTATGTGCCAGTAAAAATTCTTTCTGTGTCTGTCTTACTTGACGAAGGCTTATAAGCGGGTCTCTGATCAAGCACACAAGCCGGAATATATGTAGTAGTAGTAGTAGTAGTAGAATAGTTATCGCCCCTACTGTCATGAGACACTGTAGCAAATATCACCCAATTCTCTACAACGTGCTTCAATATTAATTCTCGGACTTCCGCAGACATCAAGTATGTATAGTACATGGCAAAATTCGTATTTTTTCCAGGTTTTTCATTGTTATTCAAATTTGCTTTAAGGTCATTGCCGTCCCTAAAGTGTTAAGGCATGATCCGTCAAAAAGTTATTTAAAAACTACGGCACCTGTTCAAGTTTGCACATTTTGGAAATATTTAAGTGTTAAAATGTACTGAAACAACTTCATTGAGATTAAACGAACTATCAAGAAGCTCATGTTCCTGATAATTTTTTTAAATAGAACTTTTTTGTGTGTATTAGTAAGCAAATTGCATACGAAACGTATTTTCCTGTAACTTCCTGGGCCGCAGTGTTTGTATGGATTCAATAAAAGAGTTTGCACATACGACGTTTGAAAACAAACAAGTAGGTTTGTAACAGAATCTGTTACTTAACCCGCTTCCGCACAACAGTTGTGTTTAACAGGTAAAAAGGCGACAAACACAGCATTGATATTCTATATTAAACATTTACATGCTAAATTTGGCTAGTTTAATTTATTTTATTTCGAAACTTCAATAATTATTACTTACAAACAAAGAATATCTTAGTGAAATATATTTGACGTCATTTCAAACTGACGGATGTCACAAAAATAAATTTCTTTTAATTTATTATTTAAAAGAATTAAAGTTTCTCGAGTGATTGTTGCGAATGGCAATGGTGATTTAATTCTAATTAAAATGGCTTCTTATGCTTTTTAAATGAGCATTAAATTTGGACGTTTTTTAAATAATTGAAGTACTTCGAATTCGAATTCTTTTCTGAAATTTTCAACGTATTCTAATTTCGAGATGCGCTGAATTTTTTGACGTATTACACTTGTCCGTAGCATTTGTAGTTTGGGCTGTGAAAGGGGGGGACTGACAGACGGACAGACAGACAGACGGACTGAAAGATTATAATACCTTCCACTTTTTACGTAACGTAGCGTGGAAGCTAAAAGTAACGAGAATTAGGTTAGGTTAAATTATCGTCGCACCTTACCTGAAATTATTGTAGACCTTTACAAAGGCTATTGACGACGGGCGTCATAATTTAAAACCACAGTCAAGGGAAGAGTGGGATGCCCAAAGCAACTTTTAAGGGCGACATCTTACGTGGCGTTAGGACCTGGAAAATATTTAATATGCACTCTTTCTAAGTGGGGTATTACTCGTCGGACTTTTTTTTGGCCGCACGTCCGTTTATAGGTTGGCAATTACTTTGTCGATGCCCGAAAGGGTGAACGTAGGGAGGATATTGCTGTTGCCCTAATGTTAAATAGTTAGGCAGCGAAAAGAAACGTTTGAAAAATCACCAAATCTACCATTTACACAGTGATAGTCTGTATGTATTAAGGTGAATGGGGCCGTAGTGAGCCTAGTGGTCAGCGTCTCGGTCTCGGGATCGGAAGGTCCTTCGATCGAGTCCCGGTACCACTGAAGACCTACCGAGTATATGCGGAGTACGTGCTCGTTAAATCTGTTGGGTCCGAAAGTCCTCTAAGTTCCCATACCAAATCAATACCTCTGGGGGGTGACAAGCCGATTCTGGGGATCCTCTAGTTGGCCTCTGTCTCTAAAAATTAGATGGATCCACTTATGTGTGTGTGTTGTCTGTTGTGTCTGTCTTACTTGACGAAGGTTTATAAGCGGGTCGCTGACCAAGCACACAAACCTGAATATATATGTCTACCAACCAACCAACCATTAAGGTGAATACTCTGAAAACGAACCATTTTTATCCCTGCCAGTTTTAAAAGTAATTTAGGCTTTCAAACCAAAAACACTTAGGGGAAAATGATAATATCGTTTATAGAGTATAGGACAGAAAGAATTATACAGGATTTCTTAATCTATTATAGTTTTTTTAGTCCACCAATTGCGGTATGTCATGTTCGTGGAGTTTGGAAGTTTATACCTCACTTATAAGATATAAATTCACTTTGTAAAGTAGAGAATTGAAAAAAAGAACATTTTTGGAATATATTAATGCAAATTTTTATGTTTATTTTTTAATTTGTATTTATTTTACTGAGTATTAAATGCTTGTCCCCAATGACTGCAGTCACGTCCGTGGACATGAATAAAAACTTGTATTGAATTTAATAGGTGGTACTCTACAACGCAGTGCTGTCTTTTTAGCAGCCATTTTATATAGCGAAATCAAAAAATCAGTTTGTTTTTAGCTTTAAGTCATTTTTTTTGTTCATTAAACTTAAGATTTAGTGAAAGGTCAAGATGGGTGCATTACGTCTGTGGCTAAGAAAGAACTTAGGTAAGCTAATCAAATGTCTATTCATACTTAATTATGTGTAGAATTAGATACAAAGAGCTTAATTTTTTAAACTCATATTTCAAATATGAACAAACCGTGTTTTACAAGGATGAAACATGTAATTTGGCACGTCTGTGGACATCACGACAGTGGTTTTTTGGACCGTGGTAAGAATAAATTGATTAAATATAAGTGAAGTGCATTATAGTAACACTATATTTTGCCATGAACTAATATAATCAAGTAAAGCTGAAATTTTATAAAACTGTAACACATTAATAAAATATTTTTATGTTAATTTTGGGGATTAAAACTTTTCAAAATGAAACATCATTAAATTAAGACTTAGTATCAGAATAATTAATATTACTTGTATGATCTGGACTGATGCTATATTTTTTATGTAGTCTCGAATCCAAAGTTTCAAAAACTTTCATCAATATTTTTTTCGAAATATTTTGTGTCAAATGGTTCGTTTACAGTAAAGAGTTAGTACAAGTAGCAGGGCGGAGAACTAAGGTAACCGACGTCTTCCAATTAAGTGGTTTTGACCAATGATCGTTCGTAACTCAGTCTCCAAATTATCTTTAATATGGATGTTCAATCGTTTGTCAGTGTTATCGATAAAGTGCATTGATTTTGAAATCGCAGCCTCTGCAAAAATATTGCTTCGCCATGTCAGAATTTTTTCACCAAGCGACAATAATCGTCATAACAGCAAAATAAAACAAGAGAGGAAAAGAGCATTTTTTAAATTTAATATCTATTTGATAAAGTTGTAGCCGCCCCGTCACAATATTTTGGGGGAAATTAAAACTTAAACAAGTTGGTTTGTAACAGAATCTGTCACTTAACCCGCTTCCACACAACAGTTGCATTTAACAGGTAAAAAGGCGCCAAACACAGCATTAATTCTATATTAAACATTTACATGCTAAATTTGGCTAGTTTCTTTTATTTTATTTCGAAAATTCAATAATTATTACTTATCGTTTGCAAAAATTAATTTATATTTCAAAGAATAGATATATAATATTCCTCGCATTTAAATAGAATGAAAATATTTCATATCAACATACAAAGAATCTTGTAGTGAAATATATTTGACGTCATTTCAAACTGATCGATGTCGCAAAAATAAATTTATTTCAATTTATTGTCTAAAAGAATTAAAGTTTCTCGAGCGATTGTTGCGAATGTAAATGATGATTTAATTCTAATAAAAAATGGTTTCTTATGGTTTTTAAATGAGCATTAAATTTTGCAGTTTTTTAAATAATTAAAGTACTTCGAATTCTTCTCTGAAATTTTCAATGTATTCTAATTTTGATGCGCTGAATTTTTTGACGTATCGCACTTGTCCGTAGCATTTGTAGTTTGGGCTATGAAAGTGAGTGACGGACAGACAGATGGACGGACTGAACGATTAAAATACCTTCCACTTTTTACGTTATAAATGTAGTGTGGAAGCTAAAACTAATAATTAAGTAAGCAGATTCACAGTTCAAATCTGTTTTAATTTGCTGTTATGACTAGCTAACCAGATTTGTTTAGATTTTTAACCAGATTTTTAACTTTTCGATTACGAAATCATCATTAAAGTTTCATAATTCATATCTTATTTTAGTTGTTTTTGTTTGAAAAACTATAAAAAAAATAAAGCGGAGACTAATAGTAAATTTTTTACAGCTAGAAGGTTGAATTTCAAACTAAACTGTACTGCGAAATGCAGTACGTCTGGTCACCCTAGTTATGACGATTCTCATACCTGGTGAAAAAATTCTTACATTTGAACGCAATACTATCGCAGAGGTTGCTATATCAAAACCAAATGCATTAACTCTATCCCCCACTAGCCACCCCTCCCAAGATAAGAAGAATAAAACTATCACTGGTTAACACCTCAAAATGTATCGACTAATATGACGTCATGTCGCTTAGTTCTTCGGTCTTCTAATCTAGGTATAGTCAGCCTGCCACAACTCGGCATCCCAAATATTTTGATTGTGGAAGATTCCACTTTGAATTAAGGTTTTAAGCAGAAGGAGGCAGGGTTGCCATCTCAAGGCGTTTGGCGAGAAGAGGGGATTGTTGGTCGAGTTCGATTGTAAGTAATGTATCACACTAGAACTACACATTAGTTATCGGCGATAGAGAATTGTTGTTGATTGCTGATAGCGGTTAGCGATTATACTTGTATTTCTTTGTCATCTTGACTTGATCATTAATCGATATAAGAGTGAACCAGATGCAAGTTCGATCTACCCTTCAATTTATAATCTCTTTTTTCTAAACCTTAAAGAAATATGCGCCCATAAAAGCAATGAATCGCCAAACATAGTAACTCTTGCCCAAAACCTTCCTTACCTTATTTCGAAGTGGACTGTTCCACAATCAAAATATTTGGTATGCTAAGTTGTGGCTGCCAGACTATAGTATTGCTACAAGATAATGAGTGATTGTTGTGTTGTTGTCATTTGAAAATAAAAGGACACAAGTGTTAAACTACAAAATAAACTTTTAACTCCGAGTGAGCACCAGACACGAGGTCGACAACCCTTTGGTCCTTCAGACTACAACATTCAGATTGACTACAAAATATAATATTCTATCTACAAACGTCTTGCAGGGGAGCTCGTCCAATCGCGAGCCCACCACACAATCAGACACACCAAAAGTGGAGTCCAGATTCTTCATTAGTTTTCGTAGAGATTCACATTAGGAAGTTCAACAATAGGGGAGTAGGTCAGAATCAGAAGTGTCAATCGGACAAAATTATTTTATTTTCGGAAAGTGGTGAAAAAAAAACTTCTGAACGTGAATTTGTAGTTTTGCATTATGCAAAGGGGTATCGAAAAGATACGATACACGTCACGTGACTTAGCGCCATATCACGTGACTATACGCAAAAGAATTTTGAGGTTCCCTATTGCCGCAGTCCATTCTACATAATAACTCTGGTTATATAACATTTCCCTGTGATGTGACCAGAGACATTATATGGAATCGACTATCGAGCCACGTTACTTGGTACCAAATCACGTGAATAAAAAATTTAGGATTATCCGGTTTGGGAGATGCCAGAGCCCACGCCAAAAATCGTGAGGATTGGAGGAGTAGGCTGCATGCTATTGCATCGCTTGGCGCCCTTGACGGTCGCCAAATTTTGTTGCATTTGTTGCCTTTGTGGCGTTTAATGTCGTAGTGAGGACATAGCCAAAGGTTTCCTGCTTTCAAACAAACTGAAATATTTAGTTCTGTACTTTAAAATGAAAGGATATCACGTGAAAACAAGTCAATGAAGGTATTTTTACGTGCCAGCTTTAAAGCCGTGCCAAAAGATGCTTCCGGATCAGGACTTTGATCCAGCATATGATAAACTTTTTTGACTTTTTAAAATATTAAATTAAAGAATATCATAGAGAGGCCATTGCTGTCGTAAAGGCCCTTTGTCTAAAGACAACCCTGAAGAATTTTTCCAGTCACTTTTCAGTATGCTGCTTGCGTGAAAGTTGTCCTAGGGAAACACTTCTTTCGATTTGATTGGAAATAGGTCCTTTTGTAACAACTCTAGTGTATATTAACTCGACTCTTTATGTTTCGTTGGCAATTTTTAGCTTTAGAGTTGCTAAAAAATAGCTGATGGATGAAAACCCAAAACTGGGTTGCCATATCCAAAAATTAGCGTATTTTCGGCGATAAATCTTACCTTCTCACTAAGCCAAAAAGTGTACCATAGAGCTTTACGGACATTTTTAGCAAGGTTTTATCTGACAAAGGCCTGTTTTCAAATAAAGTACGAAATTAAACACTTAAACAATTTATAACATAATCACAAAAAAGATAATCAGCCGAATTAGATTGTTACTTTTGATTCTTACCTACTCAATTTAATATCACAAATTTTGTACATTTGGTTTTTGATTCTAATCAATAGAGCTTTTTCTCGATTAACAACGTTTTTCTTCTTCTTTGGAACACTGGACGCGTTGCCACCAGAATATGAGGAATTATAAATATATTTCAATTGGGTTCCGAGACGAGAAGCTCTTTGGGTAAGGTGTTCGTTTAATACTAATACTAGCGTATAGGAATTGTAGGTTTATCACAGAAAACTACGTATTACACTAGCAGATAATACGCTTAAACAATGCGGTAGCCATTAAAATATATGCTTTTTTTTCTCTACGATTTGCGTAAAACAGGTTATAGCATAAATATTATGATTATATCGGAATCAGTTTTTTTTTAATAAAAATATAGGGGCTAATTCCTTGTAACTGTAGTGTAAGTCACGATTTAAGAGGAGATTAAAAGCTTTTTAAATTTAAATTATTAATCAAATTAAATAACATACATTTTATTTTTTAGTTATAATAAGTGTAGATCAACTATTCCACAATTTGTTTTCATTTAATGTTAAAAGTTGCAGTGATAATCACTTTTTACAAACGTGACTTACACTACAGGCAGGATAATTTTGCATGGAATTACCCATAGGAAGTATTTGTTGAATTAAAAATGTGGATAACGAAATTAGACGATGCTGTTTTTAGTTATGAAATTTAAAGTTATTTATAAACAATGATCTATATCATGTACTGGATAACCTGGTCAAAAAAATGTTTAAAAAAATACGACCATGCCAGATTCTTGAAGCAAATTCCTTGACTTATTCAACTTAAGAAATTTAACGAAATTACCGATTCCGACACAATCATGAAGTTTTTAACTTTTATATATATGTTTAAAACTATCATAACTATGACTAGCATAACATGTTTAGATCATAATATTAACTCTAACAATGAATGCGGGACTTCAATCGCTAATTATTGGAATAATTAAACGCTAATATAGTTGTAAAATTTTCATTACTTAAATTAAATTTAAAAAAAAAGAAGGGATGGTTTAAAAAAACTCCATAAACTAAAATTATTTCTCTCATTGTTGATTTACAACATCAATACGTGTAATAAATATATAATAGAGCAGTCGTATTTCATTTCTTGTTCCACATTTTTTTTCTAAAAATATGTACGAGTGGCAATTTTCTTAAATTTATTGAAATATATATTTACTTTTATGTTATTTTAACGCATTCAAATGTCGATTTCATAAAAGCAAATTTCTTTTTTAATAAAATCCTGCTATCAAACACTTTAGTCACAATATAAAAACGCTAATACATAAATCCTTACTAGATGACTGTAAGTATAACAACTACTACCTCACTTTCAAATACCTTTTGATGAACTCGTAGTAGGGTAATGAGTACAGTGATTGGCCCCCTCATTCATTATTGAAAATAACAAGATGTTAAAGCCCAAAATAGGTGTGACAAATGTTTTTAAAATTCCCGCCATTAACGTTTGTCATGTTGGCAAAAGCATTTTGGGCTTTAATTATTTGGGCTCTTATTATTTTCAATAATGAATAAGGGGGCCAATCACTGTGAGGGGGGCCAATCACTGTACTCGTTACCCTACGTCGAGTAAGAAACTACGCGCACTTTTTTTAAAGTGTTTTAAAAATTAAAACAATTCATAACAATAAAAAAATTAAGCTATGTTTAAGAAATATGGTCAGTCCCATCTAGCTCCCAATATTGCTTTGTCCTGTAAGCATTTTTCACTAGGCATGAAAATCGTAATAAAATCAAAATAAAACAAAGAAGCGGAAGAACCCTACTGGGAATCTACTGGGAATCTGCCAGTATTCAGGACTGCTTGGCGGCTAGTGGCGACTGGAAACCGGTTTCTCCCTTAGTTCTTCTCTCGCGGAACAAGCGTGGGACTCGTGTCTTGCGTGAATCAGGGTTGCAGCGAGAGAAGACCCAAGTGAGAAACCGGTTTCCCGACACCAGCTTAGGCGATGACTCGCTATCGTCGCCAAAAAGGCCTGATACGGACATACATCCATTCGAAGAAGGTTTTTTTTAACCTGGACTCTTCAAATGTTAAACCAAAATATCATCCTCTTATTTAATTTTTATTTGATTGTTTTAAAATAGTGTCTCAACCTGAAGAATATTTTGGATCGTTTTAAATCTCAAAAATCTATAATTAAATTAACCGCATAATATTTTTTCCTTTAAATTTATTTTATTTTGCTGTTATGATGATTTTCATACCTGGTGAAGAAAGGGCCAACATACCAAAGAAATATGTTCACAGAAGTTAAGATTTTAAAAATGATGCATTATTAGGTCTATGAGGCTGACCTTCCCTCATTTATAGAACGAAACAAAGATATTTTCAATGAACCAAAAATAAGAAGAAGTAGATATTTGTACATTTTTTGTAATTGTTGTTCAAATTGCCTTGAAGAAATCGCCGTACCAAAAATGTTAAGATAAAAATATCTAAGCGATTTTCAATCAAAACCCAAAATTTATGTATGTTTCTCAACGACCTTATCATAAACAAGGAAAATTCTGGTGACAAGCAACGTCCAATTGCCCAATAACATTTGGTGTGACCGGTAGATGGCGCTGGGATGGACAGCTTCCTGCCTACAACTTTTAAAACATCAATGGCGCATCTACTTCGGTCAATGGTGGGGGAGGGGGTAGTGGCGGCATGCTATGGGATATCAGTGAGATGTATAAAAATAAGTAGTGGGAGTAAAAATGATTTCATATATTTTGCAGCAAAATTGGGTTTCGCTGCCCCACTCGATGCTTCTTATTCAACCCTGAAGAAGAAAAAAAAAATAGTAAACATGAGGGTGACCCTCAGTACAGATTGCAGCCGCATTCGTTTAGAAAAATGTTTTTAAATTCCGCTAATAAAAATCTGATGACAAGAGATGAAGACTTTGTTTAGGAATTGTAGAAATAGTCTGATATGCAAGGACTTTGGTAATAAATGCCAGTTAGGATTGTAAAATGCAATATTTTTTTTGGTTAACTTTTTCCGAAACTCGGAACTCCGTGAAAGAGATAAAAATTAAAACATCTAATATACAGGTGCTTGTGATATTCTAATTCATTTTTCCGCACCCAAAAAGATGTCACTCGTCACTAGGTTCTAAATACTCCATTTCTTTTTTTAAAAAATAACCTTTTAGCAAATTTTGTTCTAAAGAAAAAGTCGTATTTAAAAGCTACCACGTCGAAAAATCATTTTGAAATATCTTTATTATGAAACTATCTAAACATCTCCGATTAGATTAGATGGAAGGAGTAGAATAAAAACGTTATCAGTTTTAGAAAAAGAGTAAAAAAGTGTTGTAGGTGGGACACGACTACCGTAAAGCGAAGAGCTACGTTTGGACCCTCTTTTTTTTTTCGTTTCGAGAGACGAAGGTTGAGCGGTGATATCGAGGGAATTGTCCGAACACTTGCACAAAATAACCCAAGAAGTCATCGATCAAACATATCGATTACACCCATCAAAAACCCGTTTGTGGATACCATTAGCACCTCCCTTACCGAATATAAAAAAATTAAATTTTAAAATTTGTTTTACGTACAACTTTATTTGACCTATTTTAATGGTCTTCATATGTCTTATTTTTGTTTGTCTCGATAAATTTAAGCAGAAAGCTTATTTTCACAAGGAAACGTTTCTTGCCGATCGTCGTTAATGAGTTAGGCCCATAGATATCATAATTAAAGTATTAGATTGGCTGATCACGTGACCTCCAATGCTAACGACGGGACGCGCATGGAGGCTTTTTAACAGGGCATAATGGCCAGTGTTGCTGCCACTTTAAAGAGAAAAATACTACGAAAAAATACCATTTAATTCTAAAATTACAAAAAAAAAATACTAGAAAAAGATTTAAAGTCACTAAAAATATTTCAAAATGCAGCTAGTATTTTTACGATATTTTTTTTTTTGTAATTTTAGAATAATTCTAAAATAAATTCTAAAATTAAGTTAAAAGTTTAGTTATAAAGTTTAAAGAGTATATTAGTATTTTAGAATAATTCTAAAATTACAAAAAAATATCGTAAAAATACGAGATGCATTTTGGTATCATTTTAGTGACTTTAAATCCTTTTCTAGTATTTTTTTTTTGTAATTTTAGAATTAAATGGTATTTTGTCGTAGTATTTTTCTCCTTAAAGTGGCAGCAACACTGGACATTATGCCCTGTTAAAAAGTCTCCATGCGCGTCCCGTCGTTAGCATTGGAGGTCACATGATCAGCCAATCTAATACTTTAATTATGATATCTATAGTTAGGCCATAGATATAGGAAGAGTAGCAGATATGCATCGATTGCGCAATCCCCGTACAACGCAACACAAATCCCGCGATTGTGTGATGAAGCCACTTTTCGCCGTTTTCACAATGCATCACGGGATACTGGTTGGCAAAAACTGCTTTTGCCCAAGAGTTACATGCAATAAAAATTGCATTTTTAAAATGCTTCTTTTATGAATAAATCCCTCATATCTACCAGAAATTATCGAAACATATCCAGTGATAAACTTATGCTAGCAAAACTGGCAAAAAGTTTTAACTAGTTAATATTTAATATATATTTTTTATTAGTCGAATTTATCTCATGGTGCCATCTGGTGGCTTATGGCACGCCATGGGCGAGCGGGATGTTTTGGCTTGTGAACTGCCTTATGGGATACTGGGGGAAAAGTGGCTTCACCTTTTCCCATAGCGGCATATCTGCTCCTCTTCCTATATCTATGAGTTAGGCAGACAGAAAAGATTCCTTGAGCAATACGGAAGTCTATTTAAAACTTTTCGATTCCATTTGCGTTTCTTAAGGTTTGATTCCAAATATTATAACTACGCAGACACAGACAGCTTTTACATCGACCGATTGGTTAATTTATAAATTAAATCACCAAACACTCCGTCTTCTTAAAATGTAACTGTTCATAAAGGCCGTAAAATCGAGTCTTTAGTTGAGTAAAAGGAACTTATGGCCTTAAATTATTTAATGCAGGTTTATAATTTAAGTTACGATTTAAAATTGCCTCCAACTTCAGAACCATTGGGGAAACTATAGAGTTTAACAATCACACTCGGGAATAAATGGAATTATTATTGGTGAAGATCAATGGAACTAAGGGTCTTTTACAATACAAGCCTTAAAATCTACGATATAAGTGATAGCTATAGGGTAATTCTCTATATGAATCGACATGGAGCATAGATCTATCAAGTAAAGGGGCATCTTTTGGTACATCTTGAATTTGTTACAACGATTTAAGCCTGCATTGCTTTTCAATAATTAAAAACCCATTGCTCCACAAGTCTCCTTTTGCACTAACGCTGGCTCTTTGTATCCTCCCCATTTATAAAATTTTATAAAAATATTCAAACAAGTCTTAATATATTATCCAAACTATCAACGACTTTTCCCTTTTGTCAAATTTTTTAGAAGATACTATTTCTTTAAAGCATGACCACAACCACTTGAATTGTGAAAGTATGGATATAAGCTCGCGACAATTTATTTTATAAAACATTCTGGTCATAAAATAGTTTAAGACTGCATTAATTATGTACTATTTTTTTGTAAATTCTCGACGAAATATTTTTTATCTGAATAGTTTTAACCGCTGGTGCCCACATAATGCAAGCGTGTTTAATGAAAAAAAACGAGCAGAATTTGAAAAATTTACCAACGTTTTTGTACAAGAGTTCGGACAATGCCTAGTTCCTTTAATTAAAACGAATTACTTGGGTAAGAAGCATCAAGCGGGACTTAGCCCACGTGTTTTTAATGAGTAGTGGGGCGTCGCCGTCGAGTCTATACTCTTGATTGGAAGACGATTCTATTCCGTCGCGACCCCTGGACAAATATGGGGGTCGACAACGCCGGCGACACCTCCGCGACCCCTCTTCGAACTGTCTTCCTGTGTCTCAATCCATGGAACAGTGGGACGCTTCCATGGAACATTCTGAAATACTGCTGTGGTAGTTACGCCAGAATTGAAACCAATAAATCATTGTTGGTTATTAACTTTGTAACTATAAAATAAGACTACGACTATATTCTACAACTCCTGGGTCACACACACAGAATTCCACAATGACTGATTGGTTAGTTGGTAATTTAATCAACCAATCGATTAGTCGCCGTGAAAGTACGGACCATAGATTCGTACCGGGGAAGGATGGAGCCTTAGGCTGAATCGAACTGTACGAAGCATTGCAATTATTTCCCAGTTACAGATAAAGCAACAAGCATAACTTTCGTAGGATACATAAAATCAGACGTACATTGTTGTTTTTAACGGAAAGTTCTTTGGATCCAACAATAATGTAGGAACAGGCCTTATAACTTAGCTTTATATGAGTATTTTGAGGTAGAATAAACTTCACAGAACAAGATGATCTCTAGAAATCCACAAAATCCTATGATCAACCGAAATATAGCCGATATGGCAAAAATATAAGGTATTGCATACTAATCACATGATATGGTGTGCAGCTAAGAGGGGTCTGTAAATCAAATCTGTGAAAAAGCGTTAATACCACAGTTACAATTAGTACGGCTGCCATTAATATCATCTATCTTACTTTTTTGAGACATCGAGGAAGACATGGCACGGTAAGGGGCAGCGGAAGAGCCGCGTCTCTTCATAATTTCCGAAATCGCTCATCTGTTGTACTTGAGGGGCTATATTTTCTTCTTCTTCTTCTTGCTCGATGTCTGTTCACTTCATTCACAACACGCGACGCATGAATCAGTGTGGATTAGTCAACTAAAAGAAACCCTGAATCATAAAAAAAATAATAAAGTTTGTGGAAAAACTAAAAGAATCTTCGTTTGACATCAGCCTTGAATTTCACCAACTTCGGAGAGATCCCCACATCTCCATACTACTACTGTTCTTAAGAAGCCACACTCACTATTGAAACTTAATGCAAACACATTGCCAGAGTTATTTAATTTTTGTGGGACTTCGTTTCTTTTTCTACCCGCTTCAAAAACAAAAGTAAGACTAGATATTCCAAATGATACGTTGTGGCTTCTCATTCTAAAACACCAATCTCCGTTAGATACATCGCAATACATTTTTATTCTTCATTTAAATAATTGGCGACCGCGGTAAAGGGGGGACATCTCTTTCTCGAAAAAAAGCATTTCCTAGGTATGACGTCTTCGCGACGCCGATCTAAAAACTCTTTTTTCTACAAGTTAAACGTCTTCCCGCGCTTTGCTGTTTATGGGATTCGGTCGGTCGGGCAAGCTGGTTGGTCGGTTGCCTTTCAGACGACGATGACCTAACACGAGTGGGGGTAGGGTTGGTGGAGCTAACGGACTAGAAGACACGCACACGGCAGACTATTTGCAGCAGCAGAACTAGGCGAACCCCCATGCTTCCAGGGTCTTGATGATGAAGTCGTTGGAGGGCGCCAGCGGATCGTTGTCGTACGTCTGGCACTGGAGGCTGGAGCCGCGGTACAGGTCGCCGTCGATCCACAGACCGAAGTGACCCCTGGACAAATAAGCGACATCGAAGCACCATTAACATAGGGTGACCAGATATTTTCAACATCAATCAACGTACAAGGCCCAAACATCCCTCAACGTACAAGGCCCAAAGAACCTCTCCCAAACACGTGAGTGGACGGAAAGTCTGACATCACTATTCTGATTGCGAAAGATGAAAATTCCTCTTCGGAACCACTCGGAACACTAAAAATATAGCCGGCCGTGAACGAGTGGTTCCGATCAGATTTCGAGATGAAGATGCTTCGTCTTTGGAAAATGAACACTCAGAAACAGTGACGTCAACCTTTCCGTCCACGCGAGTGTTTGGGAAAGCTTATCTTGCCTCATAAGTTGAGTAGGTTATGAAATAAAGTAATTCTACATCCTCACGTTTATTTTATAATATTACAATAGAACTCCAATTATAAGAAGCAATCGAGACCTAACCACATTCGGACGATCAGAAATTCGGATAATTAGAGTTAATCGGAAAAAGGGTATATTTAATCAATTACTTAATGTATTATTGGGCTGTGACATCATGTAGTTCTAGTTTCGATAATTCCCAACACAACCAAAACCAAAGTGTAAGGTGCTGTTTAAGTAATTTGAATTATAGCTTTTTGTAATAGTTTTTTTTACTTATATTAGAAACTTAGTTTTACAAAAGTTGGTTGGTTGGTAGACATATATATTCAGGTTTGTGTGCTTGGTCAGAGACCCGCTTATAAACCTTCGACAAATAAGACAGACACAACACACACACATAAGTGGATCCATCTAATTTTTAGAGGCAGAGGCCAACTATAGGATCCCCAGAATTGGCTTGTCACCCACAGAGGTATTGATTTGGTATGGGAGATTAGAGGACTTTGTGACCACGACGGATTTAACGTGCACCAGTCACCTTTAGCATACACGGAGGTATTCGGAAGGCAGCGGGACTCGAACTCGCAACCTTAGGGATGCCAGTCCAAGACCTTACCGACCCCTAGGGCTATCCCGGCCCCTTTTACAAAAGTTTATATACAACATATAAACTTTGATACCCGACCTATTTGTTTCTGTTTGTTTTTGTTGGATGTCATGCCTAGTAATTTTCTTTTTGGTCCGTCCAAAAAAATGACTAGACGTGACATCCAGCAAAAACCAACAGAAACAGATAGCCTAGTGGGATTTCTTTTCTGAAATTCGAATAATTCGCAACTCCTCGGATAATCGTAGTTCTACTGTATATACATTGAATGAGACCGAAGTGACCCCATAGCAAAGAACGAAATCAACGCACCATTAACAACAAGGAAGTTCAAAACAAGAAGTTCATAAAGAACTAAAATAGCCTACTTTCCTGTTACTTAAATACTTACTGAAGTTCTAATCGGGAAAAAAAACTAGGTTCCTAAAGTAAATATCATCAACAGCCGTTTCTACACTAGATTTATACACATTAGAAAAAAAATCGAAACACAGCACCCAGCTATAATTTAAACTTCTAAAAGCCAAAATCAACTATTTTCCTTAATATTCTTTCGCAAATTAATTAAATATTATTTATCATCTGCTCGTGATTTATTTGTAGTTCGAAGAATAATTAAATATTTATTAATAACAAAAGTAATGAAACTACTCCGAACTGCATTAAAAAATAAGAAATGTAAATTAAAACTAAGCATAATTGCATGCAAAAGTATGCCTTGCCGCTTTCTTGGTAGATAAATAATGAATAATCAAAGAATCAAATTGTGCTACATTTTATGACGTCATTCCAAACTGATTCATGAAAATATTATTTTGCTTCAAATATGTTTAAATAAATAAAGTTTCTCATGCCATTGTTGATTTGGCAACAGTGATTTAAATGACTCAAAATTGAATTTCAATGCTAATTCAATGGTAAATTCGCCGAAAGATAGATTTATGCCGTCCGGACGTACAGACAGACGGACAAAAAGTATGAAAGTTGGGTATCTGAGGTCATAGCTTTCTAACAAAAAAAGAATTTTTAAGATCCGAGGGATAGAACCGATTTTGGAAGAGGGATACGGACAGACAGACAGACGGAAAGACAGACAGACAGATGGACATCAACCGCATTTCAATACCTACAGTGATTTAAATGACTCAAAATTGAATTTCAATGCTAATTCAATGGGAAATTCGCCGACAGATAGTAGATTTATGTCCGTCCGGACGTACAGACAGACGGACAAAAAGTATGAAGGTTGGGTATCTGAGGTCATAGCTTTCGAACAAAAAAAAATTAAGATCCGATGGATAGAACCGATTTTGGAAGGGGGGTACGGACAGACAGACAGACAGACAGACGGACAGACAGACGGACAGACAGACAGACATACATACGAACAGACAGACAGATGGACATCAACCGCATTTCAATACCTACAGTGATTTAAATGACTCAAAATTGAATTTCAATGCTAATTCAATGGGAAATTCGCCGACAGATAGTAGATTTATGTCCGTCCGGACGTACAGACAGACGGACAAAAAGTATGAAAGTTGTGTATCTGAGGTCATAGCTTTCTAACAAAAAAAGAATTTTTAAGATCCGATGGATAGAACAGATTTTGGAAGGGGGGTACGGACAGACAGACAGACAGACAGACGGACAGACAGACAGACGGACATCGACCGCATGTCAATACCTACTTTTTCATTTTTTTTAATTCTTTCGAATTAAAAAAAGAAAAGTAGGCTAATAAAATCAATTAAATACACTGTTAAAAAAATTTAACTTGGTTGGATCCTACTGTCGTAGGCGGGTAAACTGCAGTATCAGTTTCTAACACATTGACATGAACCATTGCTGTAGGCACTCAATAACTATAGCCTATTATAAGCATACTAAGAGACTAAATATACAGAGCCGGATTTCTAAATAGGCTAAGTAGGCTGTAGCCCATTGCGGCGAATTTTTTTGGGGTGGCAAATTTTACGACCAATTAAAGCGACATTCGCCATAAAAAAATTATTATAAAGATACAAATATTTTTAAGAAAGAAAACGAATAATTTACATTAATGCGTAAACCGTAAACGTATATATAGTACTAATATTTCGTAGCAAACCACGGCCGACAGCAAACATGGTCGCTGCAAGGGCAAGTGCACCCCTCCTCCCGTATTTCGAAGTTAAAAGAAAATAGTAGAACAGTTTAAAAAAATTCGCCTATTTCGCTTTCGATTTAGTGTGTAAAGGTACATAGATGATTCTAATATGTGTATCTATTTTAAACAGCACATACCACCTTATTTTGCAGCTAACCAGCTGCCTTTCCCCGAAGTGGGAGAATATTGTGACTGGGGCGGCAAATCGTAGCCTACAGGCGGCAAATCTTTAAATCCGGCCCTGTAAATATATCAGGACCAAAATGATCCGCTTCATTGTTGTGGTTACTGCAGTTTACCAGCCTAGAAGAGTCTACCCTCTTGGTGCGAAACGTATTGATGGCGAAATTTGAGGTATCTTGGAAACCCTACTTTTTCTTTAAGAGTTATATTGAATATATTGTTTACATATATTTTCATTGCTCATACACCTTTTTTCGCTATATTCACTTTTATGTGAATTACGTGCTGGCATTTATTTACTGCTCCGAAAACGCCTACTGCAATGCGCTCAATTGTTTTTCAATAATTCTCGGGGAACATGCATGATCTCAATTACGAAAACCGCATGTTCTCAAAATTGAGGACAATGCATTTGGAGAAATTATAAACTTGTAAAGTTCTCAAACATAGAAAGATTACTCTCAAAATAAGCATTGGTCATCGTAATAATTTTCTGAACAGTATGTACAGAATTCTGTAAAATTTGCATTTTTGCAAATAGTTTATAATTATGAAACACTAGCAAATTTATACCCGTTCTTCGCACGGACTAAAAGAATATCAAATCGATCCACGCATGTGTCATTTAATTTGCTATAGGATAACAAGCCTTTGTTCCCGTTCATTATAAAGAATAAAATCCCGTTACTTATATTGCTTTAAAATTCCGAAATAAAAATACATCACTATAAAATGCACATCCTCATATCACAAAAGTCTTCCTCAATATGAACTTACTATCATCGCAATTTTCCTGATAAATTCAAAATTAACCATAATTGTATAACAATGTTATTTCACGCCAAAACCTCCATTCTGGGTTTAAAAAAAAACATTTAGCTCATTGGCACGTTCAATTATTTTTCAAATCATTAATTTAGTTTCTGAAGGTAATGGCAAGAAAATAAAAGCTATTTCAATTTTAAAGTTTTGTGTTCATTTTAATTTCTTCTGTCGAATGGCAACACGAAAGGGAAAAAATAATCAGATTTGAGCGAAAGTGGTGTATTTTTTTCAGAAAATTCGAATTTTCTCTAAAAGTGGAACAAATATGAAAAAACTTAGCCTCGGGTGCACACGTTGGTATTAAAGGGAATCTATCTTAAAAATTTTGAATTTCTGAGGGCAGTATAAGTAGGTCTTTTACGATCCACAGACATACAGACACACGGACAGACTCTTTCTTTTATTATTATAGATAATTCAATCACTTTTCATTCATACTCTTTAAATAATAAATTAACACCTCGTCCTGCATTTCTCCTTTAGATGACGTGAGTTACGAGAAAGTAGCTTACGTAATTTTTTATTGAACGAAATATTTCAATCTAAAAATAAAATAACGATTTTGAAACTAAATCAGTGTACTAAATATCATACTAATAATAATTCGGTTTAATCTCTTTTATAAAATTCTATATATTTATTAATGTTACGAAATTCATACTCACTCTGAAGCTCCAATAGAGACACTTTCTGTGTCTCCTTTCACAAAATAATCATTGTTCCCTGTCCACTTGAAAACCTAGAACGAGCATTCAAATATCAAATGTAACGCCATCCGGGTTGCAATGCAAAAATGTTGTCATTAAATTGTATTTTCATTTGGATAATAGTTATTTAAGCAACTAGTGCCGAAAATAACACTTTATTAAGCGAGTGGATTTTATTTTACGAGACCGTAGGTCGAGTGAAATAATGACAAGAGCTTAATAAAGTATTATTTGGCACGTGCTTGCTTACAATATTTTTTATAATAACATGCGAATTTTTGTTCTTACTTTTGTCTTATTTAATTTCCTTTAATAATTTTCGTAGTACTTGTAGTTTCCATGGAGATATTAGAAAATGCAAAAGTAATGAACCAATAGAAATAAGTGAGTTTCATGACATCATTTAGTTTCCATGGAGATATTCATGACATCATTTTGTTTTTCTACCAATCAGATTCTCTTATTTACTTTACCGCACTAGTGCCGAAAGTACTACTAAGTACTACTTTCGGCACTGTCTGTGACGTAAGCACGTAAAGTGTCATTTTCGCAACGATTTATGAATGAATATGATATAAAAAAAGTGAACTTTTTTGCACGTTGTTATAAACACTTATGTAACATCTGATTTAATTATCAATCTGGTCAGAAAAACATTTGAAACAATTTGTTATACTTTCCTAAATGCATATAAACTTGTGTGCTTTTAAAATATTTAATTGGTCATTCCATGGTGCAAGACATAAAAGGCTCAAATTTTCCACTTAAAAAAACAAAATTACTCAGAGAAAAAATATTCTTAATTAACTATTTTAATTTTTTGCGACTTTTTAAAGCGTAAAAATATAACAAGATTTTGTTTTTAAAAAATTCCAACTTCATAAAAATAATTATTTATTCCTGACATCACCGATACAATGAGTAAAAGATTATTTTTATAAAGTTAAAATATTTTTCAGAAATTCTTTTTGCAGTTCATGATATTTCAGACATGGATAAGATTTACAAAAATTATTCCGACCAATTAAAAAAATATTCAGAGATTTTTAGTGGAAATTTTTATTAATTTTTTTATGTCCGCCACAGGGGGATAGCATTAACTTACATACCTTAAAGGCCGGGTGGAATGTAAAAAGAAAAGATTCTCCAGTCCCGTAGAAACTGTCACTGCACCGTAAAGGGTATGACAACAGGGCACCAAACACCTAATTTTAAAAGAGAACACTTATAATTTACATTTGTATTTTAAATCCCATATATAACATTCATTTATATTTTATGTTTCATGTAAAACAGAAATCGGTTTACGTTTTGAATCAGTTTTACCAAGCTTCAAAGCACTTAAAAAAAGCTATAAAATAAACACGTTTACAATGGTTTGCAACAATATCAGTTAAAATTTACAAATATTTGATTAGACGACACTAGACACAGCTTAAGCTTTTTAGAATCGTGGTTAGAACCCAGAAATCTAGGGCTCAAATTATATCACTGACGAAAACAATATTTCTTTAAACTAACGATATATGGACATATTTGAACCTGGCTTAATTTTAATTTTATTCATTATTTTAAGAATTACAATCCTCTCTCGCTAATCTGAAGCCTCTTTCTGTACACTGAAGTTCTCGGTTTACATTTCATCGTAAAACTGCAAAGAATTCATCGTAAAACTTGCAAAAGAATTGCTTTGCCATGTTATCCCATTTTCACCAGGTATGGAAATCATCATAATATAAATTTAAAACAAAATTGAAAAGATAATCCGGTTATTTAATTATTAATTGATAAAGTTTTGAAATAGTGTCGCCATCTGCTTTATATTTTTGGCATTTTAAAACTTCAAAAAATATATAATTAAATAACTAGAAAACATTTTCTTTTCAAATTTGTTTTCTAGCGGCCAGCACAAATACCCAATATTAGCCAATATATACCGAGCAATTACTTTGTCGCAGACGGTTCAGTATTGCGCTCGAACGCAAGAGGTTCCTGGATCAAAACCGGTCCCTACCTCTTCAGTTTCATTTCGATGTTAAGTGGATTCCCGTACCTGGGGAAAACGGGGTAACATGGCAAAGCAATACTTATGCGGAAGTTGTGATTCCAAAAGTAATGCATTGGCTCCGTGGGACTGACAATCCCTCTTAAGTAAGAAGTATCCTCTCTGACATCGCTTTTTGGTGCATAATTTAATCAGTCAGCATACTAGCATCACTGTTAAAAATTTGGTGCTAGGTTTCACCATGATATTGGTTGCTTTCACCATGATATTGGTTCCTAGTAGCTGCAACGGCTGAATGGTGAAATGTTTCACCTATTTTTCGGTGTTTGGTTGAACCATTTTTCTGGATTTGGAAACAAAAACCTGAGAAATGGTTCAACCGAATACCAAAAATATGGTGGAACGTTTCACCATTCAGCCGTTGCAGCTACTAGGAACCAATATCATGGTGAAACCAAGCACAAAATTTTTAACAGTGTACCTTTATCATATACGACATGCGTTGGGGTTTGGAATAGTTGGTTGTATTAACATAGCTATATGATCAATGGGCTAATGGTAGAAGTTCTGATTAGTGGTTGGTTTTGATTAGGGTCGCACTGATGGAGCTGCAGAATGGGCTATTGACGATGGGTCGGGTGTTATTGCGAGTAGGTCGGGTGTGATAGCGAGTAGAGTTTAGCGAATGGAGAACCCGGTATGATTAAATAAAGCATTTAAAAGCATCTTATTTGGAGAGTACAAGGGAAAAACAACTTCATTGCTTAGGAATATTCCCGTATTCTGGTGTGCTTGGTGGACAATGGCGACCGGAAACCGGTTTTTCTCTCGGTTCTTCTTTCGCGGTACAAACGTGTGACTCGTGTCCACCGATCTCTAGCGTGAATCAGGGTTGCCGCAGGAGAAAAACAAAGTGAGTAACCGGTTTCCTTACACCAGTGTAGGCGATTACTCGCTATTGTTGATAAAAAATCCTGATGGAGAGATATTCCTATGTAATGAAGTTGTTTTTCCCCTGTACTTTTCATTTGTAATGCCTAGTTCATGTTACTTCTTTTCTAAAATATGCTATTTTGTGTGTACAAATACCAGTTCGGATCATCGAGCGTGGAATGAAATAAGAAGGAGGATGAGTTACCGCTTCCTGCGTGTCCTGTATGACGAGTATGACAAGCAAGGCGGGAAACGTAAAAAAAAGTAGTAACTTTACTTCATGTTATTACTTTTCTAAAACCGTTATTTTTTTTATTGCAAATACCGCTTCGGATCAATGATCTTGGAATGTGTAAGAAGGAGGATGCATTACCGCTTCCTGCGTGTCCTGTATGACGAGTATGACGGGCGAGTCGAACTCCGTCATCTTCCTGTAGAGCGTCTTGAGGTGGAATCCGTCGTGGGCCGTCGAGAAGACGCGCGTCCACGGGTAGCCCACCGCGCGGGCAGGCAACAAGGTGTACAGCTGCCAACACACACACAGGGCGAGAAATTAAAGTAATTTGTAAAATTATTTATTATTTAGGTACCCCAGTTCAAGACCAAATAACTCAAAAACATACACTCTTAAAACAAACGAGCGGTTTTAACTCAGTGTGAGTTAATTTTTACTCCTTTCCGTGCCGAAAATGCACTTGCCCTATAAGAGTGGATTTCACTCTTTTTGCGGAGTGGGTAAAAGAAATAAAAGAAAACAATCTACGTCCTACACTCTTAAAACGAGCGGTTTTAACTCAGTCTGAGTTAATTTCCACTCCCTTCCGGTGCTGAAAATGCACTTCACCTATAGGAGTGGATTTCACTCTTTTGTTTTAAGAGTGTAAGAGGGATGAGCACAGGGATTGGAAAGTTAATTTTGAAATGCAACTCTGTTACAGTTACTTAATATGAAAAGTAACTAGGTACAATTTATTCAATGCAAAAAGTAAACAAATCGAAGTTTTATAAATTTCAAGTTATAGGAAAAATGGAAATTTAGCCATCTTACCGTGTATCAAAGAGAACCAAAACTAAACAACAAGGACAATTGGGATAAGTTGGGAGCGAAAATCCAACGTTCTTAAAAGTTAAATTTTGAATAAATAAATTTAAGCCGAACTGTGCCAAAAGTATCTGTAAAGAGCGGCGTGAGAAGGAACGGAAAAGTAACGAAATTTTTGGTACTTCTTTACAGATAAATGTAACTAAGTTACAGTAACAGTTACTTACTAAAAAATGTAACGGCATTACTCTGCGTTACCTAAAAAATGTAACTATTACAAGTAACGCGTTGCTTCAATCCCTGGAATAGGGTACTTGACTAAAAAAAAATTATTGGCTTAAAATATTCTTATGGTAAAAATATTTGACCCGTATTTTTTCTTTTTTTTCAAATACCCCATAAAAAGGGGAAAAAATGAATTTTTAAATTCGGACGAAAAATCACTCCCGAAAACGCTTTGTAGCATGGTATCTATGATGTCACTAGTAACTATAAACAAACTTTGAAACACCATTTTGGAATCTACTTTAAGCAAATTTGAACTATCCGCTTCTGTCCCGCTTGGGTTAGGGACTGCTGTGGTCCGTTGGATTAAAAATTGGTTGACCAATAGAAAACAACGGGTTCACATTAATGGTAAGTACTCTGATTGGAATGAGGTTGTAAGTGGAGTGCCTCAGGGCTCTGTACTAGGACCAATTTTATTTATTATGTTTATTGATGATATCAGCTGGGGGTTGAATAGCAAGTTAAGTATTTTTGCAGATGACTTAAAAGTGACGATTACAGTAAATTCTGTTGAGCATATTGAGCAGTTACAAAATGATGTTACGAAAATTACTGAATGGGCTTCACGCTGGGGCATGTCGTTCAGTGTTAACAAATGTCAAACCTTGCATTTGGGTAAGAACAATGTTAATCATTCTTATGTTTTACAGGGAGAAAGTATCTAAGATAGTGAGTTCGTTAGAGATTTAGGAGTTTTGGTGAGCAATGATTTCAAAATGAGTAAGCAGTGTGTTGAGGCAAGTAAGAAAGCCAATCGAATGTTGGGATATATTAGAAAAAGTATCACTTCTAAATCTAAGGAGATTATTTTGCCATTGTATAGGGGATTGGTAAGGCCACATCTGGAAAATGCTGTTCAGTTTTGGTCTCCCTTCCTCAGAAAAGATATAGAGTTGCTTGAAAAAGTTCAGCATAGGGCTACAAAAATGATTAAGGGTCTATCTGGTATTGATTATGATAACAGATTAAGATCTTTAAACATGTATTCCCTGGAAAACAGGAGAGCTAGGGGTGATTTAATACAGTTATTCAAGTTCATAAAACAGGGAGACATGGAGGGCTTAGATTTTACTTTAAATAGCCGGACCAGAGGTCATGATCAGAAATTGAATAAATCGAGCTTTAGAAGGGAGGTAAGAAAACATTATTTTTACAATAGAGTTGTCAATGAGTGGAATGCTTTACCAGATTATGTTGTGCATTCGAAGAGAGTAGAAGATTTTAAGAAGAAACTTGACGGTCATTGGAAACTGGTAATGTATTAGATTTATTTTGGACCAACCTTGCTGGGCCTCTGACCTGTTGTTGGTCGACAATTTTTGTATTTGTATTTGTATTTGTAAAACCTCCACCCATTATCTATATAATTCTTATTTTAATAGTAAGTTAGATTAAAACCAGTTTAATTGCAAACAAAAAAACATCACACAGGTTTGTTTATAGATACTAGTGACGTCAGCCAAATCGACGTGTTTGTGATCACGTGACGTACCGATGAAAAAAAAGCCATTTGAAAATGATTTTTATTAGCTATTTAAAGATTTATTTTGCAAAAATTATATACGTTTGTCATATTCGGGTTCAAGCTATAATTTAATTAATATTGGAAGGTATTTTAGCGATACTGTCAAGTACCCTATTGCATATTTATCGGGAAGTCATGGAATTTTTGGCGGAAGTTTAACGCAGTTAAAAACAGAAATAAAGCTGTTTTAAGAAATTAACGGTATTTTTCAGTAAACATATGGTTTTTATCTGTAAAATTAACAGATTTTTTTACATTGTACCTCTTTGATGTGATCCTCCGTGAGAATTTCCGAGGGACTGATGAGATCGGGTAAAGGAAGCTCCAGTTCTGAGTAGTCGATCTTTTCCATCTCACCCAGCGACAACACCTGCAACATGACAATATTTATTGAGTTATTTTTCCTTACCCCCCCCCCTTAACAATCGGATAATTTTCACGAAAACAGCCATAAAAGTGCCTATTTCTTTTATCCCTGAAAATTATACAAAACTATGTGCAGGAACAGTACGTATATTTATTTTTAATTATTCATGTGTTTTTAACTTGAAATTTAAAAAAAATTAGTTACTCTTATTGGATTTTAGTTGGTCGATTTAAGTTTTCGTCTTATGGACGTGTTACTACTGAACACTCAGTCCTGTACGGAAATGTCACGGAAGCGAGAAATTGAGGACGAAACCCCAACCCGTCATTTTCAAGGGAGCGAGAAGGAAGGGGTTAAAAAGCTTTCCCTCCCGCAATTATTAGATCATTAAATAGGTTTCAAGCCCCAAAATCTAAGACACTGAAGGCTTTTTTATTACTATTATTATTATTCAGGACAATTAGATAAGGATCTACAATGTTAAAAATCATATGCTTGGTTCAACCATATTTTTGGTATTGGGTCAAACCATTTTTCAGGTGTTTGAAACAACAATCTAAGAAATGGTTCAACCGAATACCAAAAATATGGTGAAACATTTCACCACACAGACGTTGAAGCTATTGGAAACCATATTTTTGTGAAACCAAGCTTTAACAATGTACTGCTTAAGAGAGATGGTTAGTTCCACAAATCTAATGCTTTAATTTCGGAATTCTAATTTGTGTGGAAGTATTGCTTTTTTATGTAAGCATTTTTTCATGTGGTATGAAAGTGTGTGTGTGTGTGTGTGTGTGTGTGTGTGTGTGTGTGCATGCATGCATGCATACATAATCCGGTATTAGACCTTAAGATTTCAAAACTTATTCATTAGGTGTTTTTGACGGACCTCCCTCTTAAAGCAGATTACCATTGTCGGCTTATATACATGTCGTAAACGAGAGTCAAAATCACCGACTTTGATATTCAGGGCCTATTCGATTGCATCTGTTGATTCGAAAGATTAATTAAAATTATATCCCTTCTAACTTTTTGAAAAAAAACAGTTTTGAGAAATAACATTTCATATTGCTTAAGAAAATAGCATTAAAAAACTTTCATTTCAACAGAATGCATCTTATTCTTAAAAAACTTTCTCACAAAGTAATCCCCTATTAATAGGCCTTCGTTTAGATCAATGTCTTTTTTAAAAATGTATTTTTCTTTTGAGTTAAAAAAAATTAAGTTCTGAACCCAAGCCTAATTATGTTTAAAAAGTACTGGTTATATTTTTCAGAAACTATCCTCAAAACTCAAATTTAAAAAATATGAAAATAGATACACCATGAATAAAGCATTCAAAAGCATATTATTTTGTAATATCTCCTTCATGCTTTTTTTAAATATATCTTTGCTAATCTATTACTACTTTATGAAAAATACCAATATTGAGTATAGAATGGAAAAAAATTCAAACCAGTCCACGGCCAACTTCAATAACAAGGCAGAGAAGCTTTCCCAAACATTAGCGTAGACGGAATTTTTTACGTCACTGTTCCGAGTGCGAAGATCGAGAAACTAGTTCGGAAGCATTCGGAACCCTAAAATGTGGTCAGCTGTGAACGAGTAGTTCGAAAAGGTTTCGAGAAATGTTATCTTTATCTCGGAACAACGTCACTCTTAACTATGACGTAAAAATTTCCGTCCCCGAGCGTGTTTGAGAGAGCTTCTTTGGCCTAGTAGTTGAGTAGGCCGTGACAGTCTAGACTATCTAATAGTGTTATCCGGATTCTATCAATCAGCTTAATTTGAGTTATTTATATTTACTTCGCGTTAATAAAGAACTGTTCAAACAAAAGTTGGCCAATTGGAAAAGTTGATTCATGTGCTGGCAGTGGAAATTAAGTACCCCAAAAAAAAGCATTAACTGACTCACAACTACGATATCACGAAACTGCTGTATCAACAATGTATACGAAATTTGTGTGGGTTCTGGATATCAACAGCCTAAAAAAAATAGGAAAAAACGCTTCTTAACATTCTTTCTAAATACCTTTCTAAATACTTTTAACTGACCATAAAAGTTGGTATAATTGTATTGTAGTTGAAATAATATGAATTACTAGCAAATAAATAGCCGTTCTTCGCACGGACTAAAAGAATATCAAATCGATCCAAGTATATGTGTCACTTAATTTGCTGTAGGATAATAAGCTTTGCCTTTGTTATATTGCTTTAAAATTCTAAAATAAAAATACATCACTATAAAATGCACATCCTCATATCACAAAAATCTTCCTCAATATGAACTTACTGTCATTGCAATTTTTCTGATAAATTCAAAATTAACCATAATTGTATAACAATGTTATTTCACGTCAAAACCTTCATTCTGGGTTTAAAAAAAAAACATTTAGCTCATTGGCACGTTCAATTATTTTTTAAATCATTAATTTAGTTTCTGAAGGTACTGGCAAGAAAATAAAAACAATTTCAATTTAAATTAATTTTTGTGTTCATTTTAATTTCTTCTGTCGAATGGCAACACGAAAGGGGAAAAAATGATCGGATTTGAGCTAAAGTGGTGCATTTTTTTCAGAAAATTCGAATTTTCTCTAAAAATGGAACAAATATGAAAAAACTAATCCTCAGGTGCACACGTTGGTATTAAAGGGAATCTATCTTAAAAAATTTCTGAGGGCAGTATAAGTAGGTCTTTTACGGTCCACAGACAAACAGACACACAGACAGACTCTTTCTTTTATTATTATAGATGAACAATGATGATTATTTTTTGCGGATTTAAAATAATTTCATTCTTAATAAATTAGAGGTAAAAAACCTCAAAAAATATTTTTATTACCCTATACCAGTAATATTTCATGGTTTAGGGTCAGAGATGTACATTTATATATTTTGCTTAATGTCAGAGCTGTCTCTTGCAGCAGATACCCAAGTTGAATTTAAATACTGACTAAATAGACACCAAAACCCGCAGATACTTACAGTATGTCGTTGATATTCGAAAAAATATATTTAAGAAATATAAAAAGATAATATATGAAATATATGTATATTTAAGAAATTTATCTTACAAATGGTTTCGGCGTTGCTTTATTATGACAAAAGATGTAAATAAAAATTGGACTAACAAATAACCTTCATTTCGTGTTAGATTATTCTTTCAAATTTATGAGAATGAATATAGAATTTTCGATATTTGTATCTAATTTATACTTGTTACTGAAAAGTAAGTTATAAATTTAATATAATTAACATTCTTATTTTATTCGCATTTCAAATAGAATTAATTTTTTAAATAGAGGCATGCGTTTGCCATATTAGTTAAATGCATGGCATATGGGCAGTTCTACCATAATTTTTAGCCTACTTTTCTTTTTTTAATTCGAAAAAATTAAAAAAAAAAAATAAAAAGTAGGTATTGACATGCGGTCGATGTCCGTCTGTCTGTCTGTCCGTCCGTACCCCCCTTCCAAAATCGGTTCTATCCATCGGATCTCAAAAATTCTTTTTTGTTAGAAAGCTATGACCTCAGATACCCAATTTTCATACTTTTTGTCCGTCTGTCTGTACGTCCGGACGGACATAAATCTACTATCTGTCGGCGAATTTCCCATTGAATTAGCATTGAAATTCAATTTTGAGTCATTTAAATCACTGTAGGTATTGAAATGCGGTTGATGTCCATCTGTCTGTCTATTCGTATGTCTGTCTGTCTTTCCATCTGTCCGTCTGTCCGTATCCCTCTTCAAAAATCGGTTCTATCCCTCGGATCTTAAAAATTCTTTTTTTGTTAGAAAGCTATGACCTCAGATACCCAACTTTCATACTTTTTGTCCGTCTGTCTGTACGTCCGGACGTACATAAATCTACTATCTTTCGACGAATTTCCCATTGAATTAGCATTGAAATTCAATTTTGAGTCATTTAAATCACTGTTGCCAAATCAACAATGGCATGAGAAACTTTATTTATTTAAACATATTTGAAGCAAAATAATATTTTCATGAATCAGTTTGGAATAACGTCATAAAATGTAGCACAATTTGATTCTTTGATTATTCATTAATTATCTACCAAGAAAGCGGCAAGGCATACTTTTGCATGCAATTATGCTTAGTTTTAATTTACATTTCTTATTTTTTAATGCAGTTCGGAGTAGTTTCATTACTTTTGTTATTAATAAATATTTAATTATTCTTCGAACTACAAATAAATCACGAGCAGATGATAAATAATATTTAATTAATTTACGAAAGAATATTAAGGAAAATAGTTGATTTTGGATTTTAGAAGTTTAAATTATAGCTTGGTGCTGCGTTTCGATTTTTTTTTCTAATGTGTATAAATCTAGTGTAGAAACGGCTGTTGATGATATTTACTTAAGTAGGAACCTAGTTTTTTTCCCGATTAGAACTTCAGTAAGTATTTAAGTAACAGGAAAGTAGGCTATTTTAGTTCTTTATGAACTTCTTGTTAATTTCAGGTACAAAAAAACTTGTGAAATTAATTTTTTCAAAGTCACTTCAAATGTGTGTAAAAATGCTTATAAGACTAGAATTACGAAAAGAAGTTCAGCATAGCTCATTTGTAAAAAAAATAATAAAATAAGGGATGGCAGTCTATAAAAAACCTATGCTAAAGAAACCGGTCTTACGAAAATAACTATTTTTCAATGAAACCGAAGTCACGAAAAACCGGTTAGTAAATGGTTTCGGTTTCCCATCCCCAGATCATTGCGACGGTACGGAACGGAAGGTAAGGAGCGGATGGTAAGGAAATTCACGTGGTTTTCCGGTCTTTTTTGTGTTGAAACTAACTCCAGTTTAATAAAAATTGATTTTTTTACTCCTTATAATCCACTTAAACATTTTTATAGAAAAAAATTCAACTTTTATTTAACTTTTAAACATAAAATTAGATATGCCATTGAAGTCCTAATTTTTAAGGGTTTTAGCCACGTATGCCATGTATTTATCCTAAACATATTTAGGTGTAGATTTGTATAATCATACACTGATATGAAATAAATAAAAGCCACAAATTGGCTTCCATACATGATAACAAAACTCAGAAATCACCCTTTAGAATGCATTTGGAAAAACATAATTACTTATATTGCGAGTTGAGTTGGGCATGCCATTTATTCACCATTACTTAAAAGTTAAATAAAATAATAAATTCAATAGAAACTATAATCACTATGCCATTCTTAAGTACTTAAGATAACCTAAACAATTATGAAAACCACTAGTTACTTTGACATATTTTTTTAAGCTTCGGCAAAGAAAAGGTGACTTATTTCGAAAAAAAACCATAGAATTAATTACCCGCTGATTTTATTCCATTTTTTAAACTTTTACCATAACTATAACTTGATACCATAACTATAACTTGATCTATAAAACTAATTCAAACATGCTGGTATTTTAAAGAAAATATTCCATTATTATCAACCGATTAAATTCAGCCTTAAATACCCTTCAATTTTAGTTTAAGAGTTATAGATCTAAGACACATTTTACAACATTCTAATTTATCATATTTTAAAATAAAATATTTTTAAACAATAAAATATTTTTTGTGGCATTACGGCGAATTTACTCGTGTTATACAATAAATTGTTGACTATGTTAGCCAAATTAAACTATTCGTACAAAAATATGTCAAAAATAAGCAAAATATAAACTTACTCTCCATAAAAAAAAAAAGCTTAAACTGGAAGTATATTGCCCAAACAGTAAACTTTAACTAACCTGACAATGTATTTAAATATTTGGAGTCAACCACATAGCCTCGATATCAACACACTAACATTCTTCATAAATTAGTTGAGCCAAAAATGGTGCAAAATCGTCTTACTTTTCAGATCAAAACAAATCGTACGGTAACTATCGAAATCCAAATACGTCTTATTTTATACAGCTTACGTCAGATGACTTCGCTTCAGTTAAAAGTCAATATTATTCAAGATCAGTAGAAAGCAATAAACATAAAAAAGCCACCTGAATTTTGGTTTCTCCCATCTTATTTTATACAGCTTATGTCAGATGACTTCGCTTCAGTTAAAAGTCAATATTATAAAAGATCAGTAGAAAGCAATAAACATAAAAAAGCCACCTGAATTTTGGTTTCTCCCATCTTATTTTATACAGCTTATGTCAGATGACTTCGCTTCAGTTAAAAGTCAATATTATAAAAGATCAGTAGAAAGCAATAAACATATAAAAGCCAGGAATTTTGGTTTCTCCCATCTTATTTTATACAGCTTATGTCAGATGACTTCGCTTCAGTTAAAAGTCAATATTATAAAAGATCAGTAGAAAGCAATAAACATATAAAAGCCAGGAATTTTGGTTTCTCCCATCTTATTTTATACAGCTTATGTCAGATGACTTCGCTTCAGTTAAAAGTCAATATTATTAAAAGATCAGTAGAAAGCAATAAACATAAAAAAGCCACCTGAATTTTGGTTTCTCCCATCTTATTTTATACAGCTTATGTCAGATGACTTCGCTTCAGTTAAAAGTCAATATTATAAAAGATCAGTAGAAAGCAATAAACATAAAAAAGCCACCTGAATTTCGGTTTCTCCATGGTATAATCTTCGCCAGCCTCCCACAAACTTATCAAACGAAACCCTTGAGCCCATTTAGTGGCGTTTTATTCTGTAATGAACTACTACAAAGCAAGTCGTGTTTGCCCATCTGCCTCCATCCGCTAAGTACTTTGCGTTCCCATAGGAGCAATTATATCACAACCTTTTGGAGAGTTGCCGTAATAAACTGAATGTAGTTTTGGATTCTTTTATTTAATGGGTAATATACAAGTTTGGAAAATAACTCTACTGGAATTTTCGAGAACTGCAACAATAAACGTGGGAATCTTTAAGGTTCGTGTTATTTTGTAAATGGAAATGTTTCAGATGATGTAACGCGCTTGTTTTCATTTTTCTGCGTACTGCGATTTCATTGGTTGCTTTGGTTTCACTCTCAAAATTACTGATATACAGTACCTGGACAAATTATTAGACGCACTGTATTTTTTTAGTAATGATGAAAACATACCAAATAATGCCTATTATTAAAAAAGATGTCGATATATGTATTAAGTATAGTAGATAGTATTTTCTATTCAATAGCTTAAGTTTAGGAACACAAATCTCCTTCTAAAGGTATTTTGTTCATCATTGATTGATACATGAAATCTTGCAGTGCTTCTAATCTTGCATGAAAAATTGCATAATTTGTCCAGGGACTGCAGATGAAAAGAAACTTTTCTTTTTATTCAAGCTTTCTTCAACAACTGTTTTGAACAACCAACAGCAGTTAGAGAAAATGATCTTTTAAAGTTTTTCGCTTGCACTTAAATACGTTAAAACCGGCACTCACAAAAGATAAAAAATATTCTTAATTTCAAGTTTATGAAAAAGGGGATTCTTTTTATCTTTAAAGGAGGGGAAAACATGCTCATCAACACAAAAATCTCAATTTTTTTCCAAAAATGTCACTTAGCACGTTTTCCCACTAAGCTCTCTCTTCAACTGTTAGCTAAACCATCTACAGTTGGTAAGGTTACTTATAACAAGAAGTTCTAAAAAATATAGCTTACTTTCCTATTATTTTAATACTCACAGAAACATGTAAGTTTGTAACAGTAACTTTCATCTAGAGTCGCTTTCACGCAAGATTTTAAAACCTCAGAAAAAAATTGCCAAACACAGCATTTATTTGTAATTTACATATTAAAATTTTAAAAGCCAAAATCGACGATTTTCATTAATTTTCTTTTGTAAAAATCCTTAATTTTCTTTATCGTTTTATAAATTTATTTGGAGTTCGACGAATAATTGAAGAGCTTAGTGGAAGAACGTGCTAAATGACATTTTTTTTTTAAAAAATTAGATTTTTATGTTAATGAACATATTATTCCATCCTTTCAAGATAGCAAGTTTCTCTTTTCTATCAACTTAAAGTTAAAGATATTTTTTTTTACTTTTTGTGAAAGTACTGTTTTGAACAGAAATAAGTGTAAACGAAAATCTGTTGTGTTGTTTCCAATCCTTCCTGATCTAGCGACAGCAAGATCAAATCCATGAGCCCGTGCAGCCTTGCAAAGTCCAGCACCAGGAGAAGGCTATCACAAACATCCTATAAGGTGAGCCCCAAGCAATCGAGGATATGTTCCGGGGAAGCCGGCATCAGATGGCATTGGGAACACATTGGGAATACTTCACTGCCGGAATCAAAAGTCATGCACTTTAGGTGCCCACTGGCAAGTCTTGAAACTGCCGTTTGATCCTGTTTGCCCGCCTCAAAATGCAATGATCCTCCTGGTCTTAACCTACTGTACCAAGGATGTGCGGAAGGGGATAGCCAGACTTGCCGGTCTCTATTTTTCGCCTCGGAGAAAATCTCTTGAAATGTTAGGTCATATTCGATAGTGGCCGCCGCAGACCAGCCTTCTTTAGCTAAGATATCCGCGACTCCATTTCCGTGAACAGGGCCGGATTACTAAATAGGCTAAGTAGGCTGTAGCCTAAAGCGGCGAATTCTTTGGGGCGGCAAATTTTATGACCAATTAAAGCGGCATTCGGCATAAGAAAAATGTTATAAAGATACTAATATTTTTAAGAAAGAAAACAAATTGGAAAAACACCATTCAGACGCCGAACAAAAAAAAGCACAAATAAATTCAATCGTAGCCTACAAGCTTCAAATCTTTAAATCTGTCCCTGTCCGTGAATGTTAAAGTAGGAAGGAATCCATTGAATGTGGACCTCCCTACGCTTTTCAAGAACTTTAAGAATATTTATTATTTGAATACCCACAAGGTCATAAACGCGGCTCCTGTCCTGTAGGTGCGAAAATCTTTAAACCCCATTTCCTCGTTTTCACCTTTTTGTCAGCACGTTCTTCCACTAAGGTCTTCAATTATGTAAAATTGCTTAGGTTAAAGTCCTAGTGTCCGTTAGGATTTAGGAAGTGATTTTAAAAAAGTCGCCGAAAAGAATTTTGGAAAATGGTAAAGAATACAGTTATGCGCGAGAACCATTGCTGGGTTAAATCTGGAGAGTTGGCAGATCTGAACATTTGGCAATTTCCTTTTCTCACCAATTATTTCGCTATGTTTATCAAAGTCATCAAATGAATAAAATATGTTTACAATGATTTTCATGCTATTGGGTGTTTGTAAGTCATAGTTATATAGATTGTAAAACGGACCGTTTATGGAGATTTTTATTATCTCGTCAACTATGTGGCCAGGCAAGCCTACCTAATTATCATCAAAAGCGCGAAGAATAAGAAAAATGCTTTTCGATAATATTTTAATGTTATATTTATTTTAATTCTTAATGATATCATTGTACCGGGTTTTTTTTAATAATACAGTTGTTTGTGAAGGGCAAAAGCTCCAACCGTTTGTTTCCATTTGATGCCTCATATTACTTTTGTTTTGGTATTCGAAAATGAGTTTTCTAAGAAAATTTTACTTATTACTTTTTTTAAATTCCAACTTTTTACTGTGCTGTAAGTTGTTCAAAACATTTGTTAAAGAAATCTTGCATCGAAATAAAAGTTTCTTTTTTTCTATATCGGTCATTTTGAGAGTGAAACCGAAGCAACCAATGAAATCGTAGTACGTAAGAAAATGAAAACAATTGCGTAGCATCGTCTGAAACATTCCTATTACTGCATAAAATTAAAACGCCATAAGTTTTCAGCATAAATTTGTTTTATCAAAGTGTATTTTATTTTATAACATATTCTGCACTTTGTAATTGAATCTCTAAATGTAAAAATTGGTTATCAGTTGGAATAATTCCTCCTACCCTTTTTTCCTTCACTATTTTTGTGTAAGAAGAATAGTTTACGGAAAGCTTTCTATGGAATTAAACCCTTTGGGGACGTCCATAAATCACGTGACATTTGAGGGGGGAGAGCCTAATATCACCAAATCTCACGTTTAATTATCACGTAATTTTTCCCCGCTAAAAATCAACATAAAATTGCAAGAAAATTGGGTGAAATTTTAGTAAAATTTATTTCTGAATTCAAATTTGGAAAAATCTTACATGATAATACTGATCGTGGCTTTCCAAACCATACTTAACAGTGCTAGGGGAAAAAAACCGGTCCAATTCGATTGGCGTTCGTTTCTTTCTGTTCCCTGTATTAGTTTCAATTCAGACCACAGGCCACGTGCTTAAAGTATTTCTACACTTCTCAAAGAAAAAGCAGACAAAATGCGCAAAGTGTGTGATTTTAGGTACTCTCTCCCGATTTAAGGTGTACCAGAACAACAAAAATTTTCAAAAATGCCATTTCAATGTCTTTAGTGTTTCTTGAAATATGATATCTTAGCTTTAAAACGGTGTCTTACAATAAATATTTTGAGTACTAAAAGTATTTTTAATATATTTTTGAAAAAAATGTTGTTTAGGTAAAATTCATCCGTGCTTTATAGGAAAGAAACCACCATTGTTTACTTTAAACGCTTATATCTCAAAACTTACGTTTTCAATGTGGAGGTACTTTTTTCTCAGAATCTACTATAAGTATCATCCTGAAAATTTTTATACGTAATTAAGAAGTTAGTTCCTAAAAACATCTGGAGGGATTTGAGTATAACTATCTTACTTTTTTTTCTTTTTAATATTTTTGATGTTTTTTAGGTAAAAAATATGTAGTTTCACTTAAAAATTTATAATTTTAAAACTAAACAATAACTTTAAAAACGCTTCCAGCGAATTATAGTTAAACATCCATTTAATATTTAGAAAAAATTTCAATAAAAAGTATCAAATAGATTCTGAGAAAAAGGTACATAAAAAGGTCATTTTAACATGGGCTTCAATGGAGGGCTCCGGTCCCCCTTAATAAATCTTACGATATACTTTTTTTTTTAAGTTGGTTCAGTTCGCTGTTTAATCTTCTGATCCACAACTGATTTTCTTGTTTTGCTAAATATATTTTCGCCAAAAATTTTTCTTTCAAATCCGAGTTTGAGGTTGGAAGTTGAAAATCGTTGAAAACGGAAAAAATAGCCAAAATCGCCCCCTTTTTTATATTTAGCGATTTAATCTTGAGGCATTTTTTTGAACGAGGGGAATACGAAAATGCCATACAGTTTATGAATGCATTCACATCCCTATCTTTATTCCTGGGCCGAGTTTCGCTTTTCCTATCATTTGTGTACACGCAAACGAATTGTTCTATTGTTTTCGTATATATAAACAATAACGAGAAGCAATTCGATGCGCTTCTATTAAAGGGTATCAGATAAAGCGTTTACGCCCTGAATTTTTGTTCTATAAAAAGTTAAACGTGAACTGCGATAATAGTTGACGAGCTGGTGAAAGAAAGTGCTAAGTGACATTTTTGAAAAAATTGCGATTTTTGTGTAAATGAATATGTTATTAACTTTTTTAAAGGTAACAAGTTTCCCCCTTTTAAAAATCTTTAAGTTAAGTACATTTTTAGCTTACTTTTCTTTTTTTAATTCGAAAGAATTAAAAAAATGAAAAAGTAGGTATTGACATGCGGTCGATGTCCGTCTGTCTGTTTGTCCGTCCGTACTCCCCTTCCAAAATCGGTTCTATCCATCGGATCTTAAAAATTATTTTTTTGTTAGAAAGCTATGACCTCAGATACTCAACTTTCATACTTTTTGTCCGTCTGTCTGTATGTCCGCACGGACATAAATCTACTATCTTTCGGCGAATTTCCCATTGAATAAGCATTGAAATTCAATTTTGAGTCATTTAAATCACTGTTGCCAAATCAACAATGGCATGAGAAACTTTATTTATTTAAACATATTTGAAGCAAAATAATATTTTCATGAATCAGTTTGGAATGACGTCATAAAATGTAGCACAATTTGATTCTTTGATTATTCATTAATTATCTACCAAGAAAGCGGCAAGGAATACTTTTGCATGCAATTATGCTTAGTTTTAATTTACATTTCTTATTTTTTAATTCAGTTCGGAGTAGTTTCATTACTTTTGTTATTAATAAATATTTAATTATTCTTCGAACTACAAATAAATCCCGAGCAGATGATAAATAATATTTAATTAATTTACGAAAGAATATCAAGGAAAATAGTTGATTTTGGCTTTTAGAAGTTTAAATTATAGCTGGGTGCTGTGTTTCGATTTTTTTTTCTAATGTGTATAAATCTAGTGTAGAAACGGCTGTTGATGATATTTACTTTAGGAACCTAGTTTTTTTTCCCGATTAGAACTTCAGTAAGTATTTAAGTAACAGGAAAGTAGGCTATTTTAGTTCTTTATGAACTTCTTGTTACATGTTGTAAGTGCCGTTTTTAAAGTATATAAGTGGAAATGATAAACTTTAAAGCTAATTTTCTCGTTTTCAACTTTTTGTCACTTAGCACGATCTTCCACTAAGCTCTTTAGTTATGAGTCGCATTAAGATAACGTTGTTTTAACGGAGCTCGTTTTGTTTGGTTAGTTTAAAATAAATATAACACAATATGGCTATCAAAAAAAGATAAAGGAGCGTTTACATTAGTAATAAGAGTTTTAAAAATCAGCGTATTCACAAACGCAAATGAAAATTTGGAAGATCTTAAAAAGCATATAGACGTTTCAGGATTTAAACGAAATCCCGTCTTTAGTGCTAAAAACGATGAATTAAAGAAAAACAGAAAAGGCTAACGAGCGACTATAAAAGAAAAATATATATTTAAAAACAGTGTTTCAAAAAAAAACCAAAAATCTAATTTTCTAGGTTTTGGTTTGCTATTTTTTCTTTGGTATTTTTTCGAAATTAGTTTTTTAAAACATATTTTTGTATTTATAATCAGTGCGTTAGCATTTTTTGTTTTTCATTCATTCACCGTTTTTATTCATAGAAAAAGGAACTTAGTATAATTACTAAACGGTTATATGCTTTTTAAGATATTTTAACTTTTCTTTTGCTGTTGCTTACGTTGCTTTTTTAAACTCTTACAAGAAGGCTGTCAGAAAATGGGTTGAAATCGTCACTCGGCCTCAGTTCTAAATAACGATAAAAAAATTACTTTTTTTGGTTTGGTATAGACGCTAGAAACAGGCATACGAATGTAACATTTCAACCACCCATCTTAAACCCTAAACCATGGTAAAATTTGACAGCCTCTATTCCAAAACCCACCATTACGAAGCAACCCACAATTACGGTCAAATACTTATGGGGTTGTTTCACGTCATGGATGGCAACAACTACAACGGTTTGTTGTCATGTGTTGCCTGGAATTACTTATGTTTTGGAATTCGAAAATGAGTTTTCTAAGAATATTTTACTTATTACATTTTTAAATGCCAACTTCTTGTTGTGCTGTTGAATGTTCAAAACATTTGTTACAGAAAGCTTGCTTAGAAAGAAAAAATTCTTTTCATCTATATCGGTCATTTTGAGAGTGAAAACGGAAGCACCAATGAAATTGCAGTACGTGAAACCGAAGCAACCAACGAATCCAGTTAGTATACAAATGAAAACAAGTGCTTTACATCATCTGAATCATTCCCATTTAGGCGAAGAATATGGCTTACTGCATTTTACCCACTAGCTTGAAGATTGCAAAAAGTTGTTTTTGGTAAGGGAGCTTTTAATTTTTTGTTACTAGTGCTAAGTAAAAAAATGAAGTTGTAAATAAGAATTACTTATGAAGATCGATTACTACAAAAAATTACAGACCCTCCGAAAACAATAAAGTTTCTCATGCCATTGTTGATTTGGCAACAGTGATTTAAATGACTCAAAATTGAATTTCAATGCTTATTCAATGGGAAATTCGCCGAAAGATAGTAGATTTATGTCCGTGCGGACATACAGACAGACGGACAAAAAGTATGAAAGTTGAGTATCTGAGGTCATAGCTTTCTAACAAAAAAATAATTTTTAAGGGGATACCTCAACTATTTCCATGCTGATTTATACCTAAGTAGAATACGGACTTATGTCAATAGTTAAAACATAAGGAATTACCAATTTTCTTAATGAGCCCTTTTTAATGATCAAATTGCGTTTTATCAACCGAGAATATGAATATTTAATAGTGTCTATTTAACTCAGTTTTTATTTAAAACTATGTTTGTTAAACACTACACTACCTACAATAATCACTGCATATTAGATATGTAATGCGCTAGAAATCATTTCAAGATTTGAACAAGAACTTAGTATTCATAGGGTTTTTTTAAGCTGTGTGTTTTTTAAAGCTAAGGTGTTTTTTTGCTAACTTCATAATAGAAATGTCTTTTATTAAAGATAAACTTATTTATAATTTAATGAAAATATCAATATAAATATTTTGAATGTACACCAGATAACAGATTTTACTAGCAAAATGTATTTTAGAATGTAAAGGTAGTTATTTCACAATATTTTTTTTAAAAAACTAATAATAAGTGCTTATACGTAAAGTTAACACATGAAATTGTCCGGCGTATTAATTTCCCTATGTGGTGAGAAATGAGGTTAGTTTAATGAACTTCGACAAAATCAATCTTTTGTTTTTTCAAATTAAATAAGTTTTCATCTTAAAAAATGTTTCCATATAAATATTCTAAGTTTATTCACAAAAGGTAATTATGAATGATTCTTTAATTATCAAATAAGAAATTCAGTCAAAAGAAATTATGAAAAAATTTAATATTTTTAATTTTGCTACAAACTGTCAAATATTTACCACATTATAAATTGAGAAATATCTTAAAACTGCTAACTATTTAAATTACTTTTGGTTTAAAACTTTGATTATAATAAGTTTATAGGTGACATAAGTAATCAGTTATCAAAATTCTACTATAGTTTCACCCTTCCCATCCTTCAGAACAATGTAAGTACTTAATTATATTCTAAATTTCTTACTTTGAGCTAACTAAGTGTAAAAAACACTATGGAGATGGATAAGTTACTTTTTATCTTTAAAAATTATGTCTGTGGAGAATAGAGAGGTGTTGAAGGTGTGAAGGTGAGAGGTGTGAAAGGAGAAAATTAGCGTCAATTATAACTTTTATCTCTTTAAACGTTATTACCTTTCTGTTGACATAACTAAAAAAGCATCTATCAACTCAAGTATTTAAGGTACTTGAGTAGATCAGCCCAAGATCTTTTAAATAATAATTTCAGCTGACTTTTTGAATTGAATTAATGAACTCTGAGTTTCAAATCAATGATATTTAAATGGTAGTGAGAGCTTTATTTATTAATTTAAGTTCCATTCGGAGCTAAACATGATTGTTTATTATGACTATTATAAATAAATGCGTCCCAGTGGATTAGTGGTAGTGCGCAGCACTACCACTAATCCAATGGTTTCGCATTGCCACGCCACAGGTCCGGGGATCAAATCCCGGATTGGGCAAGGTTGACTCATCCTTTCATCTTTTAAGTGGGTCGATAAAATGAGGACCAAGAAGGCTTGGGAACTAAACACTGGGGGTTCCGCGTGAGGCTGACCACCTTACCGGGCATATGCCTGTCACCCTAGAGCCCTTGATCAAGTAAGCTGGAATGGGCACGGCAGGCCTTGGCCCAGTAATGGGCTGTTGCACCAATGAGGAGTATAAATAAATATCCTATATAATAGCAAACAATGTACACAAGGGGAAGTACAAACAAAAGAGACGATGTTTAACTGGTTAGAGAGCTGGGACTCGGGACCATAGTCCGTGAGTTCAAATCCTATACTCTGACATATGTATTTTGTAGGCCATTCTAAATCAGATTCAAAAGAAAGGTGTGTCGCTTTTTGACCCTTGTGTTAGTAAAAACTGGGAGGGTGTAATGCTACACGTCTTTCAGTTACCACTCAATAAATTATATGAAAGGAAATTATATACCTTATATAATACCTTAATATAAATAACTTTAAAACCTAAAAAGTTCGATGGCAGCTACCCCTTGAACAATCTCAATTTTTTCGATATCCTTTTTATGACGTCGGACAAGTACTAGGAATTCATGTAGCAAATTTGAAGTCCGTAGCTCTTTCTGTTCGATCTGTAAAGTGGTATCAGATAGACAGACGGACCAATGTTCAAAAACCACTTTTTTTTTAGAATCAGCAACCTTCAAAACGTGTCGAAAACACAAAACTCCATTTCGCAGTTTCGGCCCCATCGAAATACTACTCACGTCCGGGTCACCAGCTTTGGTTGTCACCTTTGGCTCAGTAAGTTTAATCTAATCACAAAAACACAAACATATTTTAAAGAACTAAACTGATGATTTATTCACTGCTTATACACAAATATTTCAAATTCCATACTGTAAAAACTAATCAAAACAATCGTGAAGATATTTAGGTAACCCGACCAGCGGGGAGAGTGCACGACGTGGAAAAGGGAAGATGCATCGACTTCGGCTGCTTTTACGATGCGTGGCCGGAAACTCAAAACCGATGCCAACAGTCGCTAAATAATCTAGCTTCCGTAGGACTGCTCCAGAGCATCGCGTAGCTCCAGCGCTAAGCAACGATCGCTACCAAAGCCACGGGACGCAACCTGAAGCAGACCCGACACAAAACGAGCACACCGCCACACTCTCATTACCTTATATTTCTTGAAAGTAAAAACTTATCCATATTTAAACACTGAGAAGGTGGTATTCTTAAATTGACATATTCTTTATGCAAATGTATTAACGAAAAATAAAAAAAAAATTATTAATACAGCAAATGCATGCTTATGATTGCTATTGTCAAATTCTTAGGCTCCATTTCAAAGTGTCAACTTCGAAGAACTCTTTTTTTTTTTTTAGGAGCGGTAATTCAATCATAGCTTTAACAAATATTTTTCTCAAATGCAGACTATTTGGGGAGGCCAAAAATCAGTAATATGGCTTCTTTCAATCTTAAGTGCTACTATTAACTGGCAGTAAAAATCCAGTTGAATTAATAATTTTTACATAAATCAAATTTACCTTCGAGCAATCATTGATTCTCCTATGCCTAAATACGGATTCTGTGGAGCGAACATCTTCCATAATAGGCAACGAAGCTTCATCAGGTCGACTTTTCTTATAAATAAACACCTGAGACTGTTCATCATCATCAACTGCTTGCACGAAAAGTATGTGCATATCGTTACTGAACTTGTTCGGGATATTTGGTACCACTTTGCAAAGTTTTCTCAAGTCTCCCCACACATCTTTCAAGGCGCCGACGCTCATGGTTCCTTGATATTTCACCTTGGCTGTGTTAAAGCTCCTGACAGGGGTCAGAAAAGAGCAGCTGGAAACTCTCAAAACCACCCAACTTTAGCTTAATATTGACACGTGCAACCTCGACGAAAACCGATATCGAATACGCTACCTTTTAGGAATATCGGTTTCCAAGCCAGCGAACTCCGATATTTGAGATTATCAGTTGTGCGGCGAAATTTAATGAAAAGGTTATCAGTTCAGTTATCGTGTAGAAAATGGATTAAGTCAAGATAATTTTCTTTTCTACAAAACCTAGCGATACAAACTTGTTTTTACCTTTAAACTACAAAACGGTGTTGGGTTGAATCAGCCCTCGCACTAGAGCTACACGACGGCTTCATAATTAAGAACCACAGTCAAGTGACGAGTCGACACCTGAGTAGGTATCCAACGTAACTTTTAGAAACGACATCGTACACAGCGTCAGGATATCGGAGCATATTAAACGTGCACTCCCACTACACGGTTGTTATTCGTCGGACTTTTTTTGCTGCATAGACCGTTTATAGGTCGGCAGTTATTTGGGCAAAACCCGTACCTGGGACCTTTTGCCTTACCGACTGAGCTCCCCAGCCCCCAATTGGACATAGAACAGGTACGCTGTAGGGCGACATATTTTAAAGCCGACCAACCATAATCTTTAATGCGGTGCTTTCGTGAATCCTACGGGGTTTTAGCACCAAATGTGCCGGATATTCACGAGTGGGCTGTAATTGTAGTACAGTAGTTCCCAACCTTTTCTGGACCATCGCCTCGTATTTTAGGTTGATTAACATAAATCGCCCCTTTTAATTCTCATGTTATGTCGAATCATAATTTGAGTTAAAGTGTAACTATAAAACAGTTTTACAACACTTACTACCGTTTATAAAAACAACCAAAGAAGCTTTATCTGGTCACTTTAAAATGAAATAGAAAAAAACATAAAACACATATTTTTAAAGAACAAAAGTGAAATAATTATTAATTATTATTGTTACTGGTTTCTAGAAAATTTAAGAGAGTTTAAAGTAAAAATTGGCTGGTTTGGTTATGATTGAAGAATGGTTTTACTGTACAAAGGTACAGCATTATTTTAATTTTCCCTTTGAATACTCATCGCCCCCTAATCGCCCCTCAAGTATTTTTTGCCCCCTTGATAACACAAATCGCCCTCTTGGGGGCGATCACCCCAGGTTGGGAACCACTGTTGTAGTACTTACCCCATCCAGTGTAAGCGTCCTTTAAATCTGCAACAATGTCGGAAATTGTGTCCAGTATATCGTTACAGTGTAATTGGTTTACCAAAAGAAAGGGGCCGTAGTGAGCCTAGTGGTCAGCGTCTCGGTCTCGGGATCGGAAGGTCCTGCGATCGAGTCCCGGTACCACTGAAGACCTACCGAGTATATGCGGAGTACGTGCTCGTTAAATCTGTTGGGTCCGAAAGTCCTCTAAGTTCCCATACCAAATCAATACCTCTGGGGGTGACAAGCCAATTCTGGGGATCCTCTAGTTGGCCTCTGTCTCTAAAAATTAGATGGATCCACTTATGTGTGTGTTGTCTGTTGTGTCTGTCTTACTTGACGAAGGTTTATAAGCGGGTCTCTGACCAAGCACACAAACCTGAATATATATGTCTACCAACCAACCAAAAGAAATTCCTATCTAAATCCACAGTTTAAACACGGATTCCCTGTTCCTTGACCACTAAACTTAAAATCGAATTGTACAGACTTACAACACTAATTTTGATCGCTTGCCATGACCACAGTAAATAAATTCAATAAAATTTAATGACTTGACTAGATATGAACAATCAGTAATTTTGACTGGTATAAAATCCTAAGACACGTCAAAAAAATATCGAATTGAAACATAATAGAAGCTTCGATAAGGATATCCATATTACAAAGACAGTAATTTTATAGTTAAAGTATTTTAGGACAGTAAATTAAATGTTAACTATAGCCAATAATTTTAACAACATAATCTTATACATAAGATTCCATATTTAAATACATGCATACGGCTTATTATATATATGCAATTTATTATTATTTGTATACAATCTATTTTTTTTTAAAGTATTCAGTGTATGTTCTATGAATATATCCGATAAAAATGCAACTCATTCTAATCAAAGATATTTCTAAAAATATTTAATACCAAAAAATAATAATTTATAGAAAAAGTTACAAGCAAACGATTCTTTTAATTAGCAATAGGTTCCTAATAAATATAATGCATTACCTGGGGTTACTTGAAGGATTTTTTTGTTACAGAATTCATAAATTAACAGCGATCGTCGTTTAATGAAAAGTTGAGCAATGCATTGTTGTGAAATAGAATTTGGTTGCCTATTTCAGCTTTTGTTTTATTAAGTCTTAACACATCTAAAACGAGCCGACCGGCAGAGCAACGGTTAGGGAGCTGGCCCTTGGAGCCTCTGGGTTCGGGTTCGAATCCCGGTAAGGCATAGATGTTTGTGTTTGTCGAGTATATGCGGAGTACGTGCACGTTAAATCTGCTGGGTCCGAAAGTCCTGTGGGCGGTCATTGCGTAGTTTCCCACGGGTACAGGTCTCTGGAGACTATTTCCCTCCCCTTCAGGGACATGTCTAAATTGTGGAGGTGGCGATAGATGGCCGCATTTGTCTTATATGTGTGTGTATGTTGTGTCCGACCTTCTTGACGCTGGTTTATAAGCGGGTCTTTGTGACCAAGCACACAAGCCTGAAAATATATGTCTACCAACCAACCAACATTTAAAACGAGCCTTATAGTTGAAATATATTTATTACATGTTTGGTTTTGCCAAAAGCTCATTATGGGACATACTTATACGTCACTCTTAAAGGTACGTGGTCTGTAGAGGTCCATCTTACACACCCGTAACATCAAATAATATTCGACGCTAGAGGGCGCTGGTTTACTATTTAGTTACTATCTTTCATCTAGATTACGCACACAAAGTACATAATCACACATACGCACACAAAGTACGTAAGTACATAATCTATTACGAGAAAAACTATCAGGAAATAGTGACAATTACCAATAGTGACAATCAATTAGTTACAATAGTTAAATTTATGTTCCGCCCTGCGAACGCTCTCGAAAACCAGTATTTAACTTTTCAAACCTTGCGAATTCGTCCTTAAGGGCGTGTCATTCGTGCAAACTACAAGAACCTCTACGCCCGCATCTCTTTACGTGAAGTTGACGAATCTTTTGATCCGTTCTTTTTTCGCCAAACGAGGATGAACGATTCTTTATCCAACAGATATTTTTTGACAAACTACTTATCAGTAAAATCTAATGGGTTTCCCTGGACAGCTAAATATATTACTGGTCCTGGTTTCCATTTTTTCTTGTAGAAAAATATGATGCCTGACATTATTCGTAGATATTGAGTGTCAAAAAAGTAAACAAACAAATCGCGCACGATCGCTCGAATGATCTGAGACCAATCGTGGCGTGACGTCATTCGCGCTCGAAAGATTTGTTTCAGTTCTATTAGAAAACTCACAAAATCTACGAATCTCCACCCATTCGCAGGCGAATCCTCCGCATCGCGTTTCAGTTCAATTTCGGCCTAACTTTGGAAATGGCTTAGCGCAGTAAGTCGCAATCTAAATAGTTCTATTTTAGCAAATAATAGACCTCACCTCCCAGTCTCCGGGGGAGATGCTCTTGAACCCAAAGTGCTCCTCCACCAACTTGAGGAAGGATCGAGGCGCCTCCTTGTCCCCCTCCTCGCTCGCCTCGTCTTTTCCTTCCGTTTCCTCGTCTTCTTCCTCGTCGGGGGCCGAGTCGTCGATGGGCACGAACCCTGCCTCGTCGGGATCCACATCGTCCACTTCCCCGTAAAGGGTCGGGATCCATTGCTGGAGGAAGCTGTACAGGTCCTCCACTCTGGAAGAATATAAAAGGATTAAATGGAAGGTTTCAGAAACTTTAGGTAAAAATATAAATTGGCGATTTCAAAAGTAGACCGACATCACCTCCTTGTCGATTGAGTTTAGAACAGGTTTTATTTAGATTACAGAAAAAGTGCATAATAGACGACTGGGACGACCTACGGTGTCGTCCCAGCTACGCAAAACGTTGTATTATACCCCCACAAACAATCCACGTGGCGCCTAATTTGTCTAAACTATAACTGTCATGCTTATCTAGACGTCACAGCTACGTCAAACACGGTCTTATACCCCCTCAAAGAAACCACGCCTCGCCCCGTTAGAATGGTAAATTCAGGGAATCATCTTGGTTCCTATTTTGTAATTAAATATGTTTTGTACTCCATTTATGTCGTTAATTGTATAATACCTAAATATTAGTTTATATTATTCTAAATGCTGAGACTGAATTCCTGCATAATTTCTGTAACTTTTAAAATATTTCAAGACCCTACTTTGTTTTAGATTGACTTTGACTCAGACATTGCACCAAAGTGATTGGTTTGATCGATATTATAAGAAAGCTAATAAAATGTTAGCAAAAAATAAGCCAACCAGCACCATCATTATGAGCAATCATTCACAACATTTTCCGTAAAGGGGATTTGTTGTGCCTATAGCCCCTTGCGACATGGAGTCCCCATTCGGGGACATTTTTTAAAACCTCTCCACAAACAATTAACATGTTAATTAGTTTCGAAATTGAACCTGGTCCGATAGAAGAAAATCCGAAAATCAGTTTTCAGCCTTTGATTACAGGTATATGTCATTTATTTCTATAAAAAAATGAAGTTGAACGAGGGTCAATGCGATATAAGAGTTCTTAAAAAATAACCTTAAACGAGTTCTTTCTTTAAACTTTTCAGAAAGTTCTTTTAGTAGTTAATTTTAAAGGCATTTTGCATTTTAAATTTTTTTTAAAAGGAACTGTTAACTACAAATAAGTTATACGGCTTTTTTTGCATTTATAGCACAAAAAATTTGTGTTTTTAGAACTTAAGGCGTGTCTCTCAGTAACTATTAAACATAATTTTTTAAAAAATTTCTTTGCAAAACATACTTTTAAGTATATATTTGTATGAAAAGTATGTTTAGATAAAGAATATACGCGTAAGATTTTGCTGGGGTCTTAAGAGGATAGTCTGACTTTTCCTACACTGTTAAAAATTAGGCACTTTGTTTCACCAAAAATATGGTTCCTAGTAGCTGCAACGGCTGTGTGGTGAAACGTTAAACCATATTTTTGGTATTCGGTTGAACCATTTCTCAGGTTTTTGTTTCCAAATCCAGAAAAATAGTTCAACCAAACACCGAAAAAAAGGTGAAACATTTCACCACACAGCCGTTGCAGCTACTGGGAACCAATACCATGGTAAAACCAAGCACAAAATTTTTAACAGTGTAAAGAGGAAAAAAGCCACCAAAAATATACCTGCTTCTCGGTATGGACCACCAATATTCGGATCTGGCTCTCTTCTTTCCATACGACAGCACTGGAGAGGGGTGGGGTTTGCGTTCTTTCGGGATGCCCATGCGTAGGCACAGGTAGAGGGGAGGACCCTCCACCTCTTCTTTCTGCTTTAACAATAATTCTAAGGGATGAAATAATAATTATTTGTTAATTTTTGTCTAATTTATACTCTCACCATGAAAGTGACATAATCGAGATTAATTATTGATTGGCATTTTCCCCAACGTTGCTGTTTTAGATTTCAAACTAGCTGTTGGGTTAAAGCCTATAAAAATAAGTAGAGTTAGTTGACCAACACGCTCCAACCTACCTATATAATATATATATATATATATATATATATATATATATTATATATAATATATATATATATATATATATATATATATATATATATATATATATATATATATATATATAATATATTATATAATATATATATATATATATATATATATATATATATATATATATATATATATATATATATATATATATATATATATATATATATATATATATATATATATATAAATGTTATAGAAATGTTATATGTTGTCAGTTGTTGGTTGGTTGGTTGGTTGGTTGGTTGGTAGACATATATATTCAGGTTTGTGTGCTTGGTCAGAGACCCGCTTATAAACCTTCGTCAAGTAAGACAGACACAACAGACAACACACACATAAGTGGATCCATCTAATTTTTAGAGACAGAGGCCAACTAGAGGATCCCCAGAATTGGCTTGTCACCCCCAGAGGTATTGATTTGGTATGGGAACTTGGAGGACTTTCGGACCCAACAGATTTAACGAGCACGTACTCCGCATATACTCGACAAACACAAACATCCATGCTTTACCGGGATTCGAACCCGAACCTCCCAGCGCCCTAACCGTTGCGCCGCCGGGTCGGCTTGTCAGTTGTAAACGTGTCTTCGTAAAATAAAGAAGTCTGTTGTTTTAAAGAGTTTTTGGAATTATTTTTGAAGAGATTATTTGGAGTTCAGGCACTCCATTGCGGACTAAAATATCGTATTTCAACACTAGCGTTGGCAAAAAATGCAATGTATTTGTGTTTAAAAAAACATTAAGTAAATAAAGTCTACACTCTTAAAATAAAAGAGTGAAATTCACTCCATTAGGAGAAGTGCATTTTCGGCACCGGAAAGGAGTGGAAATTAACTCAGACTGAGTTAAAACCGCTCGTTTTAAGAGTGTAGGTCGCAGATTGTTTTCTTTTATTTATTTTACCCACTCCGAAAAAGAGTGAAATTCACTCCTATAGGAGAAGTGCATTTTCGGCACGGAAAGGAGTGGTAATTAACTCAGACTGAGTTAAAATCGCTCGTTTGTTTTAAGAGTGTAACATTGATGGTTGAAAAAAAATGTATTTTGCATCCTGCACACTTTGTATGTTTCGTATCCTTACTATATAAATGAAACAAAAATACTACTTATATCAATCTACATCGCAATAAACATTGGTTTCAGATTATATCGACATTTAGTGATGACGAAATTGTGTAAAACATTGAATATTTCTTTTCTGGGTTCACAATATGTATAAAAGCTTTATTACCCCCCTGGTGTCCCTAATATGGTCCTACGTCTGCATTTAGATATTCTTGTATGTGGGTCTGCTACATTGTCGAACGAGAAAAACAGTTTTCTTTTACAACGTTAAACTGTTATATTGTGTACGCCTGTCAGTTACCGCAATATTACATGCAGAAAGTTATGGAATTAAACCATTTATAGGCAGACGACCGTATAGATTTTATATAGATCAACTTACTTTCGATCGAAAGTATTGGCAACGCTTGGCATACCTAACAGTCGGGGGGAAATATACAGATATTATGTGCCTCAACGAGTGTGATACCGGTGTTTTTCAACCGAGAAATTCTTTGCATTATAAGAGGTATTCACATGCTAAACAGTTTATGAAATTTAAGAATAATAACATTAGTGAAAAGTTATTTAACACGGCCAACTTCAATAACAAGGCCGGAGAAGCTCTCCCAAACATGAGCGTAGACGGAAATTTTGACGTCACTCTTCCCAGTGCCAAAGATCGAGAAATCAGTTCGGACACATTCGGAACCCTAAAATTGTGGCCAGCCGTGAACGAGTGGTTCCGAACAGGTTTCGAGACAGGTGGTCTTCATCTTCGGAAAAACGTCACTCGTATCTATGACGTCAAAATTTCCGTCCCCGAGCTTGTTTGGGAAAGCTTCTTCGGCCTTAGTAGTTGAGTAGGCCGTGTATTTAATCGATTAGATTTCAATGGATAAACAAAACCAAAAACCAATTTAAATTCTTTTTAATAAATTTAAAATCAACGAGGTAAAATACATAGGAAGAATGAACAAATTACTCTACCCAAAAGAACTTGAAATTCTTCAGTTAAACTATTTTGATTTTCTTCCCCACTCAACCACTTAATTCTACCGACGAAATTCTCTTTAAATTCCTTTCCATTCAGTACTTTTATTTAACCTTTTGCCCAACATAAACAAATACTTTTTTATGACTCTCGAATAAAATGTAGATTTATCCCCTAGAGGATGGCATCGGGGTGGAGCGAACATTCTAATCCGATCACATTCGTCTTTGGAACAGTCACCCTTTTGAATTTCAAAGAATTGAATGTCCACACACACACACACAAAGGCAGTCAAAATACCCCTGAGGGGGTCAAAGAGAATAAAGTAGCTTCTCTTCTTATAATCTCTTCATCTTATTTTCTTCTTTCTTGGTAATGTATCGTATTCTGGATTACGGTCCTAACTAAGTAGGCCTTGTTCCGCCAATATACCGGGTCTCTGTGGGAGGGATAGGTTTTCAATCCGTTTCCATCCTCCGAGAGAATAGGATTAGGCTTATATTTCTACTACTATAACGTCAGAAATCCAATTAGGATAGTTGGACATAGATGTTACCAACACTGTTTTTATGGGGCCTGGGTGGCGTTTTTATGGGGCCTAGTGTTTGATCGTAGCCCATTACGTCAACAGTCTGCGCACTGTACGACTGCGGGTTCGATTCCCACCTTCGCCCTGGGTATACTTTCTCTCTTTGTGTCAGTAAAAAATTCTGTCTGTGTCTGTCTTACTTGAAGAAGGTTTATAATCGGGTCTGTGATCAAGCACACAAGCCGGAATGTACCAACCTTCCTAACCACTGCTTTTTATTCAACATAGTAACAAACAGCTTGTTCCATGGCAAGAACCATACAACATGCATACACTTCAGAAACTCTTCAGAAATTGGAAGTACAAACAATATTAAAAACATATCTTACTGAAGAGTAATGAGAATTTCAAATCAAAATGAGAAAAAAATCTTTTTAAAACTTCAAGTAAGAAATTTTGTCGATAGATAGAAAATAAATTTTATTGTATTGGGCCTTGACCAGTTTACAATGGTTGGTAAAGTATACATAACTCTTACAAGGAAACATTACAAAAAAAACTGAAATATAAACAAACACTTAAATACATAAAAGGAAACACAAGAAAGTAAACTAATTAACAATTTCATCGATGCTGAATGTATAATGTCTAAATTTTAAAACTGATATTTAATAATTATAATAGTTTTTGTTATGGAATTTTAGAAAAGCTCTGAAAAATTGTTGGAATTTATCAAGTTCTTTCTTCTGAAGGATTCGTCGTTTTTAAATACCTACACTCTTCGTCAATTCTGTCCATAAGAATAGTACAAGTAAACAATCTGCTTGAATTGAGCTGTTACAATTTTGAGACCACAGCCTCCAACTATCTAAACTATGGAACAAACGCTTTTTTGTATGCATGTATGTCTGATCCACAAAGTCTCCACAACTACTGGATGTAGAGCTTTGAATTTTCCGTTAAAATTTTCTACGTTCTTGCGTTTCAAACTTATGATTCTTTTTAATTTGATAATAAGAGGTGTGACGTCATGATTTCAAACAAAATTTCTTAAGAACACTAAGTTGTATTTGTTTGGAAGAAACAGCCGTGGAGGGCCCCATTTATGTTTTTTTTACTCCTATATTTGATTGTTAACAAACAACTTTTGTCGCAATAAAACAATTTTGCATTAACTGCAAACTACTGCATTATGTTTATGGGACAGACCATTCCACTTAAAACAATATTGTTTAAGAAAAAAAAAGGTCAAGGTTTAACAGTGGGTAAAAAATGAAAAAAAATTTGACAAAATGCCTTTTACAGTTTCATCAAACCAAGTGTATAACGTTAGAATTAATGCCCAGAGGGAAGTAGACCGCAAAAAGGCCGACTTTGGATGTAAGTTGTCAGGGGTGTCTTTTGTGCCTGCTGAATTTTTCAAAAAGTGTGGTTGGAGAAGAAAGTATTTTTTACGTCTGTGCTCAGTTTCAAAATAAGATTTCATACAATTCAACAAAGCGACATAAACCTCAAATAAATATTTATAAGGTTGGGCTGTAAAAATATGTTTATAGTTTCTGCTTTTTTTTATCCTTCCAAATAAAGTTTCTATGTATTTGATTACATCAATATAAATCTACTATTTAAAATAACTCTATAGTCTAACAAAATGTTAAAAACATTGTTTATAAATATTCTTAAAATGTTAAACATTTCATTATTTATTTTTAACAAAATGATTTAAGAAGTATCCATACAGCTTAATAATTTTCAAAATTTATTTATTCATTTTTGTTTAGGTCTGATGGTTTAATTTAAAGGTTAAAATACAAATGTTAGAAGTTAATTAAACATTATTACTTTTTTAGCTGTTTTAATAGTTGATCTTATACAAATATTTTAAATATACCCATAAACCTATAAAATACGGAACAGTCTATATATATAATTTCTTTATTACCTTCAGTTTTTATATTCTACCCTCCTGCTAACACTACTAACTCAATTTTACTTTGTAATAGTTTTAAATTAAAAAAAAACTTCACTTTTAGAAATAGATTTGAAAGTTGTATTTAAATTTCCAGCTTATGTAGGAATGCATACTTGCATTTTTGCATAAATTTTATAATTTCTAATAACACAATTTCACATTTTCTAATAAAAAAACAAAGACCCCAAAAAAGACCCCGAAGAACATCCAAAGAATTCATATGAACTCATATGCTATTCATATGCATACATATATTCATATCATATGAGACATGTTATGTCCTTTCATTGTCACAATTTCTCATAATTTAAGTTACTTTTAAGATACAATATCTTTTAACCATATTTCTTTGCTTTTTACCTTTTTATTTGGTTAATTTAGTTTTTGTATTTAGTGTCATGAAATGTAAAAACAAAAAAATTATCCCAGAGCTTAACGGGCGTGTTTTCAGGTCTTAAAAAGCAAAGGAAATGCTTAATTAAATTAGGGACTGGGGAGCCCAGTCGGTTAGGCATTCGCCTAGCAGGCGGAAGGTCCCAGGTTCGGGTCCGGGCATCGCCAAAATAACTGCCGATCTATAAACGGCCCGTGTAGCCAAAATATCCGACGAATAATACCCCGTGTGGAGGGGTGCCCGTTAAATATCCTTCAAAGTCCTAACGCTGCGTACGATGTCGCCCTTAACGGTTGCGTTGGGTGCCTACTCAGGTGTCGGCTCGTCACTTGACTGTGGTTCTAAAATACGACGTTCGTCGCTAATGGCCCTCGTGTAGCTCTAGTGCGACGATAATTCAAACTAAACTAAGCTGACTTAAATTAGATTCTTTCTTGAACCTCGTTTGATGAATCTATTCCCCGCGAGAGCAACGCACCAATCTCTGATCGAAGGAAATACAGGAATAAAAGCTGGAAGAAACTACATCACTTGAAACAATTCCATACTCAATTGTCTAACTGTTCAATTGCCTAACTGAATCACATTCTCCTGTTTCTCCTTTTCCTCAACTTTCTCATGAAAGTTACAATCCTTGCTCCCAGATTTCCCACCGAAAAACGATTATCCGGTAAACTCCACGAAGAATTTCTAATTTTCATTGACGAAACATGCGATGGGACCTATCGCTACTTTTTTATCCATCTACATTCCTTACCCATCTACATTTTTTATAATTTACACATTATATCAGTTAATATTATCGAATTTAAGGTCCATAAACGTGACCTAATAACAAAAAATGTGAAATAAATGACAGGTCTAGTTGCGAAACTCACATTCTCCAATACTCCAAAGTAAAACTAATATATATATTGTTCGGTCCTTTCATTGTCGACTTTTGACGATCGTAAATTCATTTCGACGAAGTCGCCAATATCTTAGACATACTTTGAATAATATAAGTTTTGCACAACTAGACCCTTCAAAACAGTTCTCTTTTTAATCAAAAGCGTAATATTAACTTCAGGAAGACGTTCAGATGATGTTATTTGCGAAATGGGGTCAAGCTTTTTTACATCAAACATGGCGTTCAAAAATAACGAAACAATAAGTCCAACAAATCCATGACAAACTAAAGATTAAGGACACAGAAGATCTCCTTGGCGTCACGCTAACCGTGAGGTTCAGATGTGTCGGGTTTTCCGAAGGAAAAGTACGAAACTGATTCGAGCATGGCCAACAGTACTTTTCAGGTGCCGAACAGGTATTGTTCCTCTCCTTCAGAAATGTCAACAACCCGAATCAGCCGGATAGTATTCAGATTTCATAAGACATTAATCTGACATGACGTCCTAAAATAGCGAAACAACAACGCCAACTAAAGCCGAATACTCAATTGGGAAGACTGCAGGGGGAAAAGAGCTTGATTTCGTAGGAATCTTTCCGTATTCTTTTGTGCTTGGCGGACATTGGCGACAGAAAACCGGTTTTTCTTTCTATTCTTCTTTCGCGGTACAAATGTGTGACTCGTGTCCACTGATCTCTGGCGTAAATCAGGGTTGCCGTGAGAGAAAAACAAAGTGAGTAACCGGTTTCCTTACACCAGTTTAGGTGATGACTCGCTATTTTTGCCAAAGAATCCTGATGCTGACAGATTCCTATGAAATCAAGCTCTTTTTACCCTGTACTCTTCAATTGTCTAGCTACTATCCCACCAACTCCTCCTTCTCCGGTTTCTCCTTCTCCTCACCTTTCTCCAGGATATCTCCGTCCTCGCTCGCCGATTTCCCACCGGAAAACAAGGATCCGGAAAAGTCCGCAAAGCATTTCGAATTTTCATTGACGAGATATACGATGCCATCCATTATTACGATTTCTTATAATTTACGCCTTTTATCAGTTAACGTTATTGAATTAGACCACAAACGTGGCCTTATTAAAAAAAGTGTTAACTAAATGACAGGTGTAGTTGCAAAATTGCCATTCTCCATAGTACAACAAAGACTTAAGTTCCGGTACTTTTATTAGAGACATTTGACAATCGTAATTTCAATTCGACAAAGTCGCCTATAAATCAACCGGACCCTGAATTTTACCTACAGATTTGTTATACTTCGGAAAATTCACAACTAGACCCTTAAAATAAGTTCACTTTTTAATCAAAAGCGTAATTTTAACTTCAGAAAGACTTTCACATAATGTAATTCGTGAAATAGTTAAGCTTTCTTACGTCAGACATAGCGTAGTAAAATAAAAACGTCCTGAACAATGAACTATCTCCAACCCAGCTCAAAATACTCAACTGTCTAGCTGCTCAAATATCTCCGGCTTCTCCTCCACCAGATTCTGATATCCCACCACCTCCTCCTTCTCCGGTTTCTCCTTTTCCTCGGTCTTCTCCTCATCTTTCTCCAGGATATCTCCGTCCTCCCTCGCCCATTTCCCACCGAAAAACAGGGATCCGGAAAAGTCCACGAAGGATTTCAAATTTTCATTGACACGATATACGACGCCAACCCATTTCTACAATTCTAATGATTTACGCATTTTATCAGTCAGTGGTATCAAATTTTAGGACCATAAACGTGGCAGGGTAAAAATGTGAATAAAATGACGGGTCTAGTTTCAAAACTCACATTCTTCAAAGTATAATTAAGATATAGGATCCGATCCTTTCATTAGAAACTTTTGACTATAGTAAATTCAATTCGACAAAGTCGCCAATGAATGTACCGGACCCTGTATCACAGTTATGCTTTGTAAAATGTGAGTTTTACAAGCAGACCTTTCAAATAAGTTAACTTTTTAATAAAAAGCGGAATTTGAACTTTAAAAAGACTTTCAGATAATGCTATTTGAAAAGTAAGTAAGCTTTCTTACATCAGACATGGCCTCTTAAAATAAAATCAAAAGTTTCGAAACAATCAATATCTCCAAACCAATCCAAAATACTCAACTGTCTAGCTGCTCGAATATCTCCGGCCTCTCCGCCACCAGATTCTGATATCCCCCCCCCCCTCTTTCTCCGGTTTCTCCTTCTCCTCCGTCTTCTCCTCGTCTTTCTCCAGGATATCTCCGTCCTCCCTCGCCCATTTCCCACCGGAAAACAGGGATAATAAAAGTCCACGAAGGATTTCAAATTTTCATTGACAAGATATACGACGCCAACCCATTTCTACAATTCTAATGATTTACGCATTTTATCAGTCAGTGGTATCAAATTTTAGGACCATAAACGTGGCAGGGTAAAAATGTGAATAAAATGACGGGTCTAGTTTCAAAACTCACATTCTTCAAAGTATAATTAAGATATAGGATCCGATCCTTTCATTAGAAACTTTTGACTATAGTAAATTCAATTCGACAAAGTCGCCAATGAATGTACCGGACCCGGTATCTCAGTTATGCTTTGTAAAATGTTAGTTTTACAAGTAGACCTTTCAAATAAGTTAACTTTTTAATAAAAAGCGGAATTTTAACTTTAAAAAGACTTTCAGATAATGCTATTTGAAAAGTAAGTAAGCTTTCTTACATCAGACATGGCCTCTTAAAATAAAATCAAAAGTTTCGAAACAATCAATATCTCCAAACCAATCCAAAATACTGAACTGTTTAGCTGCTCGAATATCTCCGGCTTCTCCGCCACCAAATTCTGATATCCCCCCCCCTCTTTCTCCGGTTTCTCCTTCTCCTCCGTCTTCTCCTCGTCTTTCTCCAGGATATCTCCGTCCTCGCTCGCCGATTTCCCACCGGAAAACAGGGATCCGGAAAAGTCCACGAAGGATTTGGAATTTTCATTGACGAGGTATACGATGCCATCCATTGCTACGATTTCTAATAATTTACTCCTTTTATCAGTTAACGTTATTGAATTTAAAGCTCACAAACGTGGCTTATTAAAGAAAAGTGTTAACTAAATGACAGGTGTAGTTGCAAAATTGCCATTCTCCATAGTATAGTCCTTTTATTGGCGACTTTTGACGATCGTAATTTCAATTCGACAAAGTCACCCATGAATCAACCGGACCCTGAATTTTACCTACACCTTTGGTATACTTCGGAGAATTCACAACTAGACCCTTCAAATAAGTTCACTCTTTAATCAAAAGCGTAATTTTAACTTCAGAAAGACTTTCACATTATGTGATTCGTGAAGTGGTTGAGCTTTCTTACGTCAAACATAGGCTAATAACAAATAGAAACTTCCGAAACAATCAATATCTCCAAACCAGTCCAAAATACTCAACTGTCTAGCTGCTCGAATATCTCCGGCTTCTCCGCCACCAGATTCTGATATCCCACCCCCTCCTCTTTCTCCGGTTTCTCCTTCTCCTCTGTCTTCTCCTCATCTTTCTCCAGGATATCTCCGTCCTCGCTCGCCGATTTCCCACCGGAAAACAAGGATCCGGAAAAGTCCACGAAGGATTTCGGGGATGACGTGAGAATGCGAGAAATGGACGTGATGGACTCCATGGGGCAAGAGAGGCGCTTCAGCATGCGCTCGCGACGGCTCTCCTGGGAGGGAGCCTCCTGGGCCTGGAACAAGAAATTAAGACCTCAGACCTCGTTGGGGTTGCATAGGCTCAATCAATAATGAGGAACTTGCATCCTACACTCTTAAAACAAACGAGCGGTTTTAACTCAGTCTGAGTTAATTTCCACTCCTTTCCGGTGCCAAAAATGCACTTCCCCTATAGGAGTGGATTTCACTCTTTTTGCGGAGTGGGTAAAAGAAATAAAAGAAAAGCATCTACGTCCTATACACTGTTAAAACGAGCGGTTTTAACTCAGTTTGAGTTAATTTCTACTCCTTTCTGGTGCCGAAAATGCACTTCCCCTATAGGAGTGGATTTCACTCTTTTTGCGGAGTGGGTAAAAGAAATAAAAGAAAACCATCTACGTCCTATACACTGTTAAAACGAGCGGTTTTAACTCAGTCTGAGTTAATTTCCACTCCTTTCTGGTGCCGAAAATGCACTTCCCCTATAGGAGTGGATTTCACTCTTTTGTTTTAAGAGTGTACCCAAACTGGCGTACTTACACCATTTTCTAATACATTAACCTTTTTAGTCCCAACTTTTTATTTTTTATTCTAAAAATCTAAAATTTGCGAAAAGCAGTGGGAAAAAAATCTTAATTTTTTTTAACTAAAATTTAAAGGAAATATTTTTGGAACCATAACTTAAATAATTTAGAACAATAATTTTTTAAAAACTTTATTTGTTAAAATAGTTAAAATTGAATTTTTAAGCACTTAAAATGCAGGCATCAAGAATTTAGGGCTAATTCAATGAAATGTTCAGAATAAACTTTATTTTACCATGTTTTTCATATTTTCATTTATTTAAAGCAAACATTATTTAATTCTTCAGAATACATGATTCTTCTATCTAACGATGCAAAAAGAAAATATAACTTTATAGAAAATGTATGAAGAATTTAATAAAATTTATTTGAAATAAGTGCGAGTTTAACTTAGTGAGAAAAAAAAATTAGGTTGATGATTACAAATTGAATCATTGGGAGTGAAAGGGTTAAGAGCTGCAGATTCCAATCTGCAGCTGGTTGCATCAGCTCAATCAACAATGAGGAACTTGCATCCTACCCAAAATGGCGTACTTACACCATTCTTTGACACATTAACAGCTGCAGATTACAATTGTGAGTTGAAAAGATATTTGAAAATGATTAGTTTTACTCGAAATATACATATTAAAATTTCATGAACTCTCGTGAATTTCGTGAACTCTCTTCGAACCGAGAAAGGCGTCTAACTAAACATGACGGCACTGAGTAAATTTTCCTCGTTTCAAACCTCGTTTTGGTTGCATCGGCTCACTGGGGTTATTTCACGTCGTGAATAGCAAGAGCTCGAACGGTCTTGTTCTCAGTTTTTGTCTAGAATAACTTATATTTTAGAATTCGAAAATGAGTTTTCTAAAAATATTTTACTTATTAAATTTTTTAAATTCCAAGTTCTTGCTGTGCTGTTTGTTGTTCAAATCATTTGTTAAAGAAAGCTTGGATAGAATGAAAAGTTTCTATGATGGTCAGTTTGAGAGTGAAACCGAAACAAACAATGAAATCGTATGACACGGAAAAATGAAAACAAGAGCGTTACATCATCTGAAACATTCCGATTACCCCTTTAGTGTAGAAACAAATTATTCTATTGCTGAAGTGATTTTTCAAATCGGTAAGAATTTATGGCACAAAAGAACTAACCAGTGATTCAAGTGAGTGACAGTAACAGTGATTTAATTAAATTATTGCAGTTTTAAATTATCAGGTAGGCTTCGTAATAATCAAATTCCCCAATGCTCGAATGTTTAACTAAAATTGAGGTAGAAAAGATATTGAAACGGCGGTTAAACCTCCGGGAATTTAATAGAAACAGAAGACTTTTGACATTCCTGCTTCTTAACATAAGCTTCATGTTCTACAAATCTGATTTTAAATGCTTTCTTTGTTTGTCCTATGTATGAAAAGCCGCATTAGCTAGGAATATTGTATAAATGCCGCACTTTCAAGTAGAAAAAATAATTTTATCATTTTAATATTTATTCAATGGATACTCGAGAGTTAGGAAAATAGGCTTAGGGTGTTTTATGCATATTAAATTACAGATAGACTAAACAGATAGAATGAATTAAACATATGGCATTTAATTAAACTATAAAGACTGACGTCTAAAAAGTTGCAATTTTATTTAATCATAAGGGCACATGTAGTTTTATCCACATTTTTGGGAAATAAACTGCCCACATGAGAACGACTGTCAGTCCCATAGAGCTAATGCATTAGTTTTGAAATCACAACTTTTGCAAAAGAATGGCTTTGCCATGTTATCCCATTTTCACCATGTATGGGAATCATCATAACATCAATTTAAAACAAAATCGAAAAGAAAATAACATCCGGTTATTTAATTATTAATTGATAAAGTTTTAAAATATCATCAGCTGTATATTTTTGGCGTTTTAAAACTTCTAAAATATATAATTAAATAAATATATAACATTTTCGTTTCAAACTTGTTTCATTTCGATGTTATGTTGATTCCCATACCTGAGGAAAATGGCTAACATAGCAAAACAATACTTCTGCGGACGTTGGTATTCCAAAACTAATGCATTTACTCTATGGGGCTGACAATCCCTCTTAAACAATTAGTGTATTTATGTTAGGTACTTGCAAAACAGTACTTCAAAAACTAACCTTTTCTTCTGAAGCGGCAAAGGCGTCGCTCACCTCTTCGTCAAAGCTCTCTACAGAACCTCTTCCTTCAGATTTACTCTTGGGTGGTGTTTCTACTAGAAACAGAAGTTGAAAATTAAAAATACTCACGAAACAATTGATTGACATCAAATACTGTGTAAACACTCTTCACTGTAGAAAGAATTCAGCAAAGTTAGTGGGAAACTTTTGCCAGTAATATTCCTGGAATATATCAGAAGCATTCCCTAAAATTTCTGGAAACAATCCCACATAAAGCCAGTAACTTCCCTGGAAATGTTTTTTTTTAATGTCCGTTTGTACGCTAAAAACGGGATGGCACCACTATTCTTTTTACTTCTTTCTTAAGGCCGTGGATAGCCTAGTGGTTAAGGCCTCGTTCTCGGAATCGGAAGGTCCCGCGATCGAGTCCCGGATACCACTGAAGACCCACCGAGTATATGCGGAGTACGTGCTCGTTAAATCTGTGGGTCCGAAAGTCCTGTGGGCGGTCACGGCGCAGTTATCCACGGGTAAAGGTCCCTGGAGACTATTTCCCTCCCCTTCAGTGACATGTTTAAATTGCGGAGGTGGCGATAGATGGCAGCATCTGTCAGCACGATGCCAAGACGGATTCCTGCCGTGTAGTCTCTACACGTGCGTCTCTCCTCAGGAACCGCACCCATTTGCCTTAATCCTTGCCCGCTCCGCGGGAAGAGCTTGGGTTTCCCAAGTGGCATTAGTAACAACAACAACTTCTTTCTTAGCCACGTTCTGTTTAGAGTGCTGCTTCAAACAAATCATGTCGGTTTCGTCAAAAGCCATATTGTCTCCCTTTTAATCTGACTCAAATCCCCCTGATGGTAATGATAGGATTAGCGAGAACAAATCGATTCGGGAAAGGAATACATAATGCCTGTAGTTTTTCCAGGAACATTTTTCTAATACAATAAAAAAAAGACGATAGCCAATCGATGACATATGAAGAGTACAGGAGAAGAGCCTCTTCATTGCGTAGGAATATGTCTGCATTAGGTCTGCTTGGCGAAGATAGAGGATCATTGCCTAAACTGGTGTGAAGAAACCAGTTTTGCTTTGGTTCTTATCACGCAGCGCTCGGGTTCACTATCTCTATGATCAAAATTAGCGCTAGACAAATAGTCTGACGCGTGAACCGCGGAAGAAGAACCAAGGAAAAAACCGGTTACCGATCGCGCCACTACTCGCCAAGCAGATTTCAATGAGGACAGATTCCCTGTCGATAAAAAGGTTTTTCCCCTGTACTCTTCATATATTCGTCGTCCCTCATTATTTTATATCTCTGAAAATATATAAGCAAAAGTTTACTATTATTAAAGCTACTATACTAAAAGCTACTATTACCTTTTCATAAAGACTAACTCGGGGTCCGTTCTGAAGCTCGTACACTGTTAAAACTGAAGGTGACACTTGGCACTTCCAGAGGTGAATGGTGGTGTTCCGCAAACGGGACCCCTAGGGGTGCCATTCGGACAAACTCACAAGGCCAAGATTTCTTCAAAGCCTTGAGGTACCAAAGGGAACCGCCTTTTCACCCCGGGGTGAAAAGTGGCCCCATTTGTCATTTTCAGTTTCAACAGTGTAGCTGCTAAATAATCTATAAACATAAATACCGAATTACTATAGCTTTTCAGGGACATAAAAAATATGTTAAGTTAAGCATTTCAATTTTTCTTAAAAGTAGCCATGCGTCAATACTTTGCGTGCTTCTTTTATATTTTCCTTTCTCTTAGAAATTCATATCACGCTAAGCAAAATCTATATTATGTCTATTGAAACATGAAAACAAATAAGCCTGTCGGACTACTCCATCCCAACGAAAGTCGATGCAGTCGATAGAACAAGAAGACAGTATCAATTCTAGAAAAAAACAACGAGTGGAACTTTTTTCTAGAAATTCTTGTTTTTCCAGAAAAATAAAAAGAATGGAAATCCAATTACACAAAAAAAATATTCTAACCACGTTAACATGACAGTGATAACATCTGGGTACCAAGCGGAAACGTAACAAAAGCCAGTGGACGAATGAATCAAGTGCTATTTGGAACTTAGGTCCTAACAGATACTCCGGTGTGTTTCTAAAATTTCTGAATTCAAATAATCACTAGTGTTTCAGTGACAAAACAACTTTAGCCCTTGAAGTATCAGACAAGCTCACAGCAAAAAACACAAAATGCTCTCTCCCATTATCATGTGATGGAAAGTAAAGTGTTCAAACACAACCAAGGCAAGCTTACTCCACTTACAAGGCCAGAGAAGCTCTCTCAAACACGTGCGTGAACGAAAAGTTTGACGTCACGGTTCCGAGTGCCGAAGATGAAGAACTATTCGGAACCACTAGCACCCCAAAAAATATTGTCAGCCGGGAACGAGTGGTTTCGAATAGGTTTCGAGACCTCGGTTCTTCTTCTTCGGAACAACGACACTGGGAACAGTGAAGTCAAACTTTCCATCCACGCCCGTGTTTGGAAGAGCTACTCTGGCCTTGTAAGTTGAGTAGGCCGTGACACAACTCGGAACTACCCTCCGCCCCTTTAAATGACGTATAACTTGCCTAATTCAGAAGCATGATAATTGAAGGATAACTAAGTTTGTCTTTAAAACAAACTATGAAAAAAGTGTCGTACAATGGTTACCCTATCTTTCTTTTATTTTTCTTTTCAACCCCTTTTTTAGTAATGCCTCCAAACAAATCAGATCAAGCGGCTCGAAAACAACGCTTTCCTTATTTCAAAACAAAGATCTATAATTTATACTGGATGGACTGCTCCCAGTGCTAATGTGTGACCAGTCTAGTCTGGGTTCAGCAAAATGGCGGAAGGAATGGCGCATGCACAGTAGAAAAAAATAACTTTATTTAGCGACACGTTTAGAATTTTATTGCTGAAGGATAGTGGTAAAGGTTTAAATGAGTATTGATGAATCGTTACACGGTATCAAAAACCAGGAAAATAAGCCAAATAGTTGCATCCATGTATCTGACATCGGTCGCGTTTTCTTAATATTGAGCCGCCCATCCAGTATATATTGTGGATCGTTATTTCAACATGACACAAATTACACGTCATTAACACGTACTTTCCTAACAATAGTCGATAGGGTCAGTGGGGCGAGACATCATCGATTCCGGAGAAATGATAACAAGCGAAAACTTTCAAGGAACTCCTGTTTTACCGGGAAAATAAGAAGAGAAAAGAGCTTACAGGACCATCTTTTATGCTCAAAATCTAATCGGGACAATTTTTTAACAACGGTGAAACTTCGGATATATGCGAGAAATTAAATTGTATATGTATTTCTTGTTTTAATCAAAATAATAAGTGATAAGCATAAACAACGACAAGGGAAAGAAAAGAAAACTCCTAATTTCTAGTGAATGGGTAGGGTACATATATATTCCGGCTTGTGTGCTTGATCAGAGACCCGCTTAAAAGCCTTCGTCAAGTAAGACAGACACAGAAAGAATTTTTACTGTCACAAAGAAAGGAAAGTACACCCAGGGCGAAGGCGGGAATCGAACCCGCACCCGTTACAGCGCGCAGACTGCTAGCTTAATGGTCCAAACCACTCGGCCATCCGGGCCCCATTTCTAGTGTAAAAGACATCTAATGCTAAAAAAAAATTGGTAGCGGTCTGCCGCACACCTCCAATAACATCCACGCTAGATGGCGATACATTTACTACTACGTTACTACCAGCCATCTAGATTAAAATAAATATCATAGTATATAAGCCGAAGCTACTTGGTCTACAACTTGGGGTACTTATTGGTGGACACCGGTTGCCATAAAGTGTAATATCTTCGGCAACTCCACAAAAATATTACGATAGAAACAATTTCAAATACAATTTCCTCTTTGAATGAGCATGCGTTATTTTAATTACCAAATAACCCGAAAAGTACGAAGTGTCTACGTGTACGGGCACCGTAAAAGCATTGCGCGTACGGGTAGTAACTGCGCAGGATCGAGGCTTATTGACAGTTTTAGTTCGATGCATTCTTGACCACCGTAGCTTAGTGGTAGCATAAAAGGTTCGTATTCAAAAGGTCTCGGGTTCAAAACACGCTTTCGGCTGAATTATAGATTTTTTATAAGATTTTTTACACCCTGAAAGATCGTCGTTTCAAACTTGTCCTGGAAAAGTTTACTTGCATTTTAACGTCTTCATGAAGTATTTAAATTTCTATTTTTTTTAACTTTCATTGCAAATGGCTAGAATTGATGTTTTTTTAGAGAAAACAAAATTGCCCGGGGCCCAAATAAGAGTAATCTCAACTTTCAAGTATATAATGTCCGTGCACGCAATGTAAGCACAGTTCCAGTAAGCCCCGACTTGAGCATGCGCGTTAATACCCGTACACGTAATGCGTGAACGGTGCCCGTGAGCGTAACCTCTGCCTAAAAAGTATCATAGATTCAATTTTTACATCCCCCCACACATTTTATTATATATCTCTAAGTGCATAAAAAATATTCCAGCACTTTACACATTCATGCTATAACTTTAAACCCGATCGAATAAACCCTGCATCGCATTGTTATTTATCCACTCACGCATCATATGCAGTTGACAGGTGAATTCCAAAAACCAGTAGGGGGGGGGGGGAGCATTGCAAAAAAAAAATCATTTTGGCCGTGTCAGGCCCATGCCTCAATTTGCAAATGTTTTTGTTTGCAATTATCCACAAGAACATCTGGAGATATATCCCGTCAGCTTTTTTTTTTCTTTGGTTAGGATCGAGTTAAATAACACATCAAACCGCGGGAATATGCGCGTAAGGCGATACTGGTTTACAATAAAAGAATAATGGCGTTGGTGTTAAGAATTAATATCTTGGAATAGAGTTAGGTAATATACATTGTGTAAGGAAAAGGTCAATTTGTTATAGAAGTTCAACCAGGGATTGGAATGACGCGTTACTTGTAACAGTTACTTTTTTTTAAGGTAGCGCCGTTATATCTTTCAGAAAGTAACTGTAACTGTAACTTAGTTACTTTTAGCGGTAACGAAGTAACGAATAATGGCGGTTGTATTAAGAATTAATACCTTGGAATAGAGTTAGGTAATATACATGGTGTAAGGAAAAGGTCAATTTGTTATAGAGGTTCAACCAGGGATTGGAATGACGCGGTACTTGTAACAGTTACTTTTTTTAAAGTAACGCCGTTATATCTTTCAAAAAGTAACTAACTGTAACTTAGTTACTTTTAGCGATAACGAAGTAACGAATAATAACGGTTGTGTTAAGAAATATCTTGGAATAGAGTTAGGTAATATACATTGTGTAAGAAAAAGGTCAATTTGTTTTAGAGGTTCAAACAGGGTTTGGAATGACGCGATACTTGTAACAGTTACTTTTTTTAAGGTAACGCCGTTATATCTTTCAGAAAGAAACTGTAACTGTAACTTAGTTACTTTTAGTGGTAGCGAAGTTACGAAAAATTTCGTTACTTTTCCGTTTCTTCTCACGCCGTTTTTCAGAGATATTTTCGGCACAATTCGGCGTTTGGCTTAACTTCTTAAATTTAATTATTTAAAATTTAACTTTTAACAACGTCTAATTTTCGTTCTTTACTTTTTTCCCATTTTCCCTGTTTCTTTAGTCTTGATTCTCGTTGAAAAACGGTACGATGGCTAAATTTAAATTTTTCTTATAACTTGAAATTTTTAAAAGTAACTGTGATTAGCATAGATATCATAGTTAAAATATTATTTTGCCAGATCATGTGACATCCAATGCTAACGACGGGACGCGCATTGAGACCAGAATAAAAGGGCAAAGGGGCCAGTGTTGCCACCAGTTTTAGGAGAAAAACACGACTAAAAAAATACCCTTTAATTCTAAAATAATAAAACAAGACCATTAAAATTTTAGCTGCATTTTGGAATCTTTTTAGTGACTTTAAAAAAAACGTGATACGCTTGCTAGTATTTTTATGATATGTTTTTGTAATTTTAGAATTAAATGGTATTTTTTCGTAGTGTTTTTCTCCTAAAACTGGAGGCAACACTGGCCCCATTACCCTCTTATTCTGGTCTCCATGCGCGTCCCGTCGTTAGCATTGGGGGTCACGTGATCTGCCAATCTAATACTTTAACTATGATATCTATGGTGATTACAACTTTTCATATAAAATAACTGTAACTTTAACAGAGTTACTTCTTAAAAGTAACTTTCCAAGCCCTTAGTTCAACGAATATTTTGTGGTTGGTTTCAGTTGAAGTTTGTTGCGTGAAAGGTGTACAAAAATCCGAATGATGGTGCAAAAGGCCTCCGCTTAACCGAACTCCTTTCAATCGGAATCTCCGCTTTAATCTGCCGAATTTTGTATTTCTTAAAGTGTTAAAAAATGCTAATGGGGAAAATGGCAAAAATGTCGAAAAATGGCACACTAAACAAGAAGTTATTAAAGAACTAAAATAGCCTACTTTCCTGTTACTTAAATATTTACTGACATTCTAATAGGAAAACAACTAGGTTCCTAACAGTAAATATCATCAACAACCGTTTCTACCCTAGATTTATACACATTCGAAAAAAAAATCACTAAACACAACATCCAGCTACAATTTAAACTTCTAAAAACCAAAATCAACTATTTTCCTTAATATTCTTTCTCAAATTAACTTAATATAATTTATCGTCTGCACGATTTATTTGTAGTTCAAAGAATAATTCAATATTTATTAATAACAAAATTAATGAAACTACTCCAAACTACATTTTAAAAAATAAGAAATGTTAATTAAAACTAATCATAATTGTGTGCAAAAAATATGCCTTACCGGTAAAACAATGGGTCTTCTTGGTAAACAATGCATGAACAATCAAAGAACCACATTGTGCTACATTTTATGACGTCATTCGAAAATGCTTCATGAAAAAATTATTTTGCTTCAAATATTTTTAAATAAAGTTTCTCATGCCATTGTTTATTTGGCAACAGTGATTTAAATGACTCAAAATTAAATTTCAATGCTAATTCAACGGGAAATTCGCCGACAGATAGTAGATTTATGTCCGTCCGGGCGTACAAACAGGCGGACAAAAAGTATGAAAGTTGGGTCTCTGTGGTCATAGCTTTCTAACAAAAAAAGAATTTTTAAGATCCGATTGATAGAACCGATTTTGGAAGGGGGGGTACGGACAGACGGACATCGACCGCATGTCAATACCTACTTTTTCATTTTTTTAATTCTTTCGAATTAAAAAAAGAAAAGTAGGCTAAAAATGGCGAAGCTATACGACAAGCTTTCGAACTTCTAGAATTCAATAAAAAGAAGGTTGCTGGTTTTTTAATTGATATGTAAGTTATAATGCTTTAATACATTAAATACAGCGACGTAGTTTGACTGTGTATTTATTAATATTTAATTATTTATTAATATTTAACTATTTATTAATATTTAACTATTTATTAATATTTAACTATTTATTAATATTTAACTATTTATTAATATTTAACAATTTATTAATATTTAACTATTTATTAATATTTAATTATTAATTAATATTTAACGATTTATTAATATTTAATTATTTTTTAATAATTAACTATTTATTAATATTTAATTATTTATTATTATTTAGGCAAATTATTATTTACAAAAATGTAAGTAAAAAGTATGATTATTTATTTTCAATATGGAGGTGTTAAAATTTGATAAAAAGATTATTTTATTGAGTATAGTTAAAACTGAAACTTTTTTTAAGGATCCGAACTTTTTATACAGTCAAATCCCGTTAATCCGAAACCCAAAGGACCTAAAGAATTAATTTGTTCAATGAGTAATTCGTTTTAGTAGTTAAGCTTTAATAGTTTATTGTAAATAACACTATTTTCAAATGCGAAGGGACGGCGACTGTATGTATCGAATGTAATGCATCGAATTACTTAGCTTTTATAGACAACAGAATTCAAAAATCTAGTTTTTATCCAAAAACTGAAAGCATGCATCAAAGTTTATAAAAGTACTGAACTGAATGTTCAATCATTTTAGTATAGTAAGTCCTGAATTGAAAAACAGCACTTCTGAAAAAACAACCCTTACTGAAAAGGCTGAAACATCAGTTTTTTCTTCACGATGTACAAAAACTGAAATGATGAACTGAAAACTGGCTTTAGCATATTTTGTTTCTTTTTATCATAGTTTCTATGGATAAACACTTTTATTTCAAACATTCATTCGTGGAACGTTTCGTGGAACGTTTTTTGGGTTTATGAACCAAGTCCATTTTAATCGTCTTAGAGGAAAAAAGATTTAAAGGTCAAATGTTTTTATAGAACTATTATAGATAACAAAAATTTACTAGTTTTATTTGTAAAGTGAACTCATTATTTGCTCTAACGACCGTTAATAAAATATTTTATTAATATGGTGCTTAAGGGGGAATGGGCGCGAAGGACCGCGGGTCTCCAAAGCAAAGTGCATCAGTGTTAATCCAATGGAGAAAAAATATTTTCTCTGCCACATTTCTCCGGTTGTATTGAATATTTTTACAAACGGATTTTTTATTGATAAATGTAGCTGACATACAGGTCCCGACAATTCCACTTTAGGAAATTGGTTCGAATATTTATTTTAATTTTCAATAAACGATTTTACAAAAAGTATTCGAAGCAATTTTAAAAAGTGGGATTATAGAGACCTGTAAGTTATCGGCATTTATTATTTTAAAAAAACCGTTTGTAAAAATATTCAATACAGCCGGAGAAATGTGACAGAGAAAATAGTTTTTTCCCATTGGATTAACACTGAGGTACTTGAGTTTGGGACCGCGGTCCAGCGGTCCCATTTCAACCCTTAATACCGATTTTGCGATTCTTATAAAGCTTAATTATGTGAATTCGTTTAAATAATCGAGTTTATTTTTTCGGCTCTAAGGGATAAGAACATAATAAAATTTTCTTAAATGAACATATTTAAATGGTTTAGGTATTTTAAATATTCCTAAAAAAAAAATTGATGATGTAAACATAGAGGAAGGTGAGGGCATTCATCTCGCCCCATGTGCGTGAAAACCACGGCTTCGGAACCTTGACCTACCTAAATCTTGAATCGTATAATGTCATCGATACTACACTCATATAAGTGTAGATTGTTGTGAAAATTCCAAAAAAACTAAGTGTATAACTGTTTGGTGCCATTTAAAAAATACATTATAGTCTAAAGTCCGGACGCCTCGTTCGATGTGCCTTTGGCATTATATTCTTATGACGAATTATGAGACTCGTTGTCAATAGCCTATTTCTAACTCTAGTTTGACGTAGGTTCAAGCACAACACTACCTTGAATTTAAAAAAAAAAATGAGACTCTGGGTGCTTATTCCTAACAAATGCTTCAAATATACCACCGAATGGTGTAACTTTGGCTACAGGTGGTTACTTCGGTCCAATATTTTTCAAGCTAATAACTTCTCAATAACTACACTCTTTAAAAATGTGCTTGCCTTTTTCAATTGGTGGCAACTCTGTCTTGCCCTATGAGTAACAAAATATTCAAAAAAGAAAGTCAGTTGTTGTTGTTGTTGTTACTAATGCCACTTGGCGAAACCCAAGCTCTTCCCGCGGAGCGGGCAAAGATTAAGGCAAATGGGTGCGGTTCCTGAGGAGAGATGCCCGTGTAGAGACTACACGGCAGGAATCCGTCTTGGCATCGTGCTGACAGATGCTGCCATCTATCGCCACCTCCGTAATTTAGACATGTCCCTGAAGGGGAGGGAAATAGTCTCCAGGGACCTGTACCCGTGAGAAACTGCGCCATGACCGCCCACAGGACTTTCGGACACACAGATTTGACGAGAAAGTCAGAACTAGGGTGTTATGCTTGGACCAAAATTACCCCATTCAACGGTAGTAGAAAATTGACTTGTTTCACTTGTGAACTGAACCCTCCACACCATATAACCTTTCGCCAGCACAGAAAGCATAGGAAACGAAAGTGTCTTCCAACCAAGAGAGAAGCAAACATCGGAAAAGGAAATAATACCATCCCTTCTAGCTACAATATGCATCGAACCATACACCGACACTGGGAGGGGGGGAAGACACCTGTATCTAGTGCGACCTTTTCGCGAAAAAGGAAGTGGTTCGCCCCATAGAACCATCGGAAGCCCTGGCTTTCTACATGATCGATCGAATATCCCCTTTTTTTATTTTTCCTTCTCCGGGAAAAAACAGGATTTTCTGGAAAATGTTCGCGCGTTGTTCCTCTCCCGAATCGATGCTGTCTCGCCCCACTGACCCCGTCGACTCCGGGATCGGGCCTACGTTTAACGAGTGGGTGATTTGTGTCAGGTTCAAATGTTGTTGTTCGTAGATAGGGATTTTGACGGAAATAGAAATTTCTATAAGTATAGTCTTGCCATTCGTCTGATTGTGTTAAAACGCAATCAGACGAATGGTTTAAACATCTTTTTATTATTACAAAATTTATATGTTTACTCCAGCTCTCTTTATATCATCAAGATTTGGAAGCGTTGAGGGATTATTGATAGGTTGGGTAGTGGTAAAAGTACGTCCCGACCCGTTGGAGGAAAAAATCCAGAGTTTCTGGAAAATGTGAGTGCGAATTCGATGATGTCTTGCACCACTTACACCTTCGAACCGGGATCGGATCTACGTTTAACGAGTGGGTCATTTGTGTCAGGTTCAAATGGAAGAAAATATGGCTGGCATTGTTGGTAGATTGGGATTTTTTGACGAAAATAAAAATTTAGATAAGTGTAGTCTTGCCATAAGTCTGATTGTGTTCCAACGCAATCAGACGAATGGTTTAAACATCTTTTTATTATTACAAAATTTATATGTTTACTCTAGCTCTCTTTATATCATCAAGATTTGGAAGCGTTGAGTGATTATCGATAGGTTGGGTAGTGGTAAAAGTACGTCCCGAAGTTGGAGGAAAAAAGCCAGAGTTTCTGGAAAATGTTAGTGCTAATTCGATGATGTCTTGCGCCACTTATACACCTTCGACTCCGGGATCGGGTCTACGTTTAACGAGTGGGTGATTTGTGTCAGGTTCAAATGGAAGAAAATATGGCTGGCATTGTTGGTAGATTGGGATTTTTTGAAGAAAATAAAAATTTAGATAAGTATAGTCTTGGAACACAATCAGACGAGTGGTTTAAACATCTTTTTTATTAAAAACTTCATACGTATACTCTAGCTTTCTTTATATTATTAGGATGAGGAAGCTTTGAGTGATTGTTGATGAGTTGCAGCGATAAAAGTATGAAATTTCTCTCCTTGCCTTGATTGTGTTGGAACACAATCAGACGAATGGTTTAAACATCTTTTCATTTTTACAAATTTTATATGTTTACTCTAGCTTTCTTTATATCATCAGGATTAGGAAGCGTTGAGTAATTTTTTATAAGTTGTAGTGATAAAAGTACATTATTTCTCCCTTTTCTTTGTTTGTTGAGTTGGAAACTTCAGAGTTTCTGGAAAATGTTAGTGCGAATTCGATGCTGTCCCGCACCAGCACTGATCCCGTCAACTATGGGATTGTGTCTATGTTTTGTACCCCTTGTGTCTAAGTTACCCAAGGCCTTATGTCTTAGTTACCAAAAATTTCAGTAATGATAAATGTGCTTCCGTATATATATTCACTGCAGCAGCCTTCAAGCTTGTCGCTTCTCGATTGAAACCGCAAGTAAAACCAGAAGAATGATATTCCTTTCCACCATATGTGAAAGATCCAATTGACTTAAAATTTTCTCTGCGATAATCCAACAACGTTAGTACGGCGAACATATGAAGACATTAGTAAAAGAACGTGCTAAGTGACAAAAAGGTGAAAACGAGAAAATGAGCTTTAAAGTTTTTCGTTTGCACTTAGATCCATTAAAAACGTTGCTTGCAAAACGTTGCTTAAAAAAATATACTTAAATTAAATTTTATGAAAAAGGGGGAACTTACATAAAGAAGGGAATAGTATGCCCATTAATACAAAAATCACACTTTTTTACAAAAATGTCACTTAACACGTTCTTCCACTAAGCTCTTTACATCCGGAACCATGACATGTAAAACGAGGCTTACCTTTTGCGTCCTCAGACGATTCGTCAGCAGCGGTGTTTTCCGGTGGAGGTGCGACCTCCTTTGCCTCTTCTGGTGGTGGTGGTGGTGATGCCTCGGTGGTGGTGGTATCCGCCTCTGGGACCACCTCTATGGAGGGGGCCTTCTCGTCGATAGGGGGTCCCTTCGTGTCCTCTTCAGCTTCCTCTTCTACGGTGTCTTCGTTCATCTTTCCGCAATAGACGTCCGCTTTTGGTCTGCGAGCACAAAAGTGGAAATTTTAGTAGAACGCAGTGAGGGCCGAAAATAGGCTAAGTAACAGGTTAAGATCTTTAAACGTGTATTCCCTGGAAAATAGGAGAGCTAGGGGTGATTTAATACAGTTAGTCAAGTTCATAAAACAGGGAGACATGGAGGGCTTAGGTTTTACCTTAAATAGCCGGACCAGAGGACATGATCAGATATTGAATAAATCGTGCTTTAGAAGGGAGGTAAGAAAACGTTATTTTTACAATAGAGTTGAGAATGAGTGGAATGCTTTACCAGATTATGTTGTGCATTCGAAGAGAGTAGAAGATTTTAAGAAGAAACTTGACAGTCATTGGAAACTGGTAATGTATTAGATTTATTTTCGACCAACCTTGCTGGGCCTCTGACCTGTTGTTGGTCGACAATTTTTGTATTTGTATTTGTATAAGCTGAAGCCTAAAGCGACACCAGAGAATATCCAGGCCTGATACTCTATTCAATTTTGTCTTGCAATTGCAGAATGGGGAGTCGGGGAAAAGTATATAGATCATAGTAAAAGCAGTAGAGTGGTAGATCACGTGACCTCCAATTGCGGCGGTGGGAAACGCATGGAGCCAAGATTTACCATGACAAACTTGAGATTATTGCCACCTATTTAATGAGAAAAATACTACGGCACCATCGAAAAAATACCATTTAGTACTAAAATTACAAAAAAAACACCATAAAAATACTATAAATCGCTTCACGTATTTTTTTATAAAGTCACCAAAAAGAATCCGTAGTTCAGATAGTATTTTTATGGTATTTTTTATAATTTTAGTATTAAATGGTATTTTTTGTAGTATTCATCTCATTAAAAAGATATCAACACTGGCATGTTTGCCATGGTAATCTTGGCTCCATGCGTGTCCCACCATTACATTCATGGTTTTTGTAATAGATTTTTTTTTTAAATAAATGAAGTATGAAAACCACTGCTGTAAATAAATAAAATATGCGCCATTCGAAACATGGCTTTTCAATTAGCACAAAAAGATTATTCCTTTCCCCAAATTGTCGCAATTTCACTCAATTACAAAGAAAATAATTTAAAGGTCATTTTCTATTGATTTTATCACGCTATTCAATCTAAATAATATAACGCGCTAAGTTAATTTTAAGTGTTATTTGCATAATTGCTATGTTTTATTACACACGATATATTTTTCATAAATATCTAAAAAAAAGCCAAATAATATTTACTGAACAATAAATTGCCTGCGTCAAACATCGAGTAGGTATTGTCATATTTAATTCATAACATCTTCTGTGCACCGAGTATGAAATTGGTTTAAATTACTCGCACAAAGGAAGATTTAGGTTAACCATTTAAGTAGAAAGTATGGAGGTTTAAATAAAATGGAGATGCTAGGCGAGGAATAAAGTGCTACTTTTCCATTTTGAGAGAGCAAATCGCGCCAAACGGAATATTTGTCGACAAAAGAAATTTTCTGCCGACAAAGCTCAGCATACACGGTTAAAGAATCATGGTATACAGTTTAAGTACTACAGAATACACAGTTAAAGTACTGCTGTATACACAGTTAATGTACTGCTGTATACACAGTTAAAAGTAACCATTGACAATATTTGGTTTAGAGTTTGTTGTACTTTGTCGGGGGTTTATCGCTTGCAAACCGCGAAACGGAAAAGTACCAAACATATGTCTGAAAGTGACCATTTCTATTTTATGTACACAAAAAAAGCGATGTACGCGCATTTTACATGACGTGAGCGGTGCAAAACCCATAATTTAAATCTTCAAAGATCGGCCATAAAAACTCGAATGCTTATTATTTGTGCATCAGTTATAAACTGAAGAACAAAATCCGATTAAATGCTTAAATTACCCTTCAAGCGGAAAATTTACAATTGGCTGGTTTCAGGTGACTTAATAACTTCCAGCTTTCATTCCTAAATTTCCTTCGATCGTTGCTTCGATTGTTGCTCTGTTCCCAGATGACATTTGTTCTCGAATCGAGGCTTTAAGAATTTAGTAGAATTTATTTTCATTTGGCTTTTCTGTTGCCATTCAAGACCAAAAACATGCTCACTATGCTTGTTAACTTCGTTGAATGCAACACGGCGTCAAATCATTCGCCAAGTGGTTTGTTTGGGTGCATAAAAGGAGCGATCGTAGCTGCACTTGGTAAACCGGAATTCGCATAGCTCTCCTCCCAACAGCACCTCTTCTTGTTTTATCTCCATAGATTCGATGGTATAATCAGCGCTAAACATGTGTCCGTTTTTAGAACAAAAAGAAAGATGATTGGCGACTAACCTGCAAACCAATTTTGCAAATGCTGTAAAGTGCTGTTACACGCGTGCTAAAAACGGTTGTCCTTGTTCTGGTATATGTAATTGCAAATTGATTTCAATATAATTTCGAAATGAGACGCTTTTTTGTATGTTTTGTTAGCTCCATCCATTATAGTGCTTATGTATTTTAGCCAGCGTTTAAGTTGAGTGACTTTGAATTCGACTTTTATGTAACTCTTAAATACTACTTAAGTATGTGCATAATTTGGCTTGGCTTTTTTAAACCACGTCTCACTAGAGCCACACAAGGGCTAATAGCAATGGACATCGCAAATTTGAGCAGAGGTCAAGTAACTACGAATGAATTGGTACTCAAAGTAACCTTATCTCTCCAAGGGATAAGCGAATTGGTGAGAAAATATAAACTTGTTTTCACTGCATGAGAAAAAATGTAATTTTTTAATTAAATCTCTTAAAATAATTTAAGATATAATTTTGTAGCAAGAACTAGAAACAACTCCTCCATACTTTAAATTTTAAAATTTAGTAAATTTGTAAAATTTCGAAATTTTTAAATATTATGTATGTTTCTGGAAAACCTGACAGACAGGTGACGAGTTTATGGGCAGTTCTACCATAATTTCAGGTATAAAAACCTTGTAAAATTTATTTTTTTCAAAGTCATTTTAAATGTGTGTAAAAATGCTTATAAGAGTTCTAGAATTACAAAAAAAAGTTCAGCAAGTCTCATTTGTAAGAAAAAAATAATGATAAGGAAAGACAGTTTTAAGAAATACGATATGAAAGAAACCTGTTTAAACCGGCCTTACGAAATTAACTATTTTTCAATGAAACCGAAGTCACAAAAAAAACCGGTTAGTTTATAAACCGGTTTCAGTTTTCCATCCTTAGATCATGGGGACGGTAAGGAAGGGAATGATGTAAGGGGTCTCTTGTGTTGGAACTAACTCCAGTTTACGGAAATAGATTTTTTTGTTTGGTTTACTCACTTAAAAAGTATTTATAGAAAAAAATTCCAATTATCTAGCAAATTTAACCTTAACACTGAGGAACTGTAAGGAAAGTCTTGCGAAAACATGCGGCAACTAACTGAAATGTGAGTTATCTGCAATCCAGTTTTCATGATTGAAGTATTTTTGTAGCTCCATATCCGTGTCTCTCTCCACCACTTTAGCAATGAGATACAATGAGATACTTTACCCATCGAAGGAGAAGAGAAATCCATATTATAAATATCAAAAGCAAAAATTTATGGTAGGAATTTGTTAAGATATGGTATTAGTTCAATTTAGAATTCAAATGAATGTAATTTTTAGGAAAAAAATGTGTTAGTTTGAGCAACTAAACTAAAAATTTTATATTAGGGACAAGAGACGGTAAGGAATTTTTGGCAATGTTTTGTATCCTAAAATTTTTTTGTAGTTTCTTTGTTTTAAAATATCATTTGATAGTTATATAAGGAACAGTCTGCTAGTATAATAAGAAAAAAATATAAACGAATTATTAATTTTTAGCCTACTTATCTTTTTTTAATTCGAAATAATTAAAAAAATGAAAAAGTAGGTATTGACATGCGGTCGATGTCCGTCTGTCTGTCTGTCCGTCCGTATTCCCCTTCCAAAATCAGTTCTATCCGTCGGATCTTAAAAATTCTTTTTTTGTTAGAAAGCTATGACCTCAGATACCCAACTTTCATACTTTTTGTCCGTCTGTCTGTACGTCCGGACGGACATAAATCTACTATCTGTCGGCGAATTTCCCATTGAATTAGCATTGAAATTCAATTTTGAGTCATTTAAATCACTGTTGCCAAATCAACAATGGCATGAGAAACTTTATTTATTTAAATATATTTGAAGCAAAATAATATTTTCTTGAATCAGTTTGGAATGACGTCATAAAATGTAGCACTATTTGATTCTTTGATTGTTCATTAATTGTTTACCAAGAAAGCGGCAAGGCATATTTCTGCATACAATTATGCTTAGTTTTAATTTACATTTCTTATTTTTTTAATGCAGTTTGGAGTTTCATTACTTTTGTTATTAATAAATATTTAATTATTCTTCGAACTACAAATAAATCGAGCAGACGATAAATAATATTAACTTAATTTGCGAAAGAATATTAAGGAAAATAGTTGATTTTAGCTTTTAGAAGTTTAAATTATAGCTGGATGCTGTGTTTCGATTTTTTTTCTAACGTGTATAAATCTAGTGTAGAAACGGTTGTTGATGATATTTACTGTTAGGAATCTAGTTTTTTCCCGATTATAACTTCAGTAAGTATTTAAGTAACAGGAAAGTAGGCTATTTTAGTTCTTTATGAACTTCTTGTTTCATAAGTTATGCCCAAGGATGTAAAATTAAAAATTATGGTAAAATTGCACTTATACGTCTGTAACCTTAAGAAGAGGGCTAGCGAAATCGTACTCTTCGTCAAGACTTTGGATCAGGACAGTTTTAACATACACCAATCCCATTTATGCAATGCATTATTTACTAGTGGGATTTTTTTTGTTTAGAACTATCAGTTGTTTTAGGATATCTAATACAGAGACAGAACCTTTTAACATATGTACTCTCCTTCATATAATTAGTTTTGTTTATGAATTAATTTTTTTTATGTCTGGATTTCAGTTTAAGTGAAATTAATTTCTTATGTTCAATATAAACAGTGTTCACCTGAATATATCTGAGATTTCTCATGCAATTATTGTTAGTTTTTTCAACAACTTTTTTAACAAAATAGCGACTGAGTTTTCATAACCAAAGACCAATTAAGATTGTTGTCTTTATAACTAGGTTAAAAGAGTAAGTTAATAATCAACCTCTATTCAATGACATAGTGGATACTCAACTTTTTAAGTGCCCACTTTGTCACATCATCATACGAGAGCTTCGTTTTTATTAATATGATATAGTGGATAGGTGAGATTTTTAACATGTAATGTTATTAAACAGTTTCAAAATTTTAAAAAAAACTTTTCAAAAATAAATATAACAACATAAAAACAGTCAAGATCTCGACGTCTAACAAATTTGTTGACGGAAAGGGGATTGGTAGCCGGGTCTCCAAACCGAAGTCTTCTCTCTGCGTTAATCCGATGGGGGAAAAAATTCGAAGTCAAATAACTCCAGCTTTAAAAAATATTTTTACAAACTGTTTTTTTAATGATAAATGTAGCTTGCTTACAGGGCTCTATAATACCACTTTTGAAATTGGTTTAAGATCGTATGATCTTGAACCTATTCTATATAGTAGAACTTCAATTATCTGAATCATTTTGGACTATAACCGATTAGGATAATTGTATTTTGTGATTACATCAGAATCACACTGACTGACTAATCAAAACGAGCATTGGCAATTTGGTCAGACAGACAGACGAAAGGCAATGGAACTGCAATGGACAAGTTGCATGAAACGCGAAATTCATAATATATGTGTTTTTCTGGTACATTAGAAGCTGCAGGTTCCGAATGTAAGGTTAAATATTCACAAATATGTTTAATTTCAACAAAAAATGCATTCGAAATTTGCCGAAAATGTACGTCACTGAAAACAGCTCTGACGTCAACTGTTATGTTTTTGCCGATGTTTTTCGATCTATGCTGTAATACACTTTATAAAATAGTAAACCTTACAATTTCTGCGAAACCTCATTAAAAAGAAGAAGACAATATTATTTGTAACCAGTTCATATCAAGGAAGTTAAACAGCTTGTTCCAAGTTTGGTTGTTAGTTAAAATACACACACTAGAGCGCGTATGAGCTATTGCAGAACTATTGACTGTTAGATCTGATCGGAAGAGTCGAGTAAAATTGTTCAACGTTTGAAGAAATTAACTGGAATGAACATGACATGTTTCTGTAAAATAGCATAACTTTTTTAAGATTTGATAATGATGAAAACACGTTTCACAGTTTCAAAAGCGATGCAGTGAACGTGATACGAAATACACGCAAGAACACAAAAAAAGCAACCGTGACGTCATCTGTTATGCTAAGAGAGGTTTAACAGGAGTGACGTATCATTAACTTTAAAAATGAATTTAAAATAAATACATCTTTAAAACCAGAAATACTTGAGTTTTAGAGGTTTTTTAATATGCTTAATCGAAACGCTGTAATTGTCCGTGAAACGTGTGGAAAACGCTGTAATTGTCCATTATTCGGACTTATACAGGTATTTGGAATTCAGATTATTGGAGAAGAGATAGTCGTACTTCGGATAGTCGTACATCTGATATTGGGGAGTTGAGATGGTCATAACTATAGGATATCCAGCAATTCGAATAGTCATACTTGGAATAATTTGAGTTCGGATAGTCAGACTTCGGGTATTGCAGTTGAGATAGTAGTCGTAGTTCGGATACTAAAGTTGAGATAGTCGTACCTTTGAATAATTTGAGTTTGGGTTGTCGTACTTCGGATATTGCAGTTGACATAATCATAGTTCGGATATTTCGAGTTCGGATAGTCCTACATCAGATATTGAAGTTAAAGATGACCCTAACTAAGATATTCAGCAATTCGGACAGTCGTACTTTGGATATTGCAGTTGCAACAGTTGTAGTTCAGTTATTTCATTTGAGACGTTTGTAATTCGGATATTGGCGTTAAGATAGTCGTAGTTTAGATATTTCGAGTTCCGATAGTATTGTTTAGGATATTGGAGTTCAGATAATCGTAGCTCGGATAATTCAAGTTCGGAGAGTCGTACTTCGAATATTGGACTTTAGGTAGTCGTACTTCGAATATTGGACTTTAGGTAGTCGTACTTCAGATAATTCGAGTTCGGACAGTCATACTACGGATATTGGAGTTGAGATAGTTCAGTGACTCAGATACTTGGAGTTCAGATAATTCTATTTCGGATAGTCATAATTCGGATCATTTGAGCTCGGATAGTCGTACTTTGGATATTAGAATCAAGACACTCTTAATTAGGATATTCAGCTATTCAGACAGTCTGAGTTTAGATAACCGGAGTTCTACAGCATTGCAATTGTATTTTGCGGTTTTATTTTGGTGTTTTACTAGTCTGTGTTTTTTCTATGCACCACTGTAATTGGATTCTTTTATCTGTAGTACGTGTATTTTCTAAATAAATAAAGTCCTCACCTGGGTCCCTGCGTGTCGGCGGCGTGCGCCACCTTCATGTGCGCGATGTCGAAGTAGATGGCGGCGCGCATGAGCATCTCTAAGGGGGCGATGACCCCGTAGCTCTCGACCCCGTGCTCGATGACGAGGGGGTCGGACACGTTGGGGTCGAACATCACCGCGTTCGGGGTGATGATCAGCACGCCCGACACCACGCCCTGAATGGGAAAAAAGGATATTAGGATTTAAAGAAGAGTAACCACTACCCATCCTGGTTTAGTTTAGTTTGAAGAATATTCGTCGCACTAGAGCTACACGAGGGCTATTGGAGACGGGCGTCGTATTTTAGAACCACAGTCAAGTGACGATCCGACACCTCAGTTGGAACCCAACACAACCGTTAAGGGCGACATCGTACGCAGCGTTGGGACTTTGGAGCGTATTTTAACGTGCACTCCCTCTACACGGGGTATTATTCGTCGGACATTTTTGGCTGCACGGGCCGTTTATAGGCTGCAGTTATTTTGACGATTCCCGGATCCGAACCTGGGACCTTTCGCATGCTAAGCGAGTGCCTAACCGACTGGGCTACCCAGCCCCTACTACCCATCCTGGAAAGGACACATTGGTTCGTGTAGTAGGGTTGAAGACCAGTGAGGGAGAACAATCACCAAGTTAGTGAGATTACCAATTATCAAACGAACTATCTTAAATTACATTATATTTATTTTATTTCATTTTCAATGTTTATATATTATATTGGGTTTTTTTGTAGTATTGAAGTAATGTACTTCAAGGTGGGTGGTATGTTGGATAGTGGTTTAGAAGCGCAAGCAAGCAATGAGGTGCCAACGACCCATTGTGGGTTGGTGGAATTGATCCTAAACAAACTCTACTTAGAATCCTAGTGTTTTGCGAGACGAAGCAGAGCGCTGTGCAGAGATGACGTAATTGCATGGTCATTCCGTTCAATTGATTCCCGGAAACACCTTCCAATGTCTGTCGACTTGTTCTGAAGAGTGTGTTGTGTGTGTGTTCGAGAAAAAAAACTGAACTACGTTTTGAAGCTCATCACTGTCTTTCGTCCTTCGTTGATAATTAGCTTCAAGTATCTTACTCCAGCATGCCCACTGATCAGTGGCGGTTCACCACACGCGCAACATCATGAACCCTCAGATGGCGCTGATTTACCATTCAAAACTAGATGGCGCTGATTTACCACTGCGTTCCTACCAGTATTCTACATGACAACACAGTAGCATAAAAGCCGATGTAACTCGTTTTCACCTTGGGAATCCTTTTGGTGGACTGTGGGTTACTGAGGCAGCTACAGATTGGAGTTATAGTATGAGGGGAAATAATGTTGCACCGAAATTCATGTTCACATTTTTGAGAAACATCTTTTGAGGTAATCAAAATTCAAATTAAAAAATAAATAGCTAGGATGACCAGACATACTGCATTTCGCAGTACAGTTTAAGTTGTTATTGAACTCTGTAGCCAAAACAAATTGTGCCAATAATTTCCGCTTAATTATTTTTTACATTTTTTTTCAAACAGAAACAACGTTAGTAAAATTTTATTTATGAAAATTTAATGATGATTTTAGTCTAAACTTTAATTACTGAAACAAATCTGGTCAGATTTTAATAGCATCAAAATTTGGTAAGACTGCGCCCATATTTTGAAGACAAAAATTTTACACCCAGTGCAACATACATTTGGTGTTGTGCAATCTACCCGCAACTTGCCTAACCTCCATACCCTCCAATCATCAAAATTGTAGCTAGAAGGCTATGGCTTCTGCACCAAAATTTGGAGTGTTAACATGCACCTAATATTGGTGAGATTGGGCACCACATTTTGTAGCCAGCAAATTGACTCAATTCTTTAAAGAAATAGGGGTCTTCTTTTCTTACGGTAAGTAAGAGCCGATTTTAAAATCAGTTAGGAGTCTGCCTTTACACATCAAAATGTGGTCAAAACTTACACAGGTATACGAATATTTTTGACTGCCACTTGTAGTGTAATCGACAAAAGCATTGTTTTTTTAGTTATATATTAATGCTCCCTAAGACCAAATTCCAAGGAAATATCTAAGTCCTAATATCCTAATCCAGGATCTCCCGAAGACCAAATAGCAGGATTTAAACTACATAGATATTAAAAAAAAAACGATACTCGTTGATAATTATCTCTAGCATTAAGTTGATATCGTTTTGTTTTTTAAAGTGTTACACAAATGATACACAATCACTAATGAAACTCATATATTTTATTAACTCAAGTTCTTTTTGTCACTAAGCAACTGAAACAAGGATGTATAGCTACATTTTCCTTGCACATGCCAGTTTGACCATGTAATCAACGTTCTCCTCGCAATGCACCGTACTAAAACCTCATGCTGATAAATAACCCACAGAGCTCCCTGCTTTCTTTTCCTTATTAACTTCTATGCATCCTTCACATCCAATAACCCAGATCCCTTGTATAAAATACAAGTCCCCTGATGCGACCTGACACACACAATCCCTGACCATGCCGCAATGCAATTTGTGACCGCACTGTTTGTTCAGACAGAGTGCAGCAGTATAGGGGCGTGAAATGGGTTCTTTTGAAGGAATAAGGCTTGTTTCACACGGTCCCGTCAATGTTCGCTGTACTCAGTACCTGATCTAGTAAAACTCAGACTATAGGTGGGGAGCCCAGTAGGTTAGACATTCGCCTAGCATGCGAAAGGTTCCATGTTCGGGTCTGGGCATCGCCAAAATAACTGCCGACCTATAAACGGCCCGTGCAGCCAAAAGTGTTCGACGAATAATACCCCGTCTAGAGGGAGTGCACGTTAAATATGCTTCAAAGTCCCAACGCTGCGTACGATGTCGCCCTTAACGGTTGCGTTGGGTGCCTACTCAGGTGTCGGCTCGTCACTTGACTGTGGTTCTAAAATACGACGCCCGTCGCCAATAGCCCTCGTGTAGCTCTAGTGCGACGAAAATTCAAACTAAACTATAAACTAAAACAGACCATAGGCACAGCAAATTTTGGGGGCCCTTTAAGGAAAATGTTGTATATGATTGCCCGTAATGATGGTGCTCGTTGGCCGATGTATCAAATATTTTTTTTTACCATTTTTTGTCGGCTTTCTTATAGAATCGATCAAACCAATCGGATTTTATTGTCTGGGTTAAAATCAAGCTAAAAACGAAGTGAAGTCTCAAAAAATTAAAAATTTACTGAAATGTTGAGGGTGTACAGCACATTTAACATAATAAAAACTATTTTAACTATTCATTAATAAAAACTAAGTTAACTTAGGAGGGTCCAAAAATTCTGCGGCCTTAGGCTCGGACCTAACGGGCCTTTTGGTAGATCAGTCCCCAGCTGAACTTACCAATCCGGATGATCACAGTAGTTCAAAGAGTGGATATATCCTATTGGAGTAAATTTCGTCACCAGAATACAGTGAAAGGTAAAACTCACAGTAAAACGCTCGTTTAAGTACCAATTTTCTCGTTTATCTTCAGAAAAGGTGAATGCGTTAGGAACATGAGGAAACGGAGTGGTATTAGACTCAGTGAGTAAAGTTTTGTTTTAAACGATTCGTAAGTATTAGACTTCATACGACGGTAGCAAAAAACGTACTCATGGTTTTACCAGATGTGTTCAATTAATGGTAATGTGAGGTGGATTCGAAGTGTGGAAAAACTTACTCCAGTACAGTACGTTGTCGCTGCATCGGCGTTTAACATTGTCGTTACTTGATTGAAATCTGCGAATAAAACTCTTATAAGTACGTTTCTTCTGTCACGCGTGAAACGGGTTTAAATGTCCAAGGTAGGTATGTCATCTTTAAAGACTGTCAATTTTTAGCTTCCGTGAGGAGCTTATATATACACAGCCAAAAAATCTCAGCATAAAGACGGAGCCCAAAAAGTTTTCGAATAATAAATTCTCGGATGTATAATACGTACAAATGCGCAAATAAATATTTCTTATTCTGTACTTACATAAAAAAAAACAGTATCCTATTTTTTCATTCTGTCCTAACACCGAAAAAAAATATTCGCTAAGTTTTAACCGCCCATTTGAACCTTAAATTAAAACCTTTCTTAGCTTTAGCCTAAAACAAGTGAGGAAAATAACATGATGATACATATCTTCTACATCCCTATAACATCAGTATGTTTGATAGTGAGAAACAGAGAGCAAAAAACAACCAACTCCGGCCACTCTAATTGAATGGAGAGACTTGGTGAAAATGCAGAGAAGATGGACCAAAGAAGATGGACTAAATAATGAATTGCTACCATCGGTAAAAGAAATCGCGAAAGGCTTGTTGACATCTTCCCGGATAATCTTATTAAAACTTCATAGGGGCTGCGTAAATATTGGAGTGAAGTACTAACTGTAGGGATTTGGGAAGGTAGGAATTGCTGTTAAAGGACTTAATATTTATATGCGTGCTTATTTCGGGGATTATCTAAGTCATTTTTTTATAATTGTAGAAACAAATTCTAGATATAATCTTTAAAAAATGTGTGATTTATGTTGAGAGGAATTAGGTATGCGTAGCACACCCACAAATATAATTAAACCAGACCAGAAATTAAAAAAAAAAACTTCTTTCGTGAATTTGCCCTGCCTTCAACTTGTCTTGAACACTTTCTTTACGGGCGCTGTCTTAGGGGGCATTTTTAAGACGCATTCACAATCACACAAATGTGTGAAACCAGGCCAGAAATAAAAAAAAATTATTTCGTGAATGTTCCCTGCCTTCAACTTGTCTTGAACACTTTCTTTACGGGCGATGTCTTAGGGCACTTTAAAGACGCATTCACAATCACACAAATGGTTCAAATTCATCTAGCAGGGATACCTGGAGGGCTTATGTTTGAACTTAACGATCGAATCAGATAACAAGGTCAGCAATTAAAAAAGTCCTGCTTCAAAAGAGAGGTAAGAAATATTTTTACAATGTCAGTGAGTGGAATGCTTTACCAAATATGTTGTATATTCGAGTAGAAGAATTTAAGAGAAGAATCTTGATAGCGCTATAGGAGACTGTTAAAAAAAATTAGCAAGCTTTCAGTAAAACCTTGCTGGGCCTCTGGTTTGTCGTTGGTCGTCAATTTTGTATTTGTATTATGTATGTATTTGCATCAAGAAATAAAGTCTCGATAATGCTATTTTGGAGTGACCAGAGTACTGCATTTCGCAGTACAGTTTAGTTTCTTATTCAACTATCTATAGTTGTAAAAAAAAATAGCAAATAGTCTCCGTCTTATCTTTTATAGTTTTTTCAAACAAAAACAACTGAAATAAAATATGAATTATGAAAATTAAAGGATTATTTCATAGTAGAAAAGTTAATCACTGAAACAAATCTGGTGAGGATATGCTATTCCTATGACATGTTACTCGGCAACAAACTTCTTGCCCAGCGTAAATGTTAAAAATAAAAGCGTGCAATTTGGATATAGTTTTTCAGGGGGGAGTTCACTCTTAAAACGAGCGGTTTTAACTCAGCCTGAGTTAATTTCCACTCCTTTCCGGTGCCGAAAATGCACTTCCTCTATAGGAGTGGATTTCACTCTTTTATTTTAAGAGTGTACCCAAACTGGCGTACTTACACCATTTTCTAATACATTAACCTTTTTAGTCCCAACTTTTTATTTTTTATTCTAAAAATCTAAAATTTGCGAAAAGCAGTGGGAAAAAATCTTAATTTTTTTTAACTAAAATTTAAAGGAAATATTTTGGAACCATAACTTAAATAATTTAGAACAATAATTTTTTTAAAACTTTATTTGTTAAAATAGTTAAAATTTAATTTTTAAGCACTTAAAATGCAGGCATCAAGAATTTATGGCCAATTCAATGAAATGTTCAGAATAAACTTTATTTTACCATGTTTTTCATATTTTCATCTAACTAAAGCAAACATTATTTAATTCTTCAGAATACATGATTCTTCTATCTATCTGTTAATTTCCACTCCTTTCCGGTGCCGAAAATGCACTTCCATTATAGGAGTGGATTTCACTCTTTTGTTTTAAGAGTGTAAGGGGTTTTGCTGGGCCCTTACCTGTCCGTCCGTGAAATGCCTCGCCTTGACTTTGAGGAATCTATGCGCCCTCTCCGACGCTCTCCGGTACGGGATGCGTAGGTTGTCCGTCACACTGGGCCGGCGCTCCTCTCGATCGAAATCCTACACAAGGTGAATACGCAACATGAATACATTGTTTGATACCTACATGATAACTATTGCTTGATTATTTAGGTATTAGAAGTTTTTGGGACTAAAATTGGACCCAGATTCTACACTGCTCAAAACAATTAGGGGAGCACTTTGCGTACTTTTGTTAACCCTTTCATTTCCAACTTTTTATTTTTCACTCTAAAAATCTGAAATTTGTCAAATAGATTCATTATGCATCCAGAATGAGATGGTAAAAAAACGGGGGGGGGGATCTTAATTTTTTAACTAAAATTTAAGGGGGGAAAATTGGAATCATAACTTTTGAATAAATTATAACAATAATTTTTTCAAAACTTTATTTGTAAAAAAAAAGGTAAAATCAATTTTTAAACATCTAAGAATGCAAGCGTGAAGAATTTAGGGCCAATTTATTTCAGAAAATTTTTTGGGAGTGAATTTTATTTTACAACGTTTTTCATATTTTCATTTCATTAAAACAAACATTATCTAATTCTTCAAAAGACATATGATTCTTTCATCTAACGATAAATAAGTGCGAGCTCAACTTATTGAGAAAAAAAATCGCAATCTGATGATTCCAAATGGAAATATTGGGGATGAAAGGGCTTTAACTATGCGCCCCCCTAATTGTTTTGAGCAGTGTACTTGCCTCAAGAACACCAATATATAGAATTGTACCAGACATGAAAAGGAGAAATCTCCGGAATAGATCCAGAGTAAACATACCCTCTTTAAAATGTCCCCTAATTCTTACCATGTATTGTCATTTATGCTGTGGGCAAGTAAACTTCAATATCTAGACTAATGACCTACACCAGGGGGTTCCCAACCGGTGGTACGCGTACCACTAGTGGTACGCGAGATAATTTCATGTGGTACGCTTGAGTGATGCGAGCAACATGATGCTATTAATAGCTTCTGTAAAACGCATGAGCAGTGAAGCACGCAGACATATTACTCATAATTTTAAAGATTTCTCTTTAAAATAATGTTAATGTTTAACTTTTGGGTCGGATATAAAACTAAAGACTATAAAAGTATATTTTGTATGATGATTAATTTTTTGCTGAGTTTGTGCTATTTTTTTATTTGTACGGTTTTAGACCTATGGGTAATAAATAAAATTGTAAATTAATACCATTTTAATTGTTTTATATGTCCTTTATTATAAGCATGTTATAAATAAACAAATATATGACCATTAAATATGAAGTTTTCTCAGGAATTTAATTCAAAAAAACCTTTGAACACTTTTAGAAGAGAATGCATTATACGTTTATTAAAATATTTAGGTCTGGTGGTTCGCCAAAATCTCTCAAAAAGTCAAGTGGTACGCAGTTGCCAAAAGGTTGGGAACCCCTGACCTACACCATTGTTGTAAGAACGGCTGAATCAAAATGGCTGATTGTTTTAGGGCAAAAATGGTCCAACTCATCATTGTGGGTACTGCAATTTACCTGCTCATACTTCAGATTTCACAACTACCTTTGAATCGGCAATTTAATTATAAGCACACTAATTTATGGAACTAAACTAAACTCCTCGGCGGAACAGCCCATTACTGGTCAAGGCCTGCCGCGCCCATATCAGCTTTCGTGACCTAGGGCTCTGGGTTGCTAGGCATATGTCCCGGTAAGGTGGTCAGCCGCACGCGAAATCCCCAGTGTTTAGTTCCCAAGCATGCTTGGTACCCATTTTATAGACCCACTCAAAGGAAGAAAGGATGCGTCAACCTCGCCCAATCCGGGATTCGATCCCCGGACCTGTGGTGTGGCAATGCAAAGCACTACCACTAAGCCACTGGGCCTCTAATTTATGGAACATGGAAGTAAAAAGAATAACTGTAAATAAAAAGAATGAACTCACTGGGGGTGGTTGAAGAGAGTCAGATGATTCTTGACCCTCGCCCCCTCCTTCCTCCTCTGTCCCTTTGTTCTTCTTCTCCGGAACAAATAGTTGCTGCGGGGGGAAAACAAAAATAAAAGGGAATGAAATAACTCAATAATTTATTATATTAAACATAGTACGAACCCGGAGAAGATTAGTTTTTCTTAGATGGATTTGCGATTGCTTTTTGTTTGAGTTTCCCAATTCGTAAGATCTACAAAATTGCACTCAGAAAAAACTTGTGTTGACTTTCAATGAAAGAAATTGTTGTTTTCCCCAGTTATTACAAGTTGTGCTGAAACAATACATAAAATGTATTGCGACCAAATAATGCATGGTTTGTACAAAATTGAGTTAAAGGTGCAGCACACATGTATCCTTCCAAAATGTAGATTAGGATATGAGTTTCATGAGCTTAGTTATAATCATAGATATCATAGTTAAAGTAATAGATTGGCAGATCACGTGACCTCCAATGCTAACGACGGGACGCGCATGGAGGACCAGAATAAGAGGGCAATGGGGCCAGTGTTGCCACCACTTTAAGGAGAAAAATGCTACGGCATCATCGGAAAAATACCATTCAATTCTAAAATTACCAAAAAAATACTAGAAAAGCATTTCAAGTCACTAAAAAGATTCCAATATTTTTACGATATTTTTCTGTAATGTTAGAATTATTCTAATATTACAAAAAAATATCGTAAAAATACTTGCTGCATTTTGGAATCTTTTTAGTGACTTGAAATGCTTTTCTAGTATTTTTGTAATTTTGGAATTAAATGGTATTTTTCCGATGGTGCCGTAGCATTTTTCTCCTGAAAGTGGTGGCAACACTGGCCCCATCGCCTTCTTATTCTGGTCCTCCATGCGCGTCCCGACGTTAGCATTGGAGGTCACGTGATCTGCCAATCTAATACTTTGACTGTGATATCTATAGTTATAATACACTTTGGAAAATAATACAATTTATCAAATAATTTTTGTAATTTACTAGTGCCAAATTTTATTGAAAATCTGAAGCCGCTACTAGGCAAGTAAAAACGACAAAATATTAGTTCCGTTTTGTGGTTAGTAGAATAGTAGAAGGGAAAATTAAAGCTCCAAATAGTATTAGGGACATTTTTTGGCTAATGGGATCCATTAATTAACATTTGCTTAAATATCCGTACACGAAATATCGCCTATTTGTTCTTGGACAATGTCTAATAATATTAACTTTTTTTTTAAATGTTCAAAAGTGCAAGCTAACTTTCATTTAATGTAGACAGAAATGCAATGCGTAACTGATTAAAATTATTTTCTGTTTATTAAAATAATAATGATAAGTTTGAAGCTTTAAAACTTTTTACAAATATGTGATTTCTTACTTAATACACTCTTAAAACAAATGAGCGGTTTTAACTCAGTCTGAGTTAATTTCCACTCCTTTCCGTGCCGAAAATGCACTTCTCCTATAGGAGCGAATTTCACTCTTTTTCGGAGTGGGTAAAAGAAATAAAAGAAAACAATCTGCGTCCTACACTCTTAAAACGAGCGGTTTTAACTCAGTCTGAGTTAATTTCCACTCCTTTCCGGTTCCGTAAATGCACTTCTCCTATAGGAGTGAATTTCACTCTTTTGTTTTAAGAGTGTAAGTCAAACAATTTACAGTTTCACTTTATAAGAAAACTGATTTTTTTTTAAACGCATTATCCTTTAAAGCTCTAAGATTATAAATTACTTTATTCAAATACGAAATCTTAAATTTCCAACGCTCACTTCGGCTCAGTTCATCCAATTAAACTGCCCAAACTTTCACATTTAAAGAAAAATTTGACTACAGTGGCAATAAATCCCCCTACACTCCATCTACTGTGCTTCAATTCAAGAGTGCACCTGTCGATTTTTTTATATATAAAAAGCGAATTCAAAGTAGGAACTGCATAATCGATTCAAGATGCTTCCGTGGAAGAAAAAAAGAAAAAAATCAAGATGAATAAATCCGAAGAATAAAAAAAAAATTCTGAAAAATTTCAGCCATCCCTTTAAATTTTATGTGTTAAGTTTGAAAGGATTGTGTTTAACAGTTTCGGCGAAAGTAAGCTTAAGTTTTGAATTTAAAATACATTAAATATTCTATTTTCATTTTTAAAAGAAAAACTTTGCAATTAATCTATAGAAAAATACGCGAAAAAAAGGAAAAATCAAATTTTCTCTTCCTTGATGAATCCATTATACATAGTGTCATTTCTACATTATTGAATTTCGTCATCTGCCTAATATTTTATAAAATGTTTGTTTTTATCGTTTTGTTATCTTAGTGCGGTTTTGTCAATTTAAATAAAACTCTCAGTCATTTTGTAGGGGTAGGTACATATATATTTCGGCTTGTGTGCTTGATCAGAGACCCGCTTATGAAGCCTTCGTTAAGTAAGACAGACACATAAAGAATTTTTTACTGTCACAGAGAAAGGATTATACACCCAGGGCGAAGGCGGGAATCGAACCCGTTCCCGTTACAGCGCGTAGACTGCTAGAGTAATGGTCCAAACCACTCGGCCATCCGGGCCCCAGTCATTTTGTTCTTCATTATTAATCTTTTTTTTTTCAGCTGTGGAATTTAACATTTAGACTTGTAATGAGGAATATTTTACTCCTCATGATTCAGCCCTCCAGATAGATACAGATATATTAAAAGAGTTTATCAACATGAATCCGATATAATAAGCGATAAGAAATTTGAAAATGATAAAAGTATATACATCACTATCAGTCCGTACCTAGAAAGGCATCTCTATAAATATGCGCAAAAGATAAAAGCTTTGTTTCTACGAAATTAATGAACGTTTTATCAATTATAATAAACAATGTGTTAAAATTTATCATACATTAGATAAAAGTTTTCAAGCTTTTTTATTATTGAAGTGAGAATACACTCACATCTGAGCTCCCCCCCCCCCCCACCCCATCTCATCTTCAATATGGAAACATAAGACAGCCGATAATTCTTAATTTTGATACCTTTTTACATTTGTTCGTCCACAGTTCCAATTTAATAACTATTTTACTTAGTGTCCGTATTTCGCATTTTTAAACACATCGTACTCAAGATCAATCTTGGATATTTTTCTTCTCAAGCCGATTTCAATCAGTAGCAATAATTTTAAAACACGTTTTATAGAAAATCAGTTATTGCTTCTCATTTTCAAACTCATATTACTCTGTATCAGTTTATAGTTCTAATTTCAAGCCTATTTTACAATTTTACTCAAGATCTATATCCATAGTTCTCATTTTAAAACCCCTTTTACTCAAATCCAGTCTTTTATGGTTCTCATTTTAAAACTTATTAAACACAAAATTCGTCCATAGTTCACTTTCATAACTTTTTCATTCTGTGACAGAATAATGTTGGTGCTTCTCCTGTATATAACCGCATTTTACAAAATCTCATTCTTCTATAGATCTCGCTTATATATCCATTTTACTCACACCCAGACGTCTAATCTTATTTTCAACTCCCTTTTTCCTCAAAATCAGTATCAGTATCTTCAATATGGGCACAACTGATGATTCGTATTTTTGAACCCTTTTTACAAAATATTCGTTCACATTTCATAACTATCATACTCAGTATATCAGTCCCATAGTTTCCATTTTAAAACACATCTTACTCAAAATCAAGCTTTGATATTTCTCATGTCAAAAAAGAATGAGAAATTTTAATGAATTTTAATCAATATCAGTCCATATTTTTAATAGTAAAACACGTTTTATAGAAAAACCAGTTGATACTACTCATTTTTAAGAGCATCCCACTCAGTATCAGTTCATAGTTCCAATTTCAAGCTTATTCTACTCAAAATCAGCCCGTAGTTCTAATTTTAAAACACATCGTACTCAAAATCAATCTTTGATAATTCGCAATTCAAGCCTGTTTTAAACATTATCAGTTAGTAGTTCTAATTTAATTTTAAAACAGCGCTTTTATATAAAATCACTTGGAGCCCATCTTTTACTCAAAATTAATCCGTAGTTCTCATTTTAAAACACATCTTACTCAAAATCAATCTTTGATATTTCTCATTTCAAGCCCGTTTTTATCATTATCAGTCTATTTTACTCATTTCAAAACGGGTTTCATACAAAAGTCAGTTGAGGTTTCTCCTTTTCTTGCTCAATATCAGTTCATGGTTCTAATTTCAAGCAAACTCAAAATTAGTCCGTAGTTCTCATTTTAAAACACATTTTACTGAAAACCCAGCCTTTTACAATTTTCATGGGGCTGGGAAGCCCAGTCGGTTAGGCATCCGCCTAGCATGCGAAAGATCCCATGTTGGGGTCCGGACATCGTCAAAATAACTGTCGACCTATAAACGGCCCGTGCAGCCAAAAATGTCCGACGAATAATAACCCGTGTAGGGGGAGTGCACGTTAAATATCCTCCAAAGTCCCAACGCTGCGTACGATGTCGTCCTTAACGGTTGCGTTGGATGCCTACTCAGGTGTCGGCTCGTCACTTGACTGTGGTTCTACAATACGACGCCCGTCGCCAATAGCCCTCGTGTAGCTGTAGTTCGACGATAATTCAAACTAAACTAAACTAAAACTAAGCAATTTTCATGTTCAACTCCCTTTTAAAGTATCCTCCGCCATCAGAAAATCTGTATCCTCTGCCACTCTACCAAACCAGACCCATCGCAATGCGGCCGCAACCCAGAATTGGATTGTCAGTTCTTTTGCCCTGTCATATTTCCTATTCGCGGCCGCCTACTAAATGGAGGAGGGGGGGCTTCCCATTTTTCATTCATATGCCCCCCGCCATTCAGCCATAAATGAGATTTTATCGCTCGAAATGTTTATGAACGCCAGCCCTGATATGGAGGACAACGAGTGATGTACTGCTACTTCAATGACTTCAGAACCATAGGGACTTAAGGGGACGCCGACGCGGCGGCGCAACGGTTAGGGAGCTAGCCTTTGGAGCCTCTGGGTTCGGGTTCGAATCCCGGTAAGGCATGGATGTTTGTGTTTGTCGAGTATATGCGGAGTACGTGCTCGTTAAATCTGTTGAGTCCGAAAGTCCTGTGGGAGGTCATTGCGCAGTTTCCCACGGGTACAGGTCCCTGGAGACTATTTCCCTCCCCTTCAGGGACATGTCCAAATTGTGGAGGTGGCGATAGATGGCAGCTTCTGTCATATATGTGTGTATGTCGTGTCCGTCCTTCTTGACGCGGCTCTATAAGCGGGTCTTTGTGACCAAGCACACAAGCCTGAAAATATATGTCTACCTACCAACCAACAGCTTAAGGGGACATGAATTTTTAACCATAAGGTCTGGGGTTTGGGAGCTGGGGAGCCCAGTCGGTTAGGCATTCGCCTAGCATGCGAAAGGTCCCAAGTTCGGGTCCGGGCATCGCCAAAATAACTGCCGACCTATAAACGGCCCGTGCAGCCAAAAAATGTCCGACGAATAATACCCCGTATAGAGGGAGTGCACGTTAAATACCTTCCAAAGTCCCGACGCTGCGTACGATGTCACCCTTAACAGTTGCGTTGGGTGCCAATTTAGGTGTCGGCTCTTTACTTGACTGTGGTTCTAAAATACGACGCCCGTCGCCAATAGCCCTCGTCGATAATTCAAACTAAACCTAAACCTAAACCCAAAAACAGAACTAACCTCTCCACTGTTAACCTATGGAGAAACTGAGAGGATTGTTTCATAACTAGCATCACAATTTTTAACCTATTGTTTCTGAACTGGTATGCTTAGGAATTGGATGTTATGAAATTGGTTATGAAATTTGAGCTAGTTATGAAATTGGAATAATTGTTTTATAACTTGCTTCCACAATTTCTTAACTTCTTGGTATGCTTAGGTATTGATAAGTCCCATGTTTGTGCGTTTGTAAATTGTCTCTAAATTAATTGAAACTTTTTTTTATCAAACTGACACAAGCAAAATGATGCTTTTACAGCGGATAAAAATAGTTTTCAAAAACAATATCAAGAATTTTGTTACAAACAAACGTAGGACTATCAATACCAAAGCATACCAACAAATTCGGAAACAATTGTGGATGCTGGTCATGAAACAATCCCTCCAATTTCTCCATAGGTTAACATGGTTTTTTTGGTTTTGGTTTTTATGCTTACATTTAAACCAAAATTAAACGTACTTTCAATTTACTTACAGTTTTATCATTGCCTATAGTAAAAGGTAGTTCCTCTCTCTCTACTTAAATATGTATTTGTTTTCAAAATAACTTAAACTTCCAATCTTCAAGGTACTATTCAAGTCAAAATATGTCGACGAGGCAGGTTTTCCAAAATTTCACGGGGCAAGAATTCCAACAATGCCTTGTAGATAAACGTGCTCCAACCTTTAGAATATTCCAAAAATGTAATTAGTTTTTAATGTATGACCAAGTAATCTAACCCTACATTAAGTTCTGAGTGTAATAAGTTTTGTTTTTGATTAAAAATTGTCTTCATAGTAATAAAAAGAAATCTGACAGAAATCGTACCATTCTGTAGCGATATGTTGCTCTAATAACTGTCAAGAATGGATTTCGTAGCGTAAAAGCATCCAAACCCTTAAATACAATTCCCAATTACATTATTTGGTAGCAAGAAGTTTAGATCAGCTATTCAGCTAATTTTTTTCAGTTAATGTTAAAAAGTTGTACTGATACTCACTTTTTACACACGTGACTTACACTACAGAAAGGGTAATATTGCACGGATAAACCCTTTATTTTTAGCTTGACTTTGATTCAGATAGTGACCTAACGTAATTGGTTTGATCGTTGCTATAAGGAAGCCGATAAAATGGGGGCAAAAATATGATAAATCAGCCACTACCATCATCACAAAAGGGCCCCCAAAACTTGTTGTGCCTATGGGGCTGGGGAGCCCAGTCGGTTAGGCATCCGCCTAGCATGCGAAAGGTCCTAGGTTCGGGTCCAGGCATCGCCAAAATAACTGCCGACCTATAAACGGCCCGTGCAGCCAAAAATGTCCGACGAATAATACCCCGTGTAGAGAAGTGCACGTTAAATATCCTTCAAAGTCCCAACGCTGCGTACGATGTTGCCCTTAACGGTTGCGTTGGGTGCCTACTCAGGTGTCGGCTCGTCACTTGACTGTGGTTCTAAAATACGACGCCCGTCGCCAATAGCCCTCGTGTAGCTCTAGTGCGACGATAATTTAAACTAAACTTGTTGTGCCTATAGTTGTAGTTTTCCTAGATTATGCCCTACATCCAACTCTAAATTTCGAAATCCTAAGCGAAGATACAGAACTGACATACGCCCTTTTACTTCTGAGGACCGCCACTGATCCCGCGCATCCCCTCCTCTTGATGAATTCTGTTCAGAAGTGGAGGGGGGTGGAATGAATTGCGGAGGGAGGGAATCACATGTTGCGCTCTACTTTCAGTCCTGTTCTATCTTTCAATTTATCTTGGTTTCTCCCATTCATATTCCCTGCTAATCGCATCATAATAAATCACTAGTTGCTCACTTTAATTTTCTCTCTTTCTATCTCCGTCTCTTTCGCTCTTCGTTTATTTCCCATCTTTATCCCTTTTCGGATATTCCCGCAACCTTTTCACTCTAAAAATTCAGATTTGGTTTTTTTATTAATATTTTTAGATAGCTTTCAAATCGTCATCTTCCCACTATCTTTAAGTAATTATTTTGTTGCAAATACACCTATGTTTGGTAAACATGGGATCAATTCATATTTTCTTACTATTTTAACTATCAAAATGGCGTGCAAAATTATAAATCAAAATTTAAAATTAGAATTATTGGTTATCCATCCGAAAGATATTGAACCTATTTCTGATCAATCGAGATTTGAGATTTCACTACTCGAAGAATAGGACTTTGTAACTCTCTAGGAATAAGAATAGGACTTATATAACTCTCAGCTTAATTAATGGACGACGTAATAAATATGACCCTAGTAGAAGACAAAAATATGTTCTAAGTTCTGAAGTTGCACATTTTTATTTCTTATGATTTTATGCGGTTAGCTAAAAATCACATTTTAGTGTTGATTAAATCTTCAATTCGTTCAAATCGTCTAATTTGTATTATTATTGAATTCCTCTCCGTGGGCAACAGTCTAAAACCTCGGTAATTCGGAACCAAATGAAACTACAGAGTTAGTCTTCTGAAAGGGAAATGGAAGCGGTTCTCCAAACCAAAGGGCCTATGTGTTAATTCTGCAGAAAATAATCTAAGCTACATCACTCCGGCTGCATTGAATATTTCTACAAACGATTTTCTTTATATTATAAATGTGGCTCTAAAATCCCGTTTTCAAAAAGTTGTATTATAGAACCCTGTAAGCCAGCTATATTTATCATATAAAAAAATAGGTTAAAATAATACAAGACTGTAGGAGCAAGGTGGCTTAGATAATTATTTTTCCATAGGGTTGACAAAGAGGCAATTTTGTTTGGAGACCCGCGTCCAATCCCCCATAAACTAATTTCGACTTATCCGAAAACTCATTTTCAAATACGATTAGGCATGGCATATATTCCGGATTAAAAGAAACTCTGGTCATTCATGTTCTTTTTAAACACTTCATCTTTGAAAGATTTGTTTTGGTTTATTTTACGCGGCTATGGTCTGTGTTCGGTAGAATCCGATTTATGCTGTCTCTATGGGGCTGGAGAGCTCAGTCGGTTAAGGCGTTCGCTTTACATGCGAAAGGTCCCAGGTACGGGTCTCGGGCATCGCAAAAATAACTGCCGACCTATAAATGACCCGAGCATCAAAAAAACATATCCGACGAATAATACCCGGTGTAGAGGGAGTGCAAGATAAATATGCTCCAAAAATCCAACGCTGCGTACGATGTCGCCCTTAACGGTTGCGTTGGTTGCCTATTCAGGTGTCCGCTCGTCACTTGACTGTGGTTCTAAATTACGACGCCCGTCGCCAATAGCCCTCTTGTAACTCTAATGCGACGATAATTCTAAACTAACCTAACCAATCCCCCTTAAACTAATTTCGACTTATCCGAAACCCATTTGTAATACGATTAGCACGGATACATTTCGGACTTATCACGAAAATCCTCAATTTGTACAATTACGATTAGAGCACGGACATTACATTGTCGGATTAGTACAGAAATTCCTATTACCCATGACCAACCCCTTCGGATTAATGCGCTTCTATTGTAGCATAAAATGAACAGTCAACAAAACATTCCGACCACGTCCAAATCCAATCGGAGCCACTCCAATCGATTCGACACTTTATTTCTCTAAGGAATCGATCCCCACTAAACAACATCCATCACACATCTTGTACCCAAACCTTCGAGGGTCTTCAATAACAGAAAAAAAAGATAAAATTCCACCTCTCCAAGGGTCATCCGAACCCCCCGCAACACCCCCTTCAGACAGAGAGTTACAACTCCTGAACATTTGGCGGCAGTTCCTTCGTAAAGAACCAGATCCTTCTTTTTCGGAAGGCATCTGGAGCCAATTACTGGCATCGTTGAAAGCATATACAGTCCCTGGACAAATTATTAGACGCACTGTATTTTTTTTAGTAATTTTATGTTTCTTAAGAGTTTTTATGCAATAATGGTATATTTAAACTACAATAATATTGATTTTTATTTAAAAGAATTGTTGTAGACTACATATTTGTATTCATTTTAAGGTAATTATGATTAATTATGATTAAGATTAATTTATATTAATTATTTATTATAAGATTATTTATGTGTGGAATCATCATCCTCAAATGCAGGAGACGGTACAGTCTTGCATTGATAGCATGCCGCGCAGAATTAAAGCTTTGATAGCGGCTAAAGGTGGCTCAACTAAATATTGAGTTTTACTAAAATTAATTTCACTTTTCTTTAAAACTTAATAAACTTATGCTTTTATAAATTAATGCTGTTTTATTTATGTCAAATAAATCGGTAATTGATTGAATAATGTAAAAATAAAAAAAACAAATCAATTTAAAATAATAAAACGGTACAATATCACCCGGTAATTAATATTTTACATGAAATCTTGCAGTGCGTCTAATAATTTGTCCAGGGACTGTAGATTAAATAAGATGGAGATGTTTGGGAGAATAAAAAAGTTACGTCATCTTGAAAGTCACCAACTCGACTTTCTGCAGTCTGACAAAGCAATGCGCTCTCATCTTATGACGTAAGGGTCCAAAACTCATAATTTAATTGTTTACTCTAGGAGGTATTGATTATTTTCACAGGTTAAATGGTAATTCGTGTAGGAGCATGAGATTTACTGGAGGCAGTGTACATTTGCAGAGTGGGAAGAGCTATGGTTTTATACTCCTAAGTTTGTAATTTTAATTCAGTTCATAGTACACGGTCGAATAAGGTAACTTTGGGCTAGAGAGTATTTAGAGAGAAGTTATTAGCTTGAAAAACTTGGACCAAAGTTACTCCATGACGATAGTTATATAGAGGCGTAACGTCTCAGTTTATAAATAGTAATTAGTAAAAAAAAATAGTAAAAATCTGTATTTATTATGGAGAATTAAATTCAAAAATAAAAATAATTTTAATTAAATATAATTTTAATAAAAAAATTTAAGTTAAAAATAATTCTAATTCAAAATTCTAATTAATTCTAATTAAATATAATTTCATCTAAAAATATTTTTAATTAGAAATAATTCTAACTAAAATTAAATTCAATAAAAAATATTTTTTATTAGAAACAATTCTAATAAAAAAATTAATTAAAAATAATATTAAAAATTACCCCCCCCCCCCCCCCCCCCTTAGAAATTATTTCTAGTTGCGCCCCAGCACGATTGTTATGTGCGGCTTCTACCAAACACAGACCATAGCAGCTTAAAATAAACCGAATCAAATCTTTAAAAAATGAAGTGTTAAAAAGAACTAGGCATCAAAACCATTTTCCAATAAATTTCCCTTTAAAGTTTTACCAGTAAAACTGTTAGATAATTGGTTGGTTGGTTTTTTTGGTAGACATATATATTCATGTTTGTGTGCTTGGTCAGCGACCCGCTTATAAACCTTCGTCAAGTAAGACAGACACAACAGACAACACACACACATAAGTGGATCCATCTAATTTTTAGAGACAGAGGCCAACTAGAGGATCCCCAGAATTGGCTTGTCACCCCCAGAGGTATTGATTTGGTATGGGAACTTAGAGGACTTTCGGACCCAACAGATTTAACGAGCACGTACTCCGCATATACTCGGTAGGTCTTCAGTGGTACCGGGACTCGATCGCAGGACCTTCCGATCCCGAGACCAAGACGCTGACCACAAGGCTCACTACGGCCCTCAGATAATTGGTATACCAACAATTCGAAATTTGAGCATAAAATTCTCTCTTCCATTTTCTTCAAACCCACAACGTACCCTTTACACAACCAAGCCCTCCTTAGTCCCTTTCTGCCCGCAGGCCCCGTTTGTCGATTCGACTCTATTTCCCGGCACTTGTTCACGATTACCTTGACGCGCCCCTGAAGAGGGCGGCGACAGCGCGACGCCCCTTTCTTGCAGAGTCCGCGGAATCTGGTGGGCGCCGAAGACGGCAGGCGTCGAACTGGCGCCCCCCTTACCTTTTCTTAGGAGAACAACGGATTAGGTGTTGGGGGAAATTCAAAAGTGTAAATTTCTTTTCACTGTAAGAGATTTTATTGTAAACTGTGACATTCATTAGTTATTTTTATGCACCTATTTTAAAATTATGTTTTTTATTAAATGTCTTTCGTGTTAAATCCTTCTATACCTTAAATTTTGAAATTTATAAAAAAAAATTAAAAATTAGATGCAAATCAGGAAAAACTAACAGTCCATTGACGAGTTGTATCCTTGCAACTCGATATTTTGAAATTTATGCAACTCAAAAGCAACGTCCTCAAATGCAACGTTGCAACGTATGCCTCAAATGCAACTCAATATTTTGAAATTTATAAAAAAAAAATTAAAAATTAGATGCAAATCAGGAAAAACTAACAGTCCATTGACGAGTTGTATCCTTCAATCGTTTTAATTTGCGTTTGTTCTCATTATATAAAGAAAATGGCCAATGATTATTTAATAACAATACTATAATGACAAATGCTATGTTTTGTAACGGTTTTTAATCAATCATTATTTGTTGCAAACAGCCATTATATGGCAAAGCGTCAAATTTGTGCGTCTGTACCCTCATAGGAATACTTTTTCTATAGGAAAACAACGTAGAGATGTGAGAAATTTTTACAGAAAATATCAGGGTCTGTTTTTTACCAAAAGAGTTAACGTCCCAGAATAAAAAATATTTTGAATTAATCGTAAAATAATATTTTTAGGACTTGCCCGTTTCTTAAGTGGTATGAAATGCACAATTTCCAAACCTATATTAATTTATATATATTATATATATATATTATAATATATATATCTATATATATTAATATATATTATATATATATATATATATATAATATATTATAACTATATTATTATAATACTTTATATAATATATTATTATAATATAATAATATATATTATATTATATTAATAATATAATATTTACATGGTTTAAGCTACAGTCAGAAATTCTTGTTACAGTTAACCACTATAATTATGTATGTATTTTACTATGTGTATACCGTTATGGTGCATATCAGACCACTTCTGTCATGAGTATAAGTCTTAAAAAATTACTTTGAAGAAATGAAAATATTTTTATTTTAAGAAATTTTGGTATTTAAGTGAGAAGTTTAAGCACATTTTTACGGCTATCACAATGAAATTTCCCTAGTAGGGATTATCTTAGGAAGAACAAGGGATAAATGTTGAAGAGGACATTTTTGTAAAAAAATTTCAGGGCTTTTATTTGAGTTTGATCTTGTTAGGTAGGAAAACTTAACTTTAATATTTCAAAAATATTAATGGCAGACGTTTTTTTTCTTTGCCAAATTTGGCGTTTTGACCCTTTGTAGAAACCACTCAAAAATTGAAAATGTTATTACAGTTGTACTTTAAGTTAAATTAAAACCGCAAAATAATTTCACTAAAAGAAAAGCTTAATTTATTTTTAAATAAGATGAATTCATAAACTTACACATATTTAGTTCTTTAGCAAAATGCATTTAATGAGATGTTATTTTTTGTATCGAAGTGTTTCTTCACATTATACACTGTTAAAAGTTTTGTGCATGGTATCACCATGTACGAATGATTTCTAGTAGCTGCAACGGCTGCATGATGAAATGTTTCACTACATTTTCGGTATTCGATTGAACCATTTTTTAGATTTTAGAAACGAAAACCTGAGAAATAGTTCAACTGAATGCAGAAAATATTGGCAAATATTTCACTACACAGACGTGCAGCTTTTATTAACCATATTTTCTTGGTAAAACCAACGACAAATTTTTTAACGGTGTATTATATTTTGTACTAAAGTGTTTTCTTCGCACCTTATAAATATTGCCTATCATAAAATGTCAGATTAGAATACTTCGTTCATCCAGGTTATGATCGGTAGTGAAAGTGTTAAGCCTTCTTAAAGGGGAATGGGCGCGCTGAATCGGGGGTCTCCAACGCAAAGTGCATCAGTGTTAATCCTATGGAGAAAAAAATATTTTCTCGGCCACATTTCTCCGACTGTATTGAATATTTTTACAAGCGGATTTTTTTCTGTGATAAATGTAGCTGACTTACAGGTCCCGACCTTCTCACTTTTTGAAATGGGTTCGAATATTTTTTTTTTTTAATTTTCAATAAATAATTTTACACAAAATAGTCGAAGCAATTTAAAAAAGTGGGAAGATAGAGACCTGTAAGGTATTTACATTTATTATTTAAAAAAAGACCGTTTGTAAAAATATTCAATACAGCCGGAGAAATGTGACAGAGAAAATAGTTTTTTCTATACAGGATTAACACTGAGGCACTTGAGTTTGGAGACCCGCGGTCGCCCATTCCCCCTTAAATCAGAGCATGATACCAGAGCAGTGCAAACGGGACCCGTGCCCAGCCCCCCCCCCCCCCCCCCTTTAAGGAGCCCCCAAATTTTCTTCAGGAGCATTTATGCTCAATATAACTGCCCCAAAACTTAACTTTTTATTATGAAGTATGTAAAAAAATGTTAAATTCATGAACAAAAATTGACTATGAAATTGTGTTTAAACTCAGAATTAATCAATTCACAACCAATATTCATTTTTAGTTGATTAAGCATGCTTTTCAAGCAAATTACTTCGGCTACACTGAAAAAACAATTCTAGTCCAACTACCAGAATCTGGTATATTTAACCGTATTTTCTGGCTCATATGGAACACCAAAAAATGTGGTTTATCTACCAGTATCTGTTTGGTAGTGACTTTATGGTAAAATTACTAGAAAAATATGGTTTCATTACCATGATGTTTGGTAGCGCATTTGGTTTATTACTTTATGTAGGGGTTTTACTACCATATGTAGTGGTTTTATTACCATATATAGTGGCTTTATTACCGTATGTAGTGGTTTCATTACCGTATATAGTGGTTTTATTACCGTATACAATAGTATTATTGCCGTGCACAAAGTTAATATTACCAAATAAGATTACGTAAACCACATGCGTAACAACCCGTATTTCTATTATAAATTTTAAATTTCATTTCGCAAGAAATGTACCGGATCCATCGGGAAATGTCGCGCGGAGCTCCATTTTCATACTACTTTCAATAAAATGCAAAATATACTACTAGTATAGTTAGTTTAATTTGCTTATATGACTTCTTTCGAGTTGCCACAAACGACTGCAACACAGCACCGCCATGTTTGTGAGTGATATTTACCATACGTATATTGGTAGTCAAAATTTCAGCTAATACCGTAGTATTTGGTAGGTATCATTGCGCTCAACATGATCCGATCACCAAGCATATGGTAAAAGACCGATGCTTTCTGGAAATTAATTTGGTTTGTTAACCATGCTTCTCGTATAAAAACAAAGCGTATGGTAGAAAAACCATTTGTGCTGGTAAACTTACTTTTCATAGTTGTAATCTTACCAAACGTACGGATAAAAAGAGCTATAATTTTAGATACCAGAAATTCTAGTAATCCGTTATCAAAACGAATAGTAAGGTTACTAATTGAATGGTTTAAGTACCTGGTATTCTGGTTTCATTACTAGAAATACCATTACCATACAATTATGTTTTTTTTGCAAGAATTTTTTTTCAGTGTATTTTTTTTTGGTATAAACACTGAAATATAGAAAAATAAACACGAATATTTTATGGAGGTATGTTTGGGGTGCCCCGAATTTGCTTGTACCCAGGGACCCTAAAGTTGTAAGTCGGTTCCTGATGAGAGCACTCACCTGTCCTGGAAAGACCATTCTAGCAGAGAGTCGGTTGAGCTTGGCGAGTTCTGAAGGTGTGGTGTCGAACCGGGCTGCGATGCCAGCAAGAGTGTCCGAGTTGGCCACCTGCGAAACATTTATTTTAACACCTTTTGGGTACTTCAATTTCCGAATTGCAGGGTGATTCAAAGGTAATTCACTCGTAGAAATATACTGTAAAAAATTTCGGTTCAACGTAGTACCAAATTTTGGTGAAAGCTGTAGGTTTTTTGCCAGTTTCACCAAAATTTGGTGCCCGCGGTAGCACCAATAAATGGTAAAACCAAGCACCAAACTTTGATTGCAGCTGGAATTCACCAAATTTTGGTGTATAAGGTCGAACCAAATTTTTAACAGTGTACAATAAAAGTATCACTTTTGAGAATTTTTTTCGATCTTCAAAAAATTTCGTCTTCTTTGACAATTCATTTCGCGGGTGTAAGCGATGAAATTGAGCCCTCGAAATAGAAGACTACCGAAAATCCTTTCCGCGCGAAGTCACGTGACTTAACACGTGGCGAGACCAATTATAGACCCAATGCATTATTTTTGACATCCTAAGATCAGTCAAAATAGGGGTTTTAACTTAATTTCATTCCCCCAGGTAACGAATCGTTACTCATTTCGTAGAGATGCGAAAACTTTCTATATGGGGAAATGTAAAATTATCATAAAATAGAATTACGCACATTGTATTTTTTTTATTTTCAGCAATACTATTGATTTTAATTTGAGGAATCAAAAATAATATAATTGAAATTTGTGATAATTAATTAAACTTATTTGAGGTTGTCTCTCTCTTGTCGTCAATAGCCTCACCACCAAACATTCTATACCAAATTCTATTAATCAGGTTTTTTTGTACACACACAATACAACATTGTATTTTTTATTTTCAGCAATATTATGGATTTTGATTTGAGGAATCGAGAATAATTGAACTGAAATTTGTGATAATTAATTAAACTTCTTTGAGGACTTTTTGTACAGAAATTCCTCTCTCTTGCCGCCAATAGCCTCACCACCAAATTCGATTAATCAGTTTTTTGTACAGAAATTCCTAAGTGCCGTTTAATTATGACTACGCTATAGATACGTATAGAATCAAGAAACAAGTAGGTTTGTAACAGAATCTGTCACTTAGCCCGCTTTCACACAATACTTGGGTTCAACAGGAAAAAAGACGCCAAAATCAGTACATATTAATGCTATATTAACCATTTGCACGCTAAATTTGGTTAGTTCATTTATTTTCTTTAGAAAATTCAATAATTATTTCTTATCGTTTGCTAAATTAATTTATATTTCTAAGAATAAATATGTAATATTACTCGCTTTTAAATAGAAACAAAACATTTTATATCAACATGCAATCAACGAATCTCTTTGTGAAATATATTTGGTCCTTTCAAATTTATTTATGTCGTAAAAGTAAATTTCTTTTAATTTAGTATTTAAAAGAAATAAAGTTTCTCGAGTGATTGTTGCGAACAGTAATGGTGATTTAATGCTAATAAAACAGCTTCTTATGCTTTTTAAATGAGCATTAAATTTTGCAGTTTTTTTAATAATTGAAGAACTTCGAATACAATTTTTTTCTGAAATTTTTAGTGTCTTCATCACAGTTGTCAGTAGCATTTGTTGTTTGGGCTATAAAAGTGGGTGACGGACAGACGGACTAAACGATAATAATACCTTCCACTTTTTACGTTATAAACGTAGTGTGGAAGCTAATACTATGTTTAATTTCACCTTTCGAGCATTCGACTTTGTCCATTCCTCCAGACAAAACAGATCGATGGTTGAGAACTAAATTCACCTTATAATTATTTATCGACCGTGTCTGAATTCGGACTGACTTATTGTCCTCCAAGTTTCTTAAAGAAGATTTCTAAAAAGTTTTAGGTTTTGCATGTTATTTTAGCTGCTTTTAGAAAGTGTTTAAAAAAAAATTACACAATTGAAAATCTGTTTGGTGACAACGTTTCCGGCTGTCTGTAGAAGTTATATTTCTTTTAGCAGTGAAAAGTTCTACGTTTTAAAATTAATGTAATCATCGAAATGATATACAATGTGAAAACACGAAAGGGTAAGTAAATACATAAATACTAACTAATATTTTAGAAATAAAGAAGGAAAATTGCTTAAAAGGTTAGCCGATTGTGCATTAAAAAAGAATTAAAAACATTGCTCTTGAATTTTAACCGGTAAAACATAATACCGGGTGGCCCAGTGGGTAGTGTTTGAAACAAATGAAAAAATAAAAACAAATAAGGAGAATGAGAAGAATTTAATGACGTTTAATGAATGGACATATTGGGCAATTAATAATAAAGAGGTTCGAAGTGCCCGCCATCTTTAACAAGGACAGCAGTTTGGCGGTTCTCGAACCCAACCATACACCATACTCCTTACCCATACCTTCCTCTTTCCTCCATACTCCTTTTGTTTGGCCAGTTCTTTTTGTGGAACTTCCCACAAAAGCTAAAAAAAAGCTTCCCACAAAAAGAATTGTCCAAACAAAAGGAGTATGGCAGGAGTATGGAGGAAGGAGGAAGGTATTTGTAAGGAGTATGGAGTATGGTTGGATTCGAGAACCGCCTAACTGCTGTCCTTGTTAAAGATGGCGGGCACTTCGAACCTCTTTATCATTAATTGCCCAATATGTCCATTCATTAAACGTCATTAAATTCTTCTCATGTCTCTTATTGGTTTTTATTTTTTTTATTTGTTTCAAACACTACCCGCTCGACCACCCGGTAAGTAATAAATTATTTTTTAAATGAAGTTTGATATTTTACCTTGTAATGCTCTGTGCCCTGTGGTTGGGTAAGGGAACGACCAAGAGGTTTCTTCTCAGCAACAATTGAACCTAGAACAGAAAAAAAGATACTTTTAACACCACATTGTTTCTATAAATATTTTGTGTAAAAAAGTGTTCATTGATTTGGGCAATTCATTCGATTATTTAGCCTGTAACTGTGTATAATGTGGTCCATTAATGTGTATAATGTGGTCCATTAAGGGGGAATGGGCTCGCTGGACCGGGGGTTTCCAAAGCAAAGTGCATCACTGTTAATCCTATGGCGAAAAAAATATTTTCTCTGCCACATTTCTCCGGCTGTATTGAATATTTCTACAAGCGGATTTTTTATCTGATAAATGTAGCTGACTTACAGGTCCCGACCTTCCCACTTTTTGAAATGGGTTCGAATTTTTTTTTAATTTTCAATAAATAATTTTACACAAAATATTCGAAGCAATTTAAAAAAGTGGGATGATAGAGACCTGTAAGTTATCTACATTTATTATTTTAAAAAAACCCGTTTTTAAAAATATTCAATACAGCCGAAGAAATGTGGCAGAGAAAATAGATTTTTCGCCATTGGATTAACACTGAGGCACTTGAGTTTGGAGACCCGAGGTTCCCGACCCCCATTCCCCCTTAATGTATAATGTGCTTTGTCCCCAAAAATTTAGTTTATAGTCTAAGATTCTGTTTCGCGAAATATTGCGCTTGCAAAATGATGCTCCATTTGTTAAAACCATAAAATGTCGTCAAGTAAAACCTCATTGAGAATTTTGGAAAACCGATAATTAAAAGAAAATGGCACAATCAAGAAACTACAGTAGTTAATTATTCAATTTAATTTCATTATCGACCGCAAGAAAGAAGTTAATAGTACACTTATATTATACAATACATTTCTATTATGCGCCCTGAGGTTCCTTTTGTTGGATTGTATCAGCTTATAACAATAAGTAGCTGTACGATATTCGTAATGGAGTAGTTTATTATTGAAATTTGGTGAACACGCATGTATATGCCATAATATTAAATGAACGATTAATTAGTTAATAATTTTTGCTATAAAATAGGGTTTTAAATGACTGTTAAATGATTATTCATTTAAATTTATAATAAAGTTTACATGGAAAAAATACTCTGAAAAGTAAGAACTTAAATAACTGTCTTTATTTAGAAAAAATCGTTTTCTAAATAAAACAAAACTTATTATCACTTTATAATTTCGTAATTTAGATACTACAAAAGCATTTTAGCAAATATATTCCACAGAAACTACAAATGGACGAAACAGGTCAAATTGTCGAAACAAGTCGAAACCTGGACAAATCATTATAGACGCACTGTATTTTTTTAGTAATGATGAAAACATACCAAAGAATGCCATATCATTAAAAAAGATGTCGATATATGTATTAAGTATAGCAGATAGTATTTTCTATTCAATAGCTTAAGTTTAGGAACACAAATGTCCTTCTAAAGGTATTTTGTTCATCATTGATTGATACATGAAATCTTGCAGTGCGTCTAATAATTTGTCCACTGACTGTATAAGCTGGAGATATTTTTAGAATAATTTTCTTTTTTTTTTATTCGAAAAAAATTTGTATAGTAGGTATTGGAATCATTAAGATTTCCACACGTCTATACCTCTCACCCTTTCCTTCCTAAAAACCTCTATTTCCTGTGTAAGTTCCTAGTTACGAGTAAGATACAAAATAATTTATCCAACTTTTGGTACTTTTCCATTTCGCGCGCAAGCAATAAAGTCGACAAAAAGAATACATTCAATGCTAACCTTTAACAATCCACTGATACTCTTTAACTGTGTATGCTGTGTTTTTTTACTGTGTATGCTATGTTTCTTCCATTCAAAATTTCATTTGCAACCCAAGATTCTGTTTGGCCAGATTTGCGCCCTCGAAATGAGCCCCACTCTTTAAAATCACAAAACGTCGCCAAGTAACACCGCATTTATACTTGGCGAAAACCGATAATAATAAAAACAAAAAACCGCCGCCAACAACAAACAACAGTACTTAATTATTAAAAACGACAATCGACCGCAACAAAATAGTTAATGAACTGGCTCCTCGGTGGCCGCCAACAACACTATTAAGGCAAGTGGACCTAATGAATCTTGGGAGGACGAATCGACACCTGCGAAGGGCCGTGCCAAGAACGCCAAAACAGAGGAAAGGCACAGAACAAGATGCTCATTTTCACTTGTTCTTTAACCAATTTGCGGTTTAATTTAGTTTTGTTTGAATTATCGTCGCACTAGAGCTACACGACGGGCGTCGTAATTTAGAACCACAGTCAAGTGACGAGCCGACACATGAATACGCACCCAACGCAACCGTTTAATGGCGACATCGTACATCGTACGCAGTGGCGGGACTTTAGAGCATAATGGACGTGCACTCCCTCTACACGGAGTATTATTCGCCGGACATTTTTGGCTGCACGGGGCGTTTATAGGTTGGCAGTTATTTTGGCGATACTCGGACCCTATCCTGGGACCTTCCGCATGCAAGGCCGAACGCCTTAACCGACTACGCTCCCCAGCCCACTAAACGGTTTAAAAATGAAAGTTCGTTGTTTTGGCAGAAAAAAATTTCAGCTTGTATATCAGTAAAATACCGTATAATTAAGAGAGAAATTCTGTTTATTTTATGCGAATAGTTCATTACTTTAACCTCAAAAGCTGTATTTTAGCAGTCAAAGTGTAAATAAACCAGAAATTCTTAAAGAACTAAAATAGCCTACTTTCCTGTTACTTAAATACTTACTGAAATTCTAATCGCGAAACAACTAGGTTTATAACAGTAAATATCATCAACAATCGTTTCTACACTAGATTTACACATATTAGAAAAAAATCGCTAAACACAGCATCCAGTTATAATTTAAACTTCTAAAAGCCAAAATCAACTATTTTCCTCTTAATATTCTTTCACAAATAACTTAATATTATTTATCGTCTGCTCGATTTATTTGTAGTTTTAAGAATAATTAAATATTTATTAATAACAAAAACAAGAAGTTCATAAAGAACTAAAATAGCCTACTTTCCTGTTACTTAAATACTTACTGAAGTTCTAATCGGAAAAAAAAACTAGGTTCCTAAAGTAAATATCATCAACAGCCGTTTCTACACTAGATTTATACACATTAGAAAAAAAATCGAAACACAGCACCCAGCTTTAATTTAAACTTCTAAAAGCCAAAATCAACTATTTTCCTTAATACTCTTTCGTAAATTAATTAAATATTATTTATCATCTGCTCGTGATTTATTTGTAGTTCGAAGAATAATTAAATATTTATTAATAACAAAAGTAATGAAACTACTCCGAACTGCATTAAAAAATAAGAAATGTAAATTAAAACTAAGCATAATTGCATGCAAAAGTATGCCTTGCCGCTTTCTTGGTAGATAATTAATGAATAATCAAAGAATCCAATTGTGATACATTTTATGACGTCATTCCAAACTGATTCATGAAAATATTATTTTGCTTCAAATATGTTTAAATAAAGTTTCTCATGCCATTGTTGATTTGGCAACAGTGATTTAAATGACTCAAAATTAAATTTCAATGCTAATTCAATGGGAAATTCGCCGAAAGATAGTAGATTTATGTCCATCCGGACGTACAGACAGACGGACAAAAAGTATGAAAGTTGGGTATCTGAGGTCATAGCTTTCTAACAAAAAAAGAATTTTTAAGATCCGATGATTAGAACCGATTTTGGAAGGGGGGTACAAACAGACAGACAAACGGACAGACAGGCGGACAGACAGACGGACAGACATACGAACAGACAGACAGATGGACAGACAGACAGTTGGACATCAACCGCATTTCAATACCTACAGTGATTTAAATGACTCAAAATTGAATTTCAATGCTAATTCAATGGGAAATTCGCCGACAGATAGTAGATTTATGTCCGTCCGGACGTACAGACAGACGGACAAAAAGTATGAAAGTTGGGTATCTGAGGTCATAGCTTTCTAACAAAAAAAGAATTTTTAAGATCCGATGATTAGAACCGATTTTGGAAGGGGGGTACAGACAGACAGACAAACGGACAGACAGGCGGACAGACATACGAACAGACAGACATACGAACAGACAGACAGATGGACAGACAGACAGATGGACATCGACCGCATTTCAATACCTACAGTGATTTAAATGACTCAAAATTGAATTTCAATGCTAATTCAATGGGAAATTCGCCGACAGATAGTAGATTTATGTCCGTCCGGACGTACAGACAGACGGACAAAAAGTATGAAAGTTGGGTATCTGAGGTTATAGCTTTCTAACAAAAAAAGAATTTTTAAGATCCGATGATTAGAACCGATTTTGGAAGGGGGGTACGGACGGACAGACAGACAGACAGACAGACGGACAGACGGACAGACGGACAGACGGACAGACGGACATCGACCGCATGTCAATACCTACTTTTTCATTTTTTTAATTCTTTCGAATTAAAAAAAGAAAAGTAGGCTAATAATGAAACTACTCCAAACTACATTAAAAAATAAATGTAAATTAAAACTAAGCAGAATTGTATGCAAAAAATATGCCTTGTCGCTTTCTTGGTAAACAATTAATGAACAATCAAAGAATCACATTGTGCTACATTTTATGACGTCATTCCAAAATGATTCATGAAAAAATTATTTTGCTTCAAATATTTTTTAATAAAGTTTCTCATGCCATTGTTGATTTGGCAACAGTGATTTAAATGACTCAAGATTGAATTTCAATGCTAATTCAATGGTAAATTCGCCGACAGATAGTATATTTATGTCCGTCCGGTCGTACAGACAGGCGGACAAAAGTATGAAAGTCGGGTCTCTGTGGTCATAGTTACTAACAAAAAAATAATTTTTAATATCCGAATGATAGAACCAATTTTGGAAGGGGGTACGGACAGACAGGCAGGCGGACATCGACCACATGTCAATACCTATTTTTAGCCTACTTTTCTTTTTTTAATTCTAAAGAATTTTAAAAAAATGAAAAAGTAGGTATTGACATGCGGTCGATGTCCGTCTGTCTGTCTGTCCGTCCGTCCGTACCCCCCTTCCAAAATCGGTTCTAACAATCGGATCTTAAAAATTCTTTTTTTGTTAGAAAGCTATGACCTCATAGACCCAACTTTCATACTTTTGTCCGCCTGTCTGTACATCCGGACGGACATAAATCTACTATCTGTCGGCGAATTTCCCATTGAATTAGCATTGAAATTCAATTTTAAATCATTTAAATCACTGTTGCCGAATTAACAATGGCATGAGAACCTTAATTTATTTAAAAATATTTGAAGCAAAATAATTTTTCATGAATCAGTTTCGAATGACGTCATAAAATGTAGACAATGTGATTCTTTAATTGTTCATTAATTGTTTACCAAGAAAGCGGCAAGATATATGTTTTGCAAACAGTTCTGCTTAGTTTTAATTTACATTTCTTATTTTTTTATGGAGTAGTTTCATTACTTTTGTTATTAAAAAATATTGAATTATTCTTTGAACTACAAATAAATCGTGCAGACGATAAATTATATTAAGTTAATTTGAGAAAGAATATTAAGGAAAATAGTTGATTTTGGCTTTTAGAAGTTTATATTATAGATGGATGTTGTGTTTAGCTATTTTTTTTTCCGAATGTGTATAAATGTAGTGTAGAAACGGTTGTTGATGATATTTACTGTTAAGAACCTAGTTGTTTTCCTATTAGAATTTCAGTAAGTATTTAAGTAACAGGAAAGTAGGCTATTTTAGTTCTTTAAGAACTTCTTGTTTCATTTCTTTCGAATTAAAAAAAGAAAAGTAGGCTGAAAAATACCACTATGAGACCAATCACCGAACTTTTCGAACACACCTTGTATATATTGTGATTCATCAAGTCGGTCTTCCTAAAAAGTATCTAAAATATACAGATTGCAAACTTGTTTACAGACTGTGAGTTTTACAAGCTAAACATATATTGGTTACTCTATTCCATAGGCTGAGGAGCCCAGACGGTTAAGGCGTTCGCATTGCATGCAAAAGGTCCCAGGTTCGGGTCCGGGCATTGCCAAAATAACTACCGCCTTATAAACGACCAATGCAGCCAAAAATGCCCTAATATACCCCCATGTAGAGAGAGTGCACGTTAAATATGCTCTAAAGTCTCAACGCTGCGTACGATGTCACCCTTAACGTTTGTGTTGAGTGCCAACTCAGGTGTTGGCTCGTCACTTGACTGTGGTTCTAAATTACGACGCCAGTAGCCAATAGCCCTCGTGTAGCTCTAGAGCGACGATATAATTCAAATATACCTACCTACTCTATTCCATATCTTTTCCACGGATAGATGGACGGACGGACAGAAACTCAGACGCAAACATGGACAAAAAATACCCCAAAAAAATTTAATCGGACAGTTAGAACGGATTTCGGAAAGAGGAAAAAAGACAGATGGACGGACATCACCACCATGTCAATAACTCACTATTTTGCGTGTATATTAAGAATGCTTTTTATATTACTGGTTTTAAAGTTTCTCTTAACTCATCTGTATTTTATTTTTATCTCATGTAACTCCAAAATGACACTTTCTAGTTTATTATAGTTTCGTATAGAATCTGATATCACGTCTAGCCGTGTTACATAATTTCACAAAGTAAATGTTTGCAAGTTTTAATGCTTGTATATCTCTACTTCACATATCACGATGCTTTGCTTACTTTATCTTCGTCACAATTTCTTTGCTTAGGGAACGTACATAAATTCCGTCACGCCCAGAGGGGGAAGGGAGGGGTATGCGCCAACGTGACGGATCGTGACATGGAGGGGGGTGGAGATAATCGCTTGCGTGACGTAACGATTCGAACATTTCTAATTTTGCAATTAAAATCTGTTTTACATAAAATAAAGTTTTTGAGAAAAAAATTTGAAATCTTTTTTGATAAGAAACACTTTATTTCAGAAAGAGGATGGGGAAATTATTATATGCAACAACGTCGGCTTTATTAGTCACCTATATTTTACAGACCTTTTCGTAACGGTACTTCGTAACACGCAAAATTGCGACACTATCTTGACCAATTAGAGGACTGGAAGCTACCTGGAGGAACACCAAAAGACCCAGAACTAGAGTATACAGTTCAGATAACTCTCAGACCCCCTTTTTTAGAAGACATTAGCGAATGGCTAGTTAGATGGCTAGTTATAGTTTTGACAATGGAAATGTAAATACAATGTTGGGGTATATTCCTATGAATAAATTATTTAACTAAGATAAATTTTACATTTTTTTCTTTCCAAATTAATTTTTTTTAAATATTAAAATATGCATTTTTTTTCAACTTTCAGAAACAAAGGGAAATATTAAAATTAACTTTTTCTTAAAAGGGGTAGGGGGGGTGCAACAACGTGACTTAATTTTAGAGGGAGGGGTTGATCAAACGTGACGCAGTTTGACATAGAGGGAGGGAGGGGAGAAAAAAGTCAAAATTTTGCGTGACGTAATTTTATGTCGTCCCCTTATCAGCTCAAGCCGTTATAATTAAATTCTTTAGTCAAAACATCAAGTCAAAACAATTATTACATTGCTTTCGATATAAGGATACAGACACATCATGGGTCATTGAAATCATATACATTTATTTTGTTTCCAAACTCTACTAGGCATAAAATTGACTATTTTCATACAATTATCAAAAATGACTCTCTTCAAAAATGAACCTAATTATGATATTTAAAACAAATATGTTAGTTGAATTAAATTTAATTTAAAAATTATGCAAAGCAAAAGCGAAAACAACCATACAAAAGATATTTGCCCATTTCTAAGCCGTACGGAAGGTTAAAATACTTTAAACAAACCTAGACCTACATTGTTTTAGCGCAAAAAATTTCAAAAAGGTTTAACTACTTGAGGGATACATATTTAAATCCGTCAAAGGACTATCAGTTAGGATCCACAGCCAACGAACTGTATTCTGCCTAGAGACTGATATATTTTTTTTCCACCACTTTCCTGAGCCATGGTTAAATAGCCCAACTCGGGCGGTCAAGCTCCCAAGCAACTTATCTACCCAGGATCATAGATATCAAGCAGCCCAACCCGGGCGAGCAAATATCTTTATACCACTACTACTACTATCAGTTTTTCAGCAACATATGTAGTTTTTTTTAATTTATTAATGTTTAATGTCATTACATTTTAAAATTCAAAGTATTGGGAAGGTTTTTAAAGCCATATACACTCAAAAAAACGTGTGTTCCAACAGCACTAGTGAAAAACAAGTATTGTGTAAAAATCGCACCAATACAATATGGTGTTTGTTCAATACAAGAATTGTGTTGATGACATACGAACACAAATTTGTGTTGCTCCAACGCAACTGCGAGAGGAGACGATTATTATATCCATGCACGTTTGGAAAGAAACACGTATACATAGATATCATAGTTAAAGTATTAGATTGGCAGATCACGTGACCTCCAATGCTAACGACGCGACGTGTAAGGAGACCAGAATAAGAGGGCAATGGGGCCAGTGTTGCCACCAGTTTTAGGAGAAAAACACTACGAAGAAATACAATTTAATTCTAAAATTAAAAAAAAACATACCATAAAAAATACTAGCAAAGCGTATCACGTTTTTTTAAAGTCACTAAAAAGATTCCAAAATGCAGCTAAAATTTTTATGGTCTTATTTTGCAATTTTTGAATTAAATGGTATTTTTTCGTAGTGTTTTTCTCCTAAAACTGGTGGCAACCCTGGCCAAATTGCCCTCTTATTCTGGTCTCCATGCGCGTCCCGTCGTTAGCATTGGAGGTCATGTGATCTGCCAATCTAATACTTTAACTATGATATCTATGCACGTACACTATATTGTTTTTTTTTTAAATATATATCACAAAATTATAATATTCATTTTAAAGTACCGCAATGTATACTTTTAAAGCTTTAGTATAGCTATCTTTATCCAAAATATTAAAGAGCAAATGCGGAACTACATTTTGGACGAAAACGTGCGTGCTGTGCCTTCAATTTTTGTGCTAACCATACGTTATTATTTGGTCGCCATACATTTTTTTTTATTGTTTCAACACAAATTATAATAACTTCGACCCGCAAAAAAAATTATTGAAAGTCAACCCTTTTTTTTTCTGCGTCAAATAAATAAACTTTTAAAAAATAATTAAAAGAGTCAAAAATTAAAAAGTAATGCACAGAAAACAAATTTACTCTTTCAACAATACCAAAATCCCTCAGAGGGTTAAATAAATAGCGTGTTTCGTTGCCAACAGTCCTTTAAAAATACGGCCTGATTTCACACACTCCTAATCGTTTGGCGGATAATCGTCTGTGAGGAGGAGAAGATGGGAAGCAATTCTTCTTTTTCTGGTGGCAGCACTGTGTCTGGAGGGAGGGGGGGGGGTAAAGATGTATTTTCGATTCTTCCAGAGGGTAGATGGAAAGAGTGATGTTTTAAATGGAATGCATCTTTTTCTGGAAAATAGATTGTTGCTATTTTTGGATTGTGAGGGATTGTCGACCGAAATGGGTATTTGTTTTTATTTTGGGGATTTTTGTTTGTTTGGAAAAAGTATTTATGTGTTTTTTTATTTAGGTAGGTAGATTGGTACGTGTATTTTCCGGCTTGTGTGCTTGATCAGAGACCCGCTTATAAACCATCGTCATGTAACAGCTATTTTAACCATAGATATAGGAAGAAGAACAGATATGCCCCTAGAGGAAAAGGTGAAGCCACTTTTCCACCAGTATCCCATAAGGCAGTTCGCAAGCCAAAACATCCCGCTCACCCATGGCGTGCCATAAGCCACCAGATGGCACCATAAGATAAATTCGACTAATAAAATATATATTAAATATTAACTAGTTAAAACTTTTTGCCAGTTTTGCTAACATAAGTTTATCACTGGATATGTTTTGATAATTTCTGGTAGATATGAGGTATTTATTCGTAAAAGAAGTATTTTAAAAATGCAATTTTTATTGCATGTAACTCTTCGTCAAAAGCAGTTTTTTGCCAACCAGTATCCCGTGATGCATTGCGAAAACGGCGAAATGCGGCTTCATCACACAATCGCGGGATTTATATTGCGTTGTACGGGGATTGCGCAATCGATGGGCACATATCTGCTACTCTTCCTATATCTATAGTTTTAACCTATAAGTTAGGTTAGGTTTGAAAGTTTTCAGCTGTCTGTTTCTAGCCTTCGTAAGAAGCTTTAACAATTTGAATTACGCCAAATAATTTAGAACCGTGGACCAGAGAAGAGGTCCAGACCTGAGGTGGCACCCAAGGTAACAACATCGTACGCTAACGCGTTAGGGCTTTGGACTTTAGCAATTTAGCCTGTCACTGTGTACTCAGGAAACCACTTAATTTTAGCTTCCGCACTATGTTTGTAAAGGAAAAAGTGAACGCTTTTATAAAGACTATGTCCGTCCGTCCATCACTTTTAAGGTTCTTCATATAAAGTTTCAAAAAACAAACAAAAAATGTATTTTGTGCGTGCTAGAGTTTAAAAGGAAAGAATAAGTGACGTTTACTTTTCGCTTAGAAAAAAAAACTGGTTTTGTGATATCCGAAAAAATTTGTATAATAAAACATACTTTATACACATTTTTCAACATAATTTTTACTGATAAGGATTTAATTGGTACAAGGTAGTTAGCAAGCTTTATGCCAATAGAGACCCAAATGTACATACATATAATTGGAAACGTGGTGTGGAGGGGTAGGTACATATATATTCCGGCTTGTGTGCTTGATCAGAGACCCGCTTATATAAGCCTTCGTCAAGTAAGACAAACACAGAAAGAATTTTTACTGTAACAGAGAAAGGAAAGTACACCCAGGGCGAAGGCGGGAATCGAACCCGCACCCGTTACAGCGCGCAGACTGCTAGCCTAATGGCCCAAACCACTCGCCCATCCGGGCCCCCGGCATGGTTATTATCATATATAAATCTTAAAAGTTTAGATTTAAGTCTTTTAAAAATGTCATATCAATACAGTAAAACATAAAAGAACTAAATATTCAAAGCATTTTTTCCTTGGGTCTCTAGAGTATAAGCTCAATTTTTCAAAAATATTTACACAGCGTGTCAAAAAATACAAGACGTGAATAACCAAACTATTGTATACTATGCATATATCGGAAGTAAATTTTTTATGCGATTTAAAAACTTCACTTTTACCTATTCTACTCAGACGTTTGCATGGAACAAACTTATTCATTTTTAACTTTTTTTAAACTTTATTTTTACCTTGTGTTTTAGATTTTCTTCCAAATAAAAAATAAGTGTGTATTTTTGTATACTATCACAATGAACAATTTTTACATTTTTTTAAATATTTTTTTTCATCTGATGTAGACAGTAAACAAAATATACGTGTCAATATTTGTTTTCCAATGCGCTCACATTTATTCTTTATTGAAGCTTGAAGTCGCACACGCCATAGACACGCAAAAAATAGTTTGCATAACTTGCTTTCTTAATTTAGTAGGAATTTAAGATTTATTTGTGAATGGATTTATTTGAAAGGGGAATATTGGGTATTTCATTTTAAAGTGCTAATACTACATAGAGAGGCTCAGTGGCTTAGTGGCAGTGCTTCGCATTTCCACGTCACAGGTCCGGGGATCGAATCTCGGATTGGGCGAGGTTGACCCATCCTTTCATCCCTTGAGTGGATCGATAAAATGGGTACCAAGCATGTTTAGGAACTAAACACTGGGGGTTCGCGTGAGGCTGACCTTACCGGTACATATGCCTAGCACACCAGAGCCATAGGTCACGAAAGCTGGAATGGGCACGGCAGGCCTTGGCCCAATAATGGACTGTTGCGCCGAGGAGTTTAGTTTTTTTTAGTTTTTTTTAATACTACATAGAGGATATTTTTACCTAATAACATAATCTCTATTTCGAATACAATGAATATAAACCACCTTAACCCTTTCACTCCCAATGATTCCATTTGGAATCATCAAACTTGTTATTTTTTTCTCACTAAGTTAAACTTGCACTTATTTTAAATAAAGTTTATTAAATTTCCATACATTTTTCTATAAATTAAATTTTCTTTTGAATCGCGTTAAATGGAAGAATCGTGTCTTTTCAAGAATTAAATAATGATTGTTGTGGTTAATGAAAATGTGAAAACATAGTAAAAATGAAATTCTCTTAAATGTTTAAAAATTGAATTTTAACTATTTTTAACAAATAAAGTTTCGAAAAAAATATTATTGTTATATTTTATTCAAAAGTTATGATTCTTAAAAAAAAATTAATTTCAGTTCAAAAATTAAGACTTTCTTCCCTACTTTTTACCATTTTATTACGGATACATAATGAATCTATTCCACAAATTTTAAAGTAAAAAAAAAATAGTTGGAACTGAAAGGATTAAAATGCCTTAAGAATTGCAAAGAAAATGAGTTTAATAAGATTTTAAACTTATTTATATATTGTAACTTTAACCAATGAGCCGGAGCTCGTACTTTAAATAACCACGATCACAACCTTAACATTATAATATTTTATCGAGCAAAATTTACCAATGGTTTACCTTACTATGCTAACCTTTCACTGCCACAATTTTTCATATTTGATAACCATTTTTTGTGTAACAAACACTTTTATTTTAATACTAGCAAATTTATACCGTTCTTCGCACGGAATAAAAAAAATATCAAATAGATTCCAAATATGTGTACCATATACCCTGTTATAGGATCATAAACTTATGTTATTGTTCCCGCTCGTTATAAAGTATAAAATCCCGTTTCATTGCCTTAAAATTCCAAAATGAAAAATAAGCTATAAAATACACTTATAAATGTCATCACAATTCCTTCATAAATACATAAAACCTTTTAGCTCATTTGGCGCGTTTTGGAAAATAATTTAGCGAGAAAATATTGCTACAAACACACCCATTAAACAGCTCTAACACAATGACCTTCGAACAACCAACCAGCTTATAAATTATTTATAAAAAAAACATTTTGCCATTTGGCGAGTTTTAGTTAATAATTTGGCGAGTTTGGCAACGTATTTGGCGAAAAGATGAAGACTTAAAACCCTAATATGCACTCTAGTGCGATGGCCTTTATTAACCATCATAGTTCTGTAATAACTTAACTATACATTTATTGCTTAAATATGCATACATGCAGTCAACAGAAAAATCAATGAAAAAATCATCAAATAAACCCACAATAAAATCCGGGAATGAAGACTGGCGAAATTACGTCACTTGAAACATGTCAATTATTTTTCAAATAATGTGAATTTAGTTTCTGAAAGTAATTTCAAAAGAATAAAATAAACATTTTGAATTTTAAATGTTTTCGTTAAAAGTTTTATTTAATTTTTTCAGCCGATGGCATCAGGAAAGAGAAAAAATGATCGGATTTGAGCGGAAGTGGTGTATTTTCTTCAGAAAATTTGAATTTTTTCTAAAAATGGAACAAATATGAAAAAACTAAGCCTCAGGTGCACACGTTGGTATTAAAGGGAATCTATCTTAAAAATTTCGAATTTCTGAGGGCAGTATAAGTAGGTCTTTTACGATCCGAAGACAAACACACAGACAGACTCTTTCTTCTATTATTATAGATTACACAACACAGAGACATATAATAGAAGGGACTGCGCATTGGCAAACCTAAAGCGATCCCCTCATGGGTCACGTGCTGGGTAAGATTTACCCCAGCACGTGTCACGACCAGTTGGCGAGTTTTTTCACAACAACTTGAACATATGAGGCCGACAATCTAGTGGTATGGAAAAATAAGTTGGGAAGGAACAAAGATGAATTGCTATTTCGGTGAAAAAGATTGCTAATTTTGGCAACTTATAGCAGCTGTTTTAATTTTAAAAAAAAGCTAAACATTATTTTTATAGTTATATTATCGTGGATCTGATCAATGCATGTGGCGCAGAAGGCTAATTCGAATTTTTACAGAATATTTTTATCAAGAAAATAATCCCTGACCTTAAAAAGAGCTTATAGAATAATTTACTCTAATCAAAGTATAGGCTTTTAGGAATAAATTACTATAAATATACCTATCTAAACAATCTTACCTGTAAAGTATCACAGATCTTTTTTAATTTATGTTTACATTTTATAAACTGCACAAAAATTCGGCATCTAACAGAGATAAAACGAATGGAAGCAAATATTTCTAATTGAACACAACAGCAAACCCACGTGACTTGGACATTGATGTGAGTCACCATTGCGGTTTGCCAGGCTAGATTTACCTGATTTTCTGATCTGTCGACAATTGGCATAGTTCTAACGAAACAGTAGCAGTAAGTTGCCATATGTTGCAACCTTTCTCCTCTTGGCGATTTTCATGATTGGTACGCTTTTAGAAGCTGCTTGACAGAGCAATGAGCAGTCCATTATATTTATGTCTATGACACAACATTCAAAAATTTCGATTGGTGCTACAATAACTAACTAATAAATCAAATTCTATTAATGAAAACTACCCAAGTAATAGTACAATATCCTTTTTAGCTTCCACACTACGTTTATAACGTAAAAAGTGGACGGTATTATAATTGTTCAGTCCGTCTGTCCGTCACCCACTTTCATAGCCCAAACTACAAATGCTACAGACAAGTGTGATACGTCAAAAAAAATCCAGCGCATCGAAATTAGAATACATTGAAAATTTCAGAAAATAATTCGAATTCGAAGTACTTCAATTATGTAAGAAACAGCAAAATTTAATGTTCATTTAAAAAGCATAGGAAGCCATTTTTATTAGAATTAAATCCCCATTGCCATTCGTAACAATCGCTCGAGAAACTTTAATCTTTAGACAATAATTAATAATTTATTTTGTGACATCGATCAGTTTGAAATGACGTCAAATATATTCACTACGAGATTCTTTGTACGTTGATAGAATTTTAATTCTACTTAAGCGAGATATTACATATTTTTCTTGAAATAAATTAATTTTGCAACGATAATATAATTATTGAATTTTCGAAATAAAATAAATGAAACTAGCCAAACTTAGCATGTAAATGTTTAATTTAGAATATCAATGCTGTGTTTGTCGCCTTTTTACCTGTTAAACACAACTGTTGTGTGGAAGCGGGTTAAGTGACAGATTCTGTTACAAACCTACTTTTTATTTATTGATCGACAGGGTTTGTTAGTTCTAATTAGCCTATTTTATATGTGTTCTTGATTTTTGTGGGAAAAAATGTATAGTATGTTTTGTGTTATCTTCGTTATCCCGTACATACTTTTAAAAAGTAAGTATATAGTTAATTTTTTTTTTCGTTTTTAGGACACTTTTAGTATAGTACTTTTCAAATATATTGGCTATTTAAGGGGCACGAATAATAAACAAAGATAATACTTTTTTAAATAATCAAATAATCTGAATAACTGAAGATACTAAATCCGTGTTCTATGCACACAAAATATCGAAAAGTGATTATTTAATATTGGATAAATGCAAAGTTTTTCTTTAACTCACTTTCTTCGGTATCTTGGGATTTGCTTGCATTCTCTTCATCCCTGTTGGTCTCATCATTTTTGACATCAGTTTCACTTTCACTCCTAGAACAAGCCAATAATAAATATATTATGTTAACATTAAAATTCCTAACACTCAAAAATATTACATTACTTTAAAACTAAATTTAAAGATTTCATGGTTTTAGGTTAGGTATTTTGTTTTAATAACTTAACCCCGTATTTACATTAAAAGATATTTGAAATCGATAAAATCACTTAAAATGGAATGTTTTTAGAGCTAATACATAGATCGCTGATCCTCTTCTAAATGCTCTTAAATGCACTCTCAAACTAAGCGTGATGAACAAAAATAAAAATAAATTCAAACGATAAGTATCTCCATTACCATTACCTGCGAAATATATATTCCAATTTCTTCTCTTTTAATTTCATCCAATAAAAAAAGAGAACATTTAATTGAATCGCTTGGATTAAAAAATGTAAAACGGCATTCGAAAAGAAGGATTCAATTTATTCTTCCTCAATTATCCCAAACAAAAAAAAAAGCCCGAAAAACAAAATAAAACTATTCGAATACTTCTTGTTATAAAAATAAGGTTGAGATTTTTATCCCCGCTTCATTTATCATTCGATTTTTTTTCTTAACTCAAAAAAGAAGAAAACAAAATTAGGAGTGAAGATGCGCGCAAATGTGTTTTTTGCACGAGAAGTTAAAAGACGATGTACTTACGACTGCGCGCCCAGAGATTCCTTGCTGTAGCAACTTTTGGATTTCTTGCCCCTGAAAAATACACGCACATTAGAGGAGGAAGCCATTCTTCACAACTTTCGGCGCCTCAAACGATTTTTTTTTAGTTAATAATAATCGAAGGAATGTAAAATTAGAAAAGATTCTTTTGGGTTAATTGAATCGGAGAACAGGAAATATTGGGTGATGTTTGTAATGGTGTTTGTTGATAGTTAATTTTCTGTTTTTCATCGGAAGTTATGTTGTAAGTAAATGAATTTTTCTGGTTTCCGTTAAGTATTTCTTGAGGTATATTTTGTATTGCAAGAAACCATCAATTTTTTTGGAAAATAATTATTTGTCTCTAAGAAAAATAGTCGAAATTTAATATAGACATCATAAACTTTATCAAACTTTATTCGTCGAACGTAAATCTTTTTTTGGATTCTCTCTCTCTTATTTAAGAATATATTTATTTTCTAATGAACATTGAATTATTTATCTTTTATGATATCTTTTAAGATAACTGATATTTTAATGATAAAAATAAATTTTTTATAATATTTAAACTACAACTAAGTTAATTTATTTAGATATATGAGTCATTATGAACAATATTTTTTATTTAGCTTTTAGAAATTTTTATACAGAATAATATTTATCTAAGATAAATAGATAACTCTTATCATAAGGACACTAAATTATTTATCTTGTGCTTTTATTTCTGCTAATTATGAGTAATTCTATGCGAGCATTAGATGACACAACTAAAGTACTAATGAACTATTGTATATTAAGGTACACATTTTTAAAAATAAGGATTGTGTCCTGTGACAGTGGATTAAGAAAAGTATTTTTAAACGTGACATTTGAAAACTTAAGGTTAAAACTTGCTTTTTCTTTATAATCTCTTGTCTTAATATATATATTTCATCTTTAAAAAAAAAGTCGTCTTATCATTTTTCAGTCTTCATGCATGTTTCAAAGACCTAGTCATTTAAATGAAATATCCATAATTTAATTAAATTCGTAAGATAAGTGCTAAAATGCTAACTGATGTAACGGATTATTCTGTTGTATTAATTTCTCAAACACTCCTAAAAGAACTATTACCTCCTTATCGCATCTAATTCTAATGAAAAATTAATACAATATATAATTTTAAGGGTAGTCAGATAGTTCTATCTCGCCCCTGTTAATTTTCCTAAATTTAGGAACATTTTTCTCAGAAACTATATTAGATATCGTTATGAACTTTTTTATATTTTGTTCCTTTCATATAGCTCTTTGATTGAAACTGAGAAATTTTTAATATCTCTGCTCAAAAATATTATATAACTTTAAATCTGTTTTTTATGCTTTTTAATGCATATTTTAAAAAAATCCCTATAAAAATATTTTTTATACTTTGAAATATTCTCAATTTAAATCAAAGATCTATATATAAGGAACAAAATATAAACTAAGTTCATAGTGATATCTTATATAGTTCCAGAGAAAAATATTCCTAAAAATAATGTGGGAAAAATCTAGGAAAAATAATGTGGGCGAGATAGAACCATCCTACTCACTTTAACCTATCGGCAAAGTTTGGCAAGAAAACTTGCCGCTCGAAAATGAGCTTTCTGCTTAAGGGGAATGGGCGCGCTGGACCGCGGGTCTCCAAACTCAAGTGCCTCAGTGGTAATCCAATGGCGAAAAAACTATTTTCTCTGCCACATTTCTCCGGCTGTATTGAATATTTTTACAAACGGTTTTTCTTAAATAATAAATGTAGATAACTTACAAGTCTCTATCTTCCCAGTTTTTGAAATTGCTTCGAATATTTTATGTAAAATTATTTATTGAAAATAAAAATATATATTCGAACCCATTTCAAAAAGTGGGAAGGTTGGGACCTGTAAGTCAGCTACATTTATCACATTAAAAAATCGCTTGTAAAAATATCAATACAGCCGGAGAATGTGACAGAGTAAATATTTCGACATAGAGTAACCTGAAGCACTTTGCTTGGAGACCCCCAGTCCAGCGCACCCATTCCCCCTTAAGTTTATCGAAATAGTCAAAAATATGAAAGGACAAAGACCGTAGACAACAATATATGTAGGACAAATTAAGTTACACGAAAACCGAATTTTAAAATTTTTAATTTAAAGTGTTTACTCGGAAATGAAGATATTCATTGTATTCACAAAACAGTCGAAATTTTATTTTTATTCTAATGATTCATAACTACAAAATTTGTGTGTACTTTCAAATTTGATGACTTTAGATTTTTTTCATAACTGTAAAATATCAATATGCGTATAATCATAAGTTCCTATTATATGTATTAATACAGAACACAAATTATATCAAATAAGTTGCAAGATCGTTAGTAACACTTAAAAGAAAACAGTAATTACTTATAAGAATGTCATTAACAAGTCAAGCGTAATTTAATTTAATGAAATAAAGTCTTTCAAACGTTTTTAATTGTCATTTCATACTCTTGTGTTACCACTTATAATCTCTTAAGTACTGTTTCTATTATTTAAATTGAAATTTTTGCTCCAATTAGCACATGTTTTTAGTATTTAATTTTTCATGGTTGTCTTATCTTTTGGCATACAAATAAAAGTCGGTAATTACAGTTTTGCTTCACTTAATTTTACATATTTTTGAATATGTTATAAAGTATCTTTTATGTTTTTTATTTATCTGCGTGTAAGCAGATTATTTTTAAACGGTCAATAATTAATTTCATTTTGTTATTTATTTGAATATTTTGAGCAGAAGGAAATTAAAATACTAATTCAGTAATCTCAAACAATAATTATCAAAAATTTAAACATCCAGTGACAATAAAAAAAAACTATTCAGCATGCCAATTAGCTATAAGTATTTAAATTTTTTAAGCTACTGTGTTTAGTATTCGATACAAGTTTATTTCATTTTAAATTCTTACTAATAATTATCAAAATAACATTAGCACAATTATCGTCTTTTTTTACAGATACAGAAAGACCACGCTTGAGGAAACATTAGCCAAATCTCCAAAACTACGATCTCCTGCACGAAATAGCATAAATTAATATTGTGTTCTACTAAAGAAGGTTAATGAAAGGAAGTATAGTGTTGAACATATTACAACAACCCGCATCCACCAAAAGGTACCTCAAGGGGAAAACCAAGTTGGTTGGTTGGTAGACATATATATTCAGGTTTGTGTGCTTGGTCAGCGACCCGCTTATAAACCTTCGTCAAGTAAGACAGACACAACAGACAACACACACACATAAGTTGGATCCATCTAATTTTTAGAGACAGAGGCCAACTAGAGGATCCCCAGAATTGGCTTGTCACCCCAGAGGTATTGATTTGGTATGGGAACTTAGAGGACTTTCGCGACCCACACAGATTTTAACGAGCACGTACTCCGCATATACTCGGTAGGTCTTCAGTGGTACCGGGACTCGATCGCAGGACCTTCCGATCCCGAGACCGAGACGCTGACCACTAGGCTCACTACGGCCCCAGCCAAGTTGCTTCGGCTTATATTCGGTGGTTGAAGTTTGCAAACAAATACCAACTCGCTCCTGATTGGATAACTCCATTCAGCTTCCGGTGTATCACTTCCGATGTTGTTTTTGGTGGTTTGTGTTATGTTATTGGCATGTGACTGATGTTTAGTATTGCGTTTTATAATTTCGGAGCTTATGGATTTTCAAGGTCGTTAATTGCAATTTTTGATTAAAGATCTTCGGGGTTTTATAGTTTTTTCGTGTTTAAAATGGTTCGCGAAACGCCATTTTTCAAAGTTTCGAAGTTCGTGATTTGACGACTTTTACTGTATTCGCAATTTACCGATTTCAGAAAGATAGCAATTCAACGGTTTCTGAGAATTTGGAATTTTCCAGACTTTCTGAAATTCGAGATTTACCAATCTTTGAGATATTTTGTGAATCATTAATTTTCAAAAATTTTCGATTTACCGATTTTGAAAGGTTCTTGATTCGCTGATTTTTAAAGGTTTTTCATAAATCGAAATGTTCAATTCTATCTTTTTAAGGTTAAGATTTATGGAAATAACTCATTAAGCTATCATATGTAAAATATCAAATTTAAGTTAGTATTATTAAAAATTATAATAAATGAAATATTTTTAAAATAACCTTTTATTTTTTAACATTTTAAAAGGTATCTCATCTAAAAGAGAATCCAATGTTATGTGGTTGGTGTTTTTTCACTAAAATTGAAGATTGTTACTTTAAATATTAACTAACTTAACCCTACGAATAACCCACCCCGCTTTGACTTTAAAAAAAAATGCCATTAATTTAATGGTCAGCCTATTTTAAGTGTAGAATATAGGTTGTTTCAATTAAATTATTTATTAATAAGTTTTGGTAATTATTTATTAATAAGTTTGGCCAATAATTTTTCAAGTACAAATTTGCATGAAAATTGCAAATTAAATGACTGATGACCATTAAAAATATAATTATATGTATGCATACAATCATGTACTCTGCAACTTATAGAAGACTCTAACTGGGCTAAATAATGGTTAGTGCTAAAACAAAAACAATTCATAACTCAATTTTTTTTGCCTAATATTTATGTTAGCAGTGTTATAGTAGTTAAGCATACATGAAAACACTTTTTCTGATATAATTGGTTATATGCGAGCATCCTTGAAAAATTTGGAAATGAGCCTTGAAATCCTTGAAATGTTCTTGAATTTTTACCAGCAATTTTGCTGGACATCCTGATAGTTCAATAATCAAATCTGACTAAACTAAATTAAAAGTAATTTTTCAAACATTATTCACATTATTTCACACATCATTTTAACTTTTAATCACTAAACTGTGTAGTTACAAAAATCTGATGTATACACATATGAATATGGGCCTGTAGTTGGCAAGGATGTTAGTTATTTCCAATATAACTGTGTTACCAGCTTCAGAAGTCATTATTCCAAAACACGTATTTTCAGCCTTTCGGTACCTGCCGCTGTTTTCGGTTTCAGCTTCTGTTTCTACTTTACATGGAGGGTTGAAATTTTCAAGGATGTTGTATGCATGTTTATTTAACAAAGTAAAGCAACAATTTTCAAAAAAATAATAAGTGCACAAAAACACGAAGATTTGTTTAATTTAAGAAACTAATTGCTTCTAATCTTATAACTTCGAATCTTTGGGAAATCTAAATACCCTAACTTTAGATAAATCATTCGTCCCAGATCGCATGGAACATTGTAGTACAGAACAACAACTTCCACTCTTTTTTGAATTGTATAAATTACTCATTTTAAGTAGTGAAAAGCTATAATTTCTTAAAACGATACCGATTATAAGCACGCTGTATAACAACAACAGTACGACCGGAAGTACACAGGAGTTACAGACCGAACTTCCGATTAACAGCGCCCTCTACTCAACACTTCTCACTTCAACCAGCGAATACTGCGATTTATTTATAATCTAGATTGCTGGTAGTAAAACAGAAATAAATCAGCGCCATCTAGCTAGGGTGTTATTTGATGTTGTATGTGTGTTGAACTGTAATGGGGTGTTTCACGTCGTGGATGGCAACAGCTCCAACGATTTGTTGTCATTTGTTGCCTGGAATTAATTATGTTACGTATTCGAAAGTAAATTTTCTAAGAATATTTTACCCATTAAATTTATTTCATGTCAACTTCTTGCAGGGATGTTCGTTGTTCAATACATTTGTTAAAGAAAGCTTACACAAAAAGAAAAAAAAATTATCTACACTCTTAAACAAACGAGCGTTTAACTCACGACTAGTTAATTTCCACTCCTTTCCGTGCCGAAAATGCACTTCTCCTATAGGAGTGAATTTCACTTTTTTCGGAGTGGGTAAAGAAATAAAGAAGACAATCTGCGTCCTACACCTAAACGAGCAGTTTTAACTCAGTCTGAGTTAATTCCACTCCTTTCCGGTGCCGAAAATGCACTTCTCCTATAGGATGAATTTCACTCTTTGTTTTAGAGTGATACCGGTCATATTGAGCGTGAAACCGAAGCAATCGCAGTACGCGAAACCGAAGCAACCAATGAAATCCAATACGGATATAAATGACAACAAGAGCGTTACATCATCTGAAACATTCCCATAGAAGTGTGTGAGCAGTGCAAGAAGTATGTGAGAAAAGGGAGGACTTACTGCCAGGAGATGCCGATTCCCCTGGAAGCCGACTGAAGTCGCTCGCGCAGGGACCTCTGTCTCGTCGGGGTTCGTTGTTCAATACATTTGTTAAAGAAAGCTTACACAAAAAGAAAAAAAAATCATCTATATCCGGTCATATTGAGCGTGAAACCGAAGCAATCTCAGTACGCGAAACCGAAGCAACCAATGAAATCCAATACGGATATAAATGACAACAAGAGCGTTACATCATCTGAAACATTCCCATAGAAGTGTGTGAGCAGTGCAAGAAGTATGTGAGAAAAGGGAGGACTTACTGCCAGGAGATGCCGATTCCCCTGGAAGCCGACTGAAGTCGCTCGCGCAGGGACCTCTGTCTCGTCGGGGTTCGTTGTTCAATACATTGTAAAGAAAGTTCACAAAAAGAAAAAAAATCATCTATATCCGTCATATTGAGCGTGACCGAAGCAATCCAGTACGCGAAACCAGCAACCAATGAATCCAATTACTGATATAATGACACAAGAGCGTTACTCATCTAACTTCATGAGTGTGTAGCATGCAGAATATGTGAAAAGGAGACTTACTGCCGAATGCCGATTCCCTGAAGCCGACTGAAGTCGTCGCGCAGACCTTGTCTGATCGGGTTCGTGTTCAATACATTTGTTAAAGAAAGCTTACAAAAAGAAAAAAAATCTATATCCGGATCATATTGAGCGTGAACCGAAGCAATCAGTGGCGAGCAATGATACCGAAACCGAAGCACACATGAATCCATACGGATATAAATGACAACAAACGTTGTACATCATCGAAACATTCCTAGAAGTGTGGCATGCAAGAAGTATGTTGAAAATTGGAGACTTACTGCCAGGGATGCCGATTCCTGGAGCCACGTGAGTCGCTCGCGCAGGACCTGTCTCTCGGGTCGTTGAATACATTTGTTAAAGAAAGCTTACACAAAAAGAAAAAAAATTCATCTATATCCGGTCATATTGAGCGTGAAACCGAAGCAATCGCAGTACGCGAAACCGAAGCAACCAATGAAATCCAATACGGATATAAATGACAACAAGAGCGTTACATCATCTGAAACATTCCCATAGAAGTGTGTGAGCAGTGCAAGAAGTATGTGAGAAAAGGGAGGACTTACTGCCAGGAGATGCCGATTCCCCTGGAAGCCGACTGAAGTCGCTCGCGCAGGGACCTCTGTCTCGTCGGGGTCGACATCTCACGGGCAGCCCACCATCACCCGGGACCGATCCTGCAAAACAGACAAGAGATCATCAACAACTATATCAGCTCAAACTAAATGCATTAGTTTCAAATCCTTACTTCAAGAAAGTTGTTACTTAAGGGGCGCGCTGGACCGGGGGTCTCCAAAGTAAAGGCTTCATTGTTAATCCTATGGCGAAAAAATATTTTCTCTGCCACATTTCTCCGGCTGTATTGAATATTTTTACAAGAGGATTTTTTATGTGATAAATGTAGCTAACTTACAGGTCCCGACCTTCCCACTTTTTGAAATTGGTTCGAATATATATTTTTTTATTTTCAATAAATAATTTTACACACAATATTCGAAGCAATTTCAAAAAGTGGGAAAATAGAGACCTGTAAGTTATCTACATTTATTATTTAAAAAAAACGTTTGTAAAAATATTCAATACAGCCGGAGAAATGTGGCAGAGAAAATAGTTTTTTCGCCATTGGATTAACACTGAGGCACTTGAGTTTCGAGACCCGTGGTCCAGCGCGCCCATTCCCTCTTAAGTTGAAGTGCTTGGCTAAGCATTTTTTCACCAACCATGAAAATATTAATAACAACAAAATAAAAAACATAATAGAGCCGCCTACTCGGCGTAGTGGATATCGCGTCTGAATCCCAACCAGTAGGTCCCGGGTTCGAATCCCGGTTGGTGAGCGAGTTGGTAGTTTGTCTTGTCAATAAAAATTTCATTTTTCTTTGTGTTGGTCTTCGTGCTTTTAAACTAAGGACTTTTAAAGAGATCATCGACAGCGCAAATTTTAAAGGGCATATCACACGAGTGAAAGTTCTCCAATCCAACTCTCAACTCAAGCATATCTTCAATGCAAAACGCAATAGTTGGTTTTAATCTGTCGTCTGCTGAAGAATTAGAGGCTGAAGAAAGAACACCAAGGGTCACAAACACCATATCAGTTAACATAAAAAGTATATGATATTAATTTACAAACACAAAAAAAGAACACATATTTAATCACAAGTAAAAATGTTATTATGGCAACAGCAGTGTCGGGGATATATTTAAGATAGCCAGTCAATACAAATCCATGAATTAGTGTACAGTGTTTTTATTAGCCTACTTTTCTTTTTTTAATTTGAAAGAATTAAAAAAATGAAAAAGTAGGTATTGACATGCGGTCGATGTCCGTCTGTCTGTCCGTACCCCCTTCCAAAATCGGTTCTATCGATCATATCTTAAAAATTCTTTTTTTTTAGAAAGCTATGACCTCAGAGGACCCAACTTTCATACTTTTTGTCCTCCTGTCTGTACGTCCAGACAGACAAAAAATTACTATCTGTCAGCCGATTTCCCATTGAAATAGCATTGAAATTCAATTTTGAGTCATTTAAATCACTGTTGCCAAATCAACAATGACTTGAGAAACTTTATTAAAGTATGTATTGACATGCGGTCGATCTCCGTCTGTCTGTCCGTACCCCCTTACAAAATCGGTTCTATCGATCGTATCTTAAAAATTCTTTTTTAGTTAGAAAGCTATGACCTCGGAGACCCAACTTTCATACTTTTTGCCCTCCTGTCTGTACGCCCGGACGGACAAAAAATTACTATCTGTCGGCCGATTTCCCATTGAAATAGCATTGAAATTCAATTTTGAGTCATTTAAATCACTGCAGCCAAATCAACAATAACATGAGAAACTTTATTTATTTAAAATTATTTGAAGCAAAATATTTTTTTCATGAATCAGTTTGGAATGACGTCATAAAATGTAGCACAATGTGATTCTTTGATTGTTCATTAATTGTTTACCAAGAAAGCGGCCAGGCATATTTTTTGCATACAATTATGCTTAGTTTTAATTTACATTTCTTATTTTTTAATGCAGTTTGGAGTAGTTTCATTACTTTTGTTATTATTAAATATTTAATTATTCTTCGTACTACAAATAAATCATGCAGACGATTAATAATATTAAGTTAATTTGCGAAAGAATTTTAAGAAAATAGTTAATTTGGCTCTTAGAAGTTGAAATTATAGCTGAATGCTGTCTTTAGCGATTTTTATTTTTCGAATGTGTATAAATCTAGTGAAAAAACGATTGTTAATGGTATTACTGTTAGGAACCTAGTTGTTTTCCTGTTAGAATTTCAGTAAGTAATTAAGTAACAGGAAAGTAGGCTATTTTAGTTCTTTAAGAACTTCTTGTTTTAATAATAGATGTATGCAATAATTAAAAATTAAAAATAGTCCTCTATTTCAAGACTATAATACAAAAGATTTTTAATTGGTCTTTGAAGGAAGTAAAATTATTTTAAAGATTGTATTTCAAGTTGAAGATATTAAAAAAAACTTTGGTGCAAGATAACTAACAAGAAACTTAGCTACGGAAGCAATTTTTTACCAAATATGAAAATAATACTATCAACAAAAGAAAACAAACTAGAAAGGAAGTATCATCCAGTTTATTTAGAATTATTTGATAAAATGTAAACATTCAATTTTTTCGAGCAATGTTACACTAAATTTCTGGAATAATGTTACACCATAAAATAAGAGTTAACTTCGTCTCTTGCCTAAAGTTCCTCGATAAATTTGGTGTAACGCTACTCCAAAAAACTGGAGGGATCTAGGCTTCCTTATGTTGTAACATTTTCCAGCCCAGTGTTAGAGTGTATAAATCGTGTAATGAGTAAATTTGTCGTATAATTTCAAACACATCTTTTAACTCTCCCGTCTTTAACAATGCTTCATATAGTGAGGAACTAACAAATATACACTGTTAAAAATGAAACTCTCAAAAATGAGTACTAGGATGTTCTCATTTTATTGTGAGAACAATATTCTCAAAAACAAATACTTTGAAACCTCAAATTTGAAATCACACATGTTCTTAAAATTCGATATATATGTAGAAGTCCACAGCACAACAACTTCAAATAGCCTCAACACCCGCTCGATATTGGCTTTGGGATGACACAGTTGGATTATGCTCCGTATTGGATCCTTAGTGGATCCACAAACCATGGGTTCGAGCCCGCTCGTCGCGAAATATGACCAAACTGTTAAACCAAGGACGTGACTTCAGTGCTGCCATCTATACGACTCCAGTTCTCGCTCTCACAACCCCTGCTATGCTATCAGATCAATTTTTTTCTTAATTCTTCTCTAAAATGGGGACATACATGACTTCAATTTTGAAAATTGCATGTTCTCAATTTTGAGAGTAATGTGTTCGGAGCTATTATGAATCCATGATTGTCTCAAAAATGAGAACATCATTCTCAAATTTGAGAACCCACTTTTAACAGTGTAGTATGACAGTAACTTTAAATTTCAATTCGAACGTAAAATACTTTTACAGTGTGTTAATGAAGTGCATTACAAAGAATAGTGTAGTTGCAAATCTCATATTCTCCGAAATATAACTAAAATATAAGGACCGGCCCGTTTATTGGCGAATTCATACAATTAAATTTACGATTACCAAAAGTCGTCAATTAACAGACTGGACTCTAATTTTCCCCCTTTTTTTAAATTAAAATTATTTATAAAAATTTACTAATAACGGAGGTGAGACTTCAGTAACGGATTGGAGACTAATGTATACGATATACCTACATTGAAAAGGTATATTTTGCTAAAACTAACTATGAATATTTGAACTGACAGAGAATTTGATTAAGTGCGTACAAAACATTGCACCATATATATATTAGTTACACTTTGGAGAAAGGGAATTTTTCAACCCTTTTGTATGGAAGAGATTTAGACCTTTTAAAACGCAACTACAACCTTCAAATAAATTACACACATTTTTACATTAGTAACTTTTATGAGGTAAACGATTATAGTTGACCGAGTGACAAAAAAAAATAGACAATACTGCAAGAAAAATTAACTTCAAACAAGTTCGTTTTCCATCAAATAAGGTACAAAGTACGTATTTTTATAATTAGATATAGTCATAAACTTAGCTTGACACATTCATCACACGTTTTGTTATTAAATCATTACAAACGCATTAACCTCTAATGGTCTTGGGTGTTTTTTTTTCTTATCGCTTGAGTGAGTTATTTTCTGAATTTAATCTATAAGGCCATTTAGGGTAACATAATTTTAGGGTACTGTAGGGCAGTTCATCGATTAAACGCAAAATAACACGATTCTGTTAGGCATACAGGAAACATAACATAAAGTGATAATAATCTGGACTCTGGGACCCGGATGGCCGAGTGGTTTGGACCATTACGGTAGCAGTCAGCGCGCTTTAACGGGTGCGGGTTCGATTCCCGCCTTCGCCTTGGGTGTACTACCTTTCTCTGTGACAGTAAAAAATTCTTTCTATGTCTGTCTTACTTGACGAAGGCTTATTAGCGGGTCTCTGATCAAGCACACTAGCCGAAATATAAATGTACCTACCCTATCTGGACTCTCGGTAAAGCAAATAATGTCTTGAAATCTCTCTACAAAATAAATTGCTTTTTATTTCGTAGAGGGAAGCTATTGACGATATTTGCAATAAATCTTGAAAAAAAATCGTTCAACAAGTTACGGTTACAAACAATTTACAGCCACTTTTTTTTTGTTTCCAATCTTAGAATCAAGGTATAAGTTATTTATAAATATTGTAAATTTTCCGTGCAAAATTATTTGTTTAGTTTCAGGAACTTATAGAATAAAATACTTGGATTTATGATAAAATAAAATTCCAAAACTTACGACGTTCTAGGAAACATAAATCCGTAAACCAATAAATTATTGTAAAACTTAAAACATTGGAAATTTATTTGAAATATTTTTCTCTCTTTTTTTGCTTTCAAATGCTGAGTGACAGTGGAAAGTAGAAACACAGTTTCTCAAGCGATAAAAAGCGTAGCAATATCTTTTTACATAAATGTATTTTCTTTCATCTTTGCAAGTCAGCGATTTTCTTACGTTTACATGCAGAATGGAGATTATATCAATACTGTAGCTGTTGGGGAAACTATACATTTTTGTTGACTATTCCTCTGAATCGATGAGATAATATGATCGTGCAATTTGCAGGCTTATTTGTACTTCAAATAGACTAACAATGAAAATTATCAGTAAAACAAAAAAATTCAGAAAATTTAAGTTTGGTTTAGTTTGAATTATCGTCGCACTAGAGCTACACGAGGGCTATGGCGACGGGCGTCGTATTTTAGAACCACAGTCAAGTGACGAGCCGACACCTGAGTAGGCACCCAACGCAACCGTTATGGGCGACATCGTACGCAGCGTTAGGACTTTGAAGGGTATTTAACGTGCACTCTCTCTACACGGGGTATTATTTGTCGGACATTTTTGACTGCTCGGACCGTTTATAGGTTGGCAGTTATTTTGGCGATGCCCGGACCCGAACCTGGGGCCTGTCGCATGCTAGGCGAGTGCCCAACCGACTGGGCTCCCCAGCCTTCAGAAAATTTAAGAGAGTTATTGCACTGTCAGAAAAACTTATCGTTTGACACTAAATTTTCAATCATTTTTTACACATAATTTCCGTTTTAATCACATTATTTTTCACTGCCATGCGCAAGTCATTTTTAAAAAGATTCTTTATTATATTTTCTTTCCGATTTCCTGCTCTTGCTAAGTCATCAGGATACTCATTAGCCTCTGTTTCCTAAGCATCGTAATCGTAGCGTCCGTCACGATCGACACGCTAATTTCAAATAATCGCTATCGGAGTGCAATTTCCCAGCCTAAAAAAGTCTGCAAATGTTCTACTCTAAACGTAGTTACATAGAGAAGGAACCATCTTTTGGCTCCCCATACTGTTACACATAATCCCTGTAAAATAACGGGCAGAGAAAGACAGCAAAGATCCCAGTCACACCTCGTTAAAAAAAAACCACTCTTGCCCATCATTTCCTATAGCTAACAGGTGAGCTAGGGGCCGGGATAGCCTGGTCGGTAAGGTCTTGGACTGGCATCCCTAAGGTTGCGAGTTCGAGTCCCGCTGCCTTCCGAAGACCCCCGTGTACGCTGATGGTGACTGGTGCACGTTAAAATCCGTCGTGGTCACAAAGTCCTCCAAGTTCCCATACCAAATCAATACCTCTGGGGGTGACAAGCCAATTCTGGGGATCCTCTAGTTGGCCTCTGTCTCTAAAATTTAGATGGAACCACTTATGTGTGTGTTGTGTCTGTCTTACTTGACGAAGGTTTATAAGCGGGTCTCTGACCAAGCACACAAACCTGAATATATATGTCTACCAACCAACCAGGCGAGCTAAACTGTAAAAATGCAGGAATAGCCCTAATTTTTTAACATTATAAGGGACAAAGCCGTTTATTTAGTGGATCAGACAGTTTTCCATCGAATAAGGCTGATGCCAATAAAAATTGAAGGTAAAATGCTCGAAAATTCACAGTTTTTTTACAGTGCAGGTTAGGTTCCACCTCTAGTTCAATGGCTTAGTTGGAACTTGCCCCATTGGTAAAATAGCCCCGGTCTCCCCTATATTATAGCATTTTAAATCGAATAGTTTTTTAATAATTCTCCACAAAATTATCTCATGTTGTTTAAACGAAATTAAATATATAATTTAGTTTAATATTTAGTACCTATTATATTTTTTAAGATATATAAACGCATGGCCGTTAAATGTATCTTTGAAAATACAAAAAATTACCCGGAACTTCACTGTTTTCTACACCAACCTTTTTAGCAAAAATAGTTACACGGTATCAGTCAAGTTCTAAGCCTTAGATAATCGCTTAAGATCCGATCTCCCAAGAGATAAGAAGAAACTAAAATATTTTACCGGAAGAAACTATGTCGTCTATTCTAGTGTAAATGAATCTCTGTCTAATAAGTGTCGCATAAATATATAACTGATTTTTTAAAAATTTATTTAAGTAAGTAAGTTTTTACAATATACTATAAAGCATAATATTTATGAATTTTAGGTAATAATATATCTTAACTCATTTACGATGATTGGAAGGAAAATTTATCATATTATAATAAACTTTTGAATTCATGTGGGACAAGCTAAATTACACCAAAAAAGAATTTTAAAACCCTCTGAGGGGGCCCGGATGGCCGAGTGGTTTGAACCATTACGCTAGCAGTCTGCGCGCTGTAACGGGTGCAGGTTCGATTCCCGCCTTCGCCCTGGGTGTACTTTCCTTTCTCTGTGTCAGTAACAATTCGTTCTGTGTCTGTCTTACTTGACGAAGGCTTATAAGCGGGTCTCTGATTAAACACACAAGCCGGAATATATATGTACCTACCCCTACCCCCTACCCAACCCTCTGAGGGATTTAACCCATTACCTGAATGTCAGATTTCCTAGCAATACACATAATTTTTAAAAAAAATTATAAATTTTGTCAGTTTACTAAATTTTAAAATTTGAAGTAGCGAGAGTCATTTAAAATTATCTGCAGCAGAAGTATATATTTTTTTTAATTAGAAAAAAATAAAATAAATTTTAACGTAATGCAATAAAACAAGTTTAAACTTTATCCAATTTGCTTTTCCTTCAAAAGGATTAAAAACTTAATGTTTTTATTAGGTAACTAAGGTGTTAATAGTATTCACAAACAGGCCCTACCTGGCTATTGCTGTGATATTTATAATATGTATCATTATACATCATTCATTATGTTACAAAAATATTTTCCTAAACAACTATACAGTCCCTGGACAAATTATTAGACGCACTGTATTTTTTTAGTAATGATGAAAACATACCAAAGAATGCCATATCATTAAAAAAGACGTCGATATATGTATTAAGTATAGCAGATAGTATTTTCTATTCAATAGCTTAAGTTTAGGAACACAAATGTCCTTCTAAAGGAATTTTGTTCATCATTGATTGATACATGAAATCTTGCAGTGCGTCTAATAATTTGTCCAGGGACTGTAACTAGCATTCGCCTAAAGAAAAAGTTTTGAAAACTTACAGCTAATGTATTTATTCCGTAATTAAGGTGTTAACGGTGTTTACAAACAAGCCTGAGTTAATGCTATGACATTCATAATATGCATCACTATACATCATTCATTATGTTACAAAAATATTCGCCTGAAGATCTATAACTAAAACTCCCCTAAAGAAAATCAAGTTTCAAAAACTTAAAATTAATGTGTTTATTTGGTATATAATGTGTGAATGTTAGTCACAAATGGGCCGAATGGGTCAATTCCATGATACTTATAATATATATCTTTATGCATCCCCATTCATTATGTTACAAAATATACTGCCCAAACTGTCCTGGTGCCCATCTGTCCCCGCAGCATATCGTTGGCAGCCCAGCATTTTAAGCCAGGCTCTTTAAGATTACCATCGAAGACCCAGAATTTTTAATTTGGTCTTAAAAATCAGTTGAAGTCGCAAAAGCTGTGTACGACAGCTTCGAACCTATCAAAATTTTGCACATTTCGTTTACACGACAACAAGAACAACAACAACAAAAGAACCACCTAAAGAACTATAACTAGTATTACCTAAAGATAATCAAGTTTTAATATAGTTTTTATTCGGAAATTAAGGTGTTAATGGTATTCCCAACTGGAGCTTAATGGGTAAATGGTATGATATCTATAATATGTATCACTACACATCTCCATTTATTAAGTTACAAAATTATTCACCTAAAGAAAATTAAGTTTCAAAAATATTACCCTAAAGACAATTAAGTTTCAAAAATAATCACCTAAAGAAAATTAAGTTGCAAAAATATTCACCTAAAGAAAATTAAGTTGCAAAAATTTTAAGTGAATGTTTTGATTCAATATATGAGTTGTTAATGGTATTAACCAATGGGTCTTGATGAGAAAAAGCTATGATATCTATAATATGTATCACTACACATCTCCATTTATAAGTTACAAAAATATTCACCTAAAGAACTGTAACTAAAATTCACCTAAAGAAAATCAAGTTTCCAACACTTAAAGTGACTGTTTTGATTCGATATGTAAGTTGTTAATGTGTGATATTAACAAATGGGCCTTGATGAGAAAATTTTGTGATATTTATAATATGTTTTACTATACAGTATACAACCCCATTCATTATGTTACAAAAATATTCACCTAAAGAACTATATCCAAAATTCACCCTAAGAAATCAAGTTTCAAAAATTTAAAGGAATGTTTTGATTCATTATATGAGTTGTTAATGGTATTAATCAATGGGTCTTGATGAGAAAATTCTGTGATATTTATAAATATGTACTTATTACAGTATACAACCCCATTCATTATGTTACAAAAATATTCACCTAAAGAACTATAACTAAATTCACCTAAAGAAATCAAGTTTCCAACAACTTAAAGTGACTGTTTTGATTCGATATGTAAATTATTAATGTGTGATATTAACAAATGGGCTTGATGAGAAATTTGTGATATTATAATATGTTTACTATACAGTATACAACCTCATTCATTATGTTACAAAAATATTCACCTAAAGAACTATATCCAAAATTCACCTAAAGAAAATCAAGTTTCAAAATTTAAAAGAATGTTTTGATTCATATATGAGTTGTTAATGGTATTAATCAATGGGTCTTGATGAGAAAATTCTGTGATATTTATAATATGTATACTATACAGTATACAACCCATTCATTATGTTACAAAAATATTCACCTAAAGAACTATAACTAAAATTCACCTAAAGAAAATCAAGTTTCCAACACTTAAAGTGACTGTTTTGATTCGATATGTAAGTTGTTAATGTGTGATATTAACAAATGGGCCTTGATGAGAAAATTTTGTGATATTTATAATATGTTTTACTATACAGTATACAACCCCATTCATTATGTTACAAAAATATTCACCTAAAGAACTATATCCAAAATTCACCTAAAGAAAATCAAGTTTCAAAAATTTAAAAGGAATGTTTTGATTCATTATATGAGTTGTTAATGGTATTAATCAATGGGTCTTGATGAGAAAATTCTGTGATATTTATAATATGTATTACTATACAGTATACTACCCCATTCATTATGTTACAAAAATATTCACCTAAAGAACTATAACTAAAATTCACCTAAAGAAAATCAAGTTTCAAAAACTTAAAGTGAATGTTTTGATTCGATATGTAAGTTGTTAATGTGTGATATTAACAAATGGGCCTTGATGAGAAAATTATGTGATATTTATAATATGTATCACTACATCTAAACAAACTATGGTTTTATCATCTGGGAATTCTACTCTTTCAGTGCAGAAAATCACTTCCCTATAAAGTGATTTCATCTTTTGTGGAGTGGGTAAAAGAAATAAAGAAAACAATTATCCTACACTCTTAAAACGAGCGGTTTAACTCAGTCTGAGTTAATTTCCACTCCTTTCCGTGCCGAAAATGCACTTCCCCTATAGAAGTGGATCTCACTCTTTTTGTGGAGTGGGTAAAAAGAAATAAAAGAAAACAATCTACGTCAACTCAAACGAGCGGTTTTAACTCAGTCTGAGTTAATTTCCACTCCTTTCCGGTGCCGAAAATGCACTTCCCTATAGGAGTGGATTTCACTCTTTTGTTTTAAGAGTGTATACTGCCGTATTCATTAAGTTACATATATATATCTACCTAAAATAACTCTATCCATTTTCATACCAAAAAAAAATGAAATCACAAGGTATCCAACTACTGCTCAGAGAGTATTTATAATCCCGCCAAGATGCCGCGGGGATCAAAAGCGACTTCAATAATTTTTACCGGAACTCCGCCGTCCGGTCCGGTGCAAATGAATTTCGTATAATGAGGGCAGACGTAGTGTCGAGGTGGGTCGTCATAGCAACGCAACTCATTACAATGCAAGGTGGATTACCACTCGGGAGGGAAACATCGAAAGATGCTGCTACTTCCTCCCGCCCTCAAGGGCGATCCCACTACCGGCTGGAATCGTACAAAAGTAGGGGGCCAATAATAGGCACGAAGCACAACTATAGTTAAACTCATAGTTTCCTTGCACAGAAGCCACGACCATGAGCGGAGTTGTAAAACGCGCGGAGCAATCAGGTGAAGATAAAATAAAACGGCTGAAATTTTCTCTTCGTCTGATTTCTCCGCGCGTTTCATAGCTCCGCCCATGGTCGTGGCTTCTGTGCAAGGAAACTATGAGTTCAACTATAGATTGGTCTTGTTTACATAGCCTGGCCAGACTTGTTTAACCCTTTCAATCCCAACTTTTTATTTTTTATTCTAAAAATCTAAAATTTGTGAAATAGACTCATTATGAATGAAATGGTGGAAAGCAGGGGGGGGGGATCTTAATTTTTTAACTAAAATTTAAACAAAAATGTTTTGGAATCATAACTTTTGAATAAATTATAACAATAATTTTTCGAAACTTTATTTGTTAAAAATAGTTAAAATTAAATTTTTAAACATTTAAAAATGCAAACATGTAGAATTTGGGGTCAATTTAATAAAATTATACCAGAGTTAATTTCATTTTTACCATGTTTTTCATATTTTTATTTAACTACAACAAACATTATTTAATTCTTCAAAAGACATGATTCTTCCACCTACCGATACAGAAAGAAAATGTATTTTTATAGAAAAATTTATGCAGAATTTAATAAATTTATTTAAAATAAGTGTGAGTTTAACTTAGTGGCAAAAAATTGCAAGTTTAATGATTCCAAATGGAATCATTTGAAGTAAAAGGATTAAGTGATTAATTTTTCAACTATGGAATCATCACTTAAATTTTCATAAATCATATTTTTTTTAAGTTTTTCTTTGAAAAACTTCGACAATATTAGACAGAGACTATTTGCTCAATTTTTATAGCAAGATAATTAAATAACAAACTATCATGGTACTGTGAACTACAGTACACCATCTTCCAGGTTTGTACAGGGTTCTCGAAAGCATCCTAAACTAGAAAAACGTCTTTAAATACATAAATGATTTTAATTTTACAGATTAGCTATAAAACGATTAAAGCACCCTGATCTAAAATTCCATTAAAAAATCAGTGCTTTTAAACATATTTACCTAAACAAAAGCTAGAATTCGGTACAAGAACTAACATTTCTATAGGAAATTTTAAGAGCTATAAGCATTTAAAGGAAGTAACAAGGTAATTTTTCGGTATTGAATTTTTCCCTCTCTCATTGGAAGAAAACAAAAGGGTCTTCCTCAAAGTAAGAAATCAGTCCATACAATAACAGTCACCTTTCCTAACTTTGTGAACGATCCCTTCTGTTATCCACTGAGTATTGTACTTGGTAGGTAGGTTGGTACATGTATTTTCTGGTTTGTGTGCTTAATCAGAGACCCGCTTGTAAACCTTCGTCAAGTAAGACAGACACAAATAGAATTTTTACTGACACAGAGAGAGAAAGTACACACAGGGCAAAGGCGGGAATCGAGCCCGCACCCGGTACAGTGCACATACTGTTAGCGTAATGGGCTGCGATCAAACCCACTAAACCACCCGGGCCCCGTATAGTAGTATTGCCGCTTAACACATTCCTCTTTCTATGATGCCTGCAAGAAAAGTCAGAGTTGAGATGTAGGGCGGCTGATGGTCTCAGAATTTATAAGGATAGTTTTTTTTATTATTATTATTTAACCGAGTTTTAAAATTACTTTTTAGAATCGATTTCGAGATTAAAATGTTAGTTTGGGGTGATGTCGAAAAACATTTTAGAATGATGTGTTTGAGTTGTTATGTTTTGCGATATTTTTACGAGTCTGGAAACTTTTTAACGGAAAAGTAAATAAAATGTCTGCTTAGATATTTTCTGTTAAAGAAAGAAGGTCAGTTTCATAAAATCGAATAGGTTTTCTTGTTTAGCACTATTTTAATAAATAGTGATAAGATGTTTAAATCAATACTTGAGGAGATATTATGATTTCAAAAAATTGTACGTTTGTTCTATGGAACTGACTATCATTCTATCAATATTTTAACGTTCAAAACTTTTTAATGTTCCATTCGTTTTAAAGTTATTGACTCAAATTATTACGAGCAATGTTTAGGTCCTATAGACTCAAGAACTACTTGGTAGGCTTTAAAACTTTTCAATGTGTCCATATTGTGGCCACAGATTGATTTCTATGTTTAAGTAAAATCTTATGATAAGAACTATTTATTTATCTTTAATTCCCATATTAATACGTGTTTTGTTTAATAATACGTTACAGATAAGTGACTTGAAATGTGAGTCAGTCTTTAAAAAGGACAGATTTCACTTATCATTTTTTTTAATTTAAGAATGATTTAATTGTTCTAATTTTTCCCATAGATGTATAAATAACTAAAAAAGATTAGTAAAGATGTGGTCCTGCTCAATTCCTTTCTTTTTTAAATTAAAAATATTTATAAAAATTTACTAATAACGGAGGTGAGACTTCAGTAACTGATTGGAGACTAATGTATACAATACCTACATTGAAAAGGTATATTTTGCTAAAACTAACTATGAATATTTGAACTGACAGAGAATTTGATTGTGTACAAAAAATTGTAGATAAATTAATTTATAGAGGCTTTCAATGCTTTTAAAGCTCATGTGTATCAAAGAAATAAGGGTTTCTTTCTTACATATTGCATTACAACATTTTTTAAAACAAAATAAAATAATTTAAGTGAACCAAAATATTTGAATCAAATTCTAGCTATTTATAATGGAAATGTTTCAGCTGATGTAACTTTCTTGTTTTCTTTTTTCTTCGTACTACGATTTCATAGGTTGATTCGGTTTCACTTTCAAAATGACCGATATAGATTAAAAGAAACTCTTCTTTCTATACGTGCTTTCTTTAATAAATGTTTTGAACAACCAACAGCACAGCAAGAAGTTAGCATTTAAAAAATTTAATAGGCAAAATATTCTTAGAAAACTCATTTTTGTATACCAAAACAAAAGTAATTCCAGACAACAAATGAAAACAAGACCGCTGGAGCTGTTGCCATCCACGACGTGTTTCAACCCCATTAATAACAAAGTAAAAGATAAATAAGAGTAGCAGTCGATAATTATATTAATAAATTTGAAATCTATTTAGATACGACTTAATTTGGTATCACCTCCGTGAATCGTCTGGGTAACGGAGGTGAGAATATTTAATATAATAGTACACAATTTGCCTATTTTTTTAATTGATATGAATGAAATTCTTGCATAATGTAAATGTTGCTTTTGTAAGTATAGTTAAACTCATAGTTTCCTTGCACAGAAGCCACGACCACGGGCGGAGCTAAAAAAAACGCGCGGAGCAATCAGATGAAGAGGAAATTTCAGCCGTTTTATTTTGTCTTCATCTGATTGCTCCTCGCGTTTTATAGCTCCGCCCGTGGTCGTGGCTTCTGTGCAAGGAAACTATGAGTTCAAGTATAGTCTTTCAAAGTAAATGTTATAAAGATAATACATAAGTAAGTTGAGATTTCCAAAAAAACATTTAGATTAAATTGCATTATTCGAGCAAAATGAACCCAATACTAATATAGGGGGAATGGCCGCGCTGGACCGCGGGTCACCAAACTCAAGTGCCTCAGTGTTAATTCAATGGAGGGAAAAAAAACTATTTTCTCTGCCACATTTCTCCGGATGCATTGAATATTTTTACAAAAGTTTTTTTTAAATAATAAATGTACATAACTTCTCTTTTTAATCCCACTTTTTAAAATTGCTTCGAATACTTTTTGTAAAATTATTTATTGAAAATTAAAAAATATATATTCGAACCCATTTCAAAAAGTGGGATTGTCGGGACCTGTAAGTCAGCTACATTTATCACATAAAAAATCCATTTGTAAAAATATGCAATACAGCCGGAGAAATGTGTGGCAGAAAAAAATATTTTTTCCATTGGATTAACACTGATGCACTTTGCTTTAAAGACCCGCGGTACAGCGCGCCCATTCCCCCTTAATATGAATTTTTTTTACCCACATAACTCATAAAGATATGTCTTTTTTGTTTGACGCCAAACTAATGGTAAATACTCCTCTCTATATAGCTTTTTTAAACTAAAGCATAATAATAACGGAGGCGAGAATTGTATCTGGGATTTTCCAAGCAACAAATGACAACAAACCGTTGGAACTGTTGCCACCCACTACGTGAAACAACCCCATTGAATATTTTTATCATGGCGGGCAACAATGCAAACAAAAAGAGAAAGCTGAATAACGCATCCTATTTTCGGCGTTCAAAAACTAGTCTTTACCAATTGGCACGGAACTTTCACTCTAAGACATAATTATTTATCAAACACATCGTATTATTTTAAAGCAAAATATACCTCTGTTTTGTTCATATGCGTTCTTATATTGAAAAATATTAACTAAAAAAGATATTGACACTGAATGTTTTAACCAATATAAAAGTAGATTACATTTCGCAAAGTATACACAAACACAAAAATATACCATTTCAGAATTTTTTTAAAGAAACGCTATAACGTTAAATTCGCACTAATATTTTTTTTAATAATGGTTAAAAATTAAATTGTAGTAAAATCCATAGCATATATTCATTTTAATGTATTTTTAAAACTTCAAACTTTAAAACCTAAATTCGTATACTTTTATAGCTTTCAAGCAAAACTTTTCCCGTGATATTTTTTTACAATTTATCAAAGAATTTATTCTATGGTCTCCGTAATATATTTTCAATTGAAGATATTGTTTTATATATTATGTTTTGTTTATAGGCGTTCTTATATTGAAAAAATTATCTAAAAGCGACAGTGGAACTTAATGTTTAAAATCAAAATAAAAGTACAATAAAATTCTCAAGCATATACAAACAGAAAAATATACCAATTCTGGATTATAAAAAAACTACAACATTAAAATCATAATAATATTTGAAAGTATAATTATAGTTAAAAGTTGAATTGAAGTAAATTCCTTAGCACCTATCCATTTTAATGAATTTTTAAAAAAAACTTCAAACTTTCAAACCTAAATTCGTATAGTATTTCTACTTTCAAACAATAAGTTTGGAAATATAAACTAAAAAGCTCAAGATTTAAAAGTTTTTGTCTTGTATGTACAAAACTTTTCCGTTATAATATTTTTATAATTGATCTAAGAATTTATTCTATGGAAAAGAATATATGAAAAATTTATTCTATGTTCTCCAATAGATTAGCAGTTGAAGATATTGCTTTATATATTATATATTTATGCAAAAAAGCTAACTCGCGTTTTAAATTTCGTTTTTGGAAGACACTTAAATGGATTGTTTACTTCTTTTAACATCGTAGATTTTTTTTATTTTTCATCATTTTGATTCTTGAAAAGTTTTTCACAAACAAACGACTTTAATTTCCTTTGAGAAAATATTTTTTCAAACATCTACAATAAACGTCTAAAATATCTTTCCAAACAACAACAACAACAAAAAATTTTAAAGCACATATTTCTTGTCGAAAGGGTTTTTTCTAAGGGGACGTCGGTCATAATTGTTATTAAAAAAAAGTGTAGTAATTTTATCGAACTTTTTGTAGTCCCGCCAATTGATATGTTTTTTATGAAAAGTTCTTATGTCATCCGTAATATTAAGGATGAGTCAATTATAAATAATATCGGGAAAAAATCACAATTCTTTATTTTTAAGTGAACTTAATTAGAATGTAACGTTTAAAAATAGCAGTATTTCTTACTTTTTTTCTTCAATTTATTACTAGATATTTCCAATAAAGGCAATCTATAATACATTTCATTTCTCAAAATAGTAGAGAAAAGAAAACATACTTTTTTTAAAACTATTTTTAAGTGCTAAAATTGAATATGACAGCAAGAAAATCGTAATTCAAAGCTGCATTTTACGCTACACAATAAGTCAAAATTAAATCAAAAATCATTTCACGAATTCCAAGATCTTAAAACTTTTCTGAGGAGGTGGCTAAATTCTAATCTGAACTTCTTAACTTCCATTTTTAATAAACTTTTTTTAGCGCTAGTAAATACTATAAAAACAATTCCTTTTAGATTTTTAATTCACATTGTGCCAAAACTGGATGTGATAAAAACACAAAAATGCTATATACACATCTGACATTTAAAAAAAAATGCTTGACATTTAAAATGACACATCTGACATTTTCTTACAATAATCTTAAATTTTAAAATGTTATAGTTTACAAATTTTTATTCGTAGTGTTAGGGCTGGGGAGCCTAGTCAGTTAAGCATTCGCCTAGCATGCGAAAGCTCCCAGGTTCGGGTCCGGGCATCGCCAAAATAACTGCTGACCTATAAACGGCCCGTGCAGCCAAAAATGTCCGACGAATAATACCCCGTGTAGAGGGAGTGCACGTTAAATATCCTCCAAAGTCCCAACGCTGCGTACGATGTCGCCCTTAACGGTTGCGTTGGGTGCCTACTCAGGTGTCGGCTCGTCACTTGACTGTGGTTCTAGAATACGACGCTCGTCAGTAGCTCTAGTGCGACGATAATTAAACTAAACTAAAAAAAAGTTAAAGGCCTTGCATTTTTTTAATCAACTAAGCTTGCAATTTCTGTTAACATTAACACACCAGCATAAGGTTTCTCGTTTTTAAAAAAGTTATTTTTTTCTTGTTAAAAATCCTACTTTTGATCATTTGAGCTAAATTTGTTTTTACAAATAGTTTGTCTAATTTATAGGGAATAAAAAAAAATTAACTTTTAAATCTTTCTAAAGTAAGCATTTCTCCAATTGCCAATTATTTCAGGATATTTTTCCCCCAAAATTTAAAATCTATGTTTTGCGGGGGGGGGGGGGGGAGTATAAACATAAAAAATAAATTAATATTGTTTAAACATAAATTTAAATGAATAAATCTGGAATTTTTTCGTTTCTCTTTTTATTTTTTTTCACACTTTTGATAACAAATTTTAAATTGGCAGAAAGCTATTTTTGTATTGTTTAAAATGACCTGCACAACAATATTTCTTATAAAAATGGGACGAAAGGAAATTAGTGTAACAATGTATTTTAATTATTTATCTGTAACACTGTATCATTTATAAATAAGAAATCCTTATTCTAATACCATTGTTTCCTATAAAAATGTTTTAGAGCTGTTGTAGGAGTTTTGATTTGGTCAAAGCAGTTGCGTTTGAAAAGACTGAAATTTCAAAAGCGTTATTTGAGCTAAAAAAAGTTTTAAAAGTATAATTTTAACTTAAAAAGCTTAATTGTAGTGAGCTGAAAAAAGTTTTATTTGGATTGTGAAGCTTTAAAGGAGTATTTTAAGTTGAAAAGCTTCTAAAGCGTTATTTGAACGGATAAAACTTCGAGAGAGTTGTTTGATCTGAAAAAGTTTTGAAAGAGAGCGTTCCTTGATCTGAAAAAGTTTTTGAAGTCGTGTTGTAACTTTGAATTAGTACTAAAATGTGCAGCGAGTGGATTTCTTGGTGTTTTAAACACCTGTAAGTACATTTTTAATTCAAACTGAATTTCTACATATCATGTTCTTAAGTAAATTAAATCAGCATGATACTGTAACAGTGTAATTAAGTGTTAGAAAGAATTAAAACAATATCAACTTAACCTTTTTTCGTTGAAACAAAATCATAAGCAATTGTTTGTCATTTTGTTTTTAATTTGTAGAAATTCTTTTTAATAGTATTAATTATAAATTAATTTTAATTATATTGCTGCAAAAGTCTCGTGCTTTAGAGGAGTCTTAAACACTTAAAATATGGACGAAGCCAAATTTTCTCTTTTGCATAGATAAACAGCGTAACCTTGTTTTCACTGCATGATATAAAAATAGTTTCAAGAAAACATTTAATATATAAACATTACAATTCTTACAATTATATTTCTGTAGCAAATAATTATAAATGACTCCTCCAAACTTTACATTTTAAAATTTAGTAAAATTAAATCTAATTTTTTTAATTAGGGATGTTGCTGAAGAAACTAACAGTCAGGTGACCGGTTTATACGTCTTATCTCTCAGAGGGTTTTCAGTTGCGTGACTTTTTTTTTAAACCTTTGTTGGGTAGTTTACTTAAAAATCATAGTTGCTCAAATTTTGTGTACCATTGCAAGCGACTTTTGATAAAAAGAAATAGACGGTTCAATCTGTAATGCTGTATAAAATTTTAATTCTAAGCTAATTATTTTCTAAAAATATATATCTGACGTATGTGTTTTTTTGTTTCAGCTCGCCCTCCCGTCGCCAAAAAGAGCGTCATCGCCAGCAGCAACTCGCCAAGCTGCGTCGCTCCCTGCACAAGGCTCTCTATACTGGCGCCTGGGTTCAGCAAGTCTGCCCACACCCTGACCCACACTACTCGGTCAGCCAGGAGTTCTTCGACTACAACGTGCTCTAAACACTGCAGGTAACGTATATTTTTATTTATTTAATGACATTTTTATTTGATAAATATTATCATGCAATATGAATGTTAAATAGTAAATAAAATCTAAATTTGTGCCATATTTTTGATAAATCTATTTTAATATTGCAGGGCGCAATGAAGAACTCAAGAAGACGAATCATGACGTCTTAAAAACTGTAAACTAAAAGACTACTCCCCCGAATGTGACTACATTCACCATGATTGTGACTCATTTACCATGATTGTGACTACATTTACCATGATTGTGACTACATTTACCATGATTGTGACTACATTTACCATGATTGTGACTACATTTACCATGATTGTGACTACATTTACCATGATTGTGCCTGCATTTACCATGATTGTGACTACATTTATCATGATTGTTACTACATTTACAATGATTGAGACTGCATTTTCTTTGATTGTGACTACATTTTTACTGATTGTGACCTCTCTTCTTCAACTTGTGACAAACAGTACTTGATCTTTGAACTGTGACAACTTCTTCCTCAAGAGTGTCTTATATTTCTTCAACCTCAACTTGTGACTCAACTTCTATACTCAACTTATGACAAACTGTTCTGTGCTTCTTCGGTGGCCTCTTTTGAAAAGTGACGATTGTTCTTCTGCTGGTGCTTGCATTTCTTCAACATGTTCCTACTTTCTATTCTGTAAAATATTAGCATACCTCGACATCAATAAAACACGGTTTTTTTTCCCTATTGTCACTTTTATTATTGAGTTTCCTTCAACTTTTATTTACTGATTCATAGGTTTAGAATTTCATTGTTCAATATAATGGGAGTTTTCTTATATAACAATTTAACTTAAAACTTTATAAAAGTCCTAATAAGAATAACAAAATGCTGAGAATATGAGCTTTTTGCTAGTTTAGTTTTAGATTGAGGCCCAGTGGCCTAGTGGTAGTGCTTCGCATTGCCACACCACAGGTCCGGGGATGGAGTCCCGGACTGGGCGAGGTCGACTCAACCTTTCATCTCTTAAGTAGGCCGATAAAATGAGTACCAAGCTTGCTTGGGAACTAAACACTGGGGGTCCCGCGTGAGGCTGACCACCTTACCGGGACATCTGCCTAGCACCCCAGAGCCCTTGGTCACGTAAGCTGGAACAGGCACGGCAGGCCTTGGCCCTCTAACGGGCTGTTGCGCCGGGGAGTTTAGTTTAGTTTTAGTTTTAGATTACTAGGAAAATATCTTTAATATTTTTACTACTTAATCTTTAAGCAGAATACTAATTCCCATACATACCTCTGACTTATCAAATTCAATTTTTTCTTTTTTTTTAATAAAAATAGTTTTCGTTTAAAAAGCAGCAGTTTTACTATAACAAAAACTATTCTAAAAACATTACAGACATTTTATTAATAAAATGGGAAACAAAACCTTAAAACACAATTAGAACATGATTTGTATTTAACGACTAACTCATTATACCAATACAAGTTTTCTTCCAATATAATTGCAATGCATTCATTAAATAATTATTATCCTTATTTCTTAGAGTAATCTTCAATTACTTTTTCCAATAAATGTTTACTTTAAGCTCAAAGAAAAGAAATAAAATAAAACTCGAGTAACACGAACTAGAATTCTCCAAGGAGTAATTTCGTCCCCAAATAAGAAAAAGCCTACCATGCTAAAAATAAAGATATCGGGAAGCTCCGATAACTTTCGAGCCAATGAGTTTTAATGGGAAAGAGTATCCTATTACTTCATTGTTAATTCAATACGATTGAATAAACAGGAAAATTATATCGAATTCCTAAATATTTGGTTGCAATTGATATGCGGCATTTTGTAACTGCTTAATTTGTTCGTTTTTGCAGGTTTATGAGCATTAAGTCTCTTTAAAGTGCACTTTGATTTTCTATAGTTATTCTATTTAGATAAAAGTATAATCAATTCATAAAAATCTTTTTTATAACAACGTGCAAAAAAGTTCACTTTTTTATATCATATTCATTCATAAATCGTTGCGAAAATGACACATTACGTGCTTACGTCACAGACAGTGCCGAAAGTAGTACTTTCGGCACTAGTGCGGTAAAGTAAATAAGAGTATCTGATTAGTAGAAAAACAAAATGATGTCATGAATATCTCCATGGAAACTAAATGATGTCATGAAACTCACTTATTTCTATTGGTTCATTACTTTTGCATTTTCTAATATCTCCATGGAAACTACAAGTACTACAAAAATTATTAAAGGAAATTAAATAAGACAAAAATAAGAACACAAATTTCACGCCAAACAATACTTTTATTTAACATGCATATTTATAGTAACATTTGATCCGGTGTAGTTATTAATATTTACAAAATAGAAAATTATTTTACAATTTTTCTTTTACTACTTTGCATTTTCGAATATCGCCATGGAAACTAAATGATGTCATGAAAATCACTCATTGGTAGAAATACAATTTGCACGTTATTATAAAAAATATTGTAAGCAAGCACGTGCCAAAAAATACTTTATTAAACTCTTGCCATTATTTCACTCGACCTACGTTCTCGTGAAATAAAAGCCACTCGCTTAATAAAGTATTATTTTCGGCACTAGTTCCTTAAATAACTATAAAGTATTCTAGTGATTAAAAATAATTCATACAGACCAGTACTACTTTCTTTATTTAAATACATTTGAAGGGTGTAGTTGCGAAACTCGTATTCTCCAAAGTAAAAATATTCTGGAAAAACCCTTCACTAAAGTAGACTAAACGTATGAAACACAATAGTTATTTAATTATCAAGTTTTGAATCATATTAAAAATTAATGACTTCGAAATGAGATATTCGATGATAAGCAAACAGTTGAAGCTCATAATTTTAATAGGTAAGTTGATACGAAGTGTAACTCAGATATAGAGTCCGACTATTTCATTAACGATTTCGTCCAATTGAATTCGCCATTACTAAGGAACGAACCTGATCTTACATCTTAGTTACACTTGGAGAAGGTGCATATTGCAACTAGAGCTTTTATTTTAAGAAAAGGTATTAAAAGAAAGTTTGCAGATTTACAATGAGATAGGCACATAATCGGCTTGTCCTCTTTTGTGAAGTGTAGTCTGCTGATTTGTTGGTAGTGAATAGCAAGGCCATTGGCGGCAGATTTGTCATCAGTAAACATTTGGCCATTTGCATCTTTTATTGTGTTGCATTTTTCATATTGGGATTGTTCTTTGTTAATACCTTTAAGTAGTTTCCATAACTTTGAGTCAGAAGTTCTAATGTCGATTTTACGACAAATTTCGTTCCTTCTAGATCTTTTAAGTTGGGTGTAAGCTAGTTTGATTTCTGCATTAATTTTACTGATCTCGGGTCTCAAGTTGACTCCTGATGATCTGGCTGTCTCCAGAAGGTGTTTTCTTTTATCTAAGAGGGTATCAAGAGTGGAAGATAATTGGGTGTAATGTGGCGTAAAGCTTTTTACATTCCCTCTAGGGATGAAGGCCTCAGCATATTTAAGAATGATTTTGCAGAAGTTCTGCCAGCACTGGTTAACATCTTCCATAAGTTGCAATGAGGCCAGTTCCGCATCAACTGATTCTCTGAAACGGGCCCAGTCAGCCTTCTTGAAATTCCAGAAATTCACCTTAGTGTTTGATATCTTTTGTCTTTTCTTGAGTTCAATGATAATTGGGAGATGATCGTAGCTCGATTCAACACCTAAAAAATTGGGCTCTCATCGGAGACAAAACCAGCTTTTCGATCTTGCAAAAAGTTGTACACCCTTCCCAACAGGATGATGTCCACTTCCAATTTATCCCATCCCATGTCGACATCCACGGTAATGAGTTGGCAGACACTCTTGCCAAAGCAGGGACTAGACAACTCAGTCCCCTCCACCTCAGAGCTCACATACCTTGAATTATTCGCAAGGCAAAAGTCCCAAAACAAACAAAATTGGCTTCAACCTCCTACTCACTACTGGTACAAAGCAAAAGGGCCAGGGCTCTCTCTTTCTCTTCCTGGTGACAGACAGACCAGCACCTGCTTGTCCAGACTAGCCAGCGGCCACCTGAAAAGTCTTAAGTTTTCTGCTAATCAAAAGATCTTCCCCCCTTGCCCTAAGTGCCAGCAAAACCAGGCATCACCTGATCATATCCTAAACTGCCTACGACTGGAATGGGACGACATACATTCTTCTCCCCTTTTGGTTTCGGACTTCCTCAATGTCAGCGGATTTTTTGATCAGTCTGACTCCGTCAGACCAGATGGGAATTAGCAACAACAACACAATGAGATAGTCTTTTGGATAATTTGTACATACATGCAGTCATTTATGAACATTATTTTAATTAAGAGTCGATTTATACGAAAAAACAAGAGGCCACCTCTATGTAAATCAGTACTCAATCTCATGATTTTAAAAAAAATGGTGGCACGAATGGGGGGCTAATCTAACCAAGCCAAAAACAAATTCTCTGTATGACAAAACATGTGTCATGCTTATCTTATACTCTCATGAATGGCGAACAAAACTGTGTTTCTTTTTCACAAATATTGGCAAAAATAACTTAAATACGCTTCACAAAATGTCTAGACCGTTCGCAGAGAATGAATGAAACAGAGATTTCTAGATAATTTCTACGATATATACTATGAATTCTAATAGAATATTTTATTTATATTGCTTTTAGTTTCATTCGAAAATGTATCAAAATACATAAAGACTCTCTTAAGAAATATATTATTCAAATCATTCTTTTCGTATCAACTTACATTTCCCACTTATGAGATTTAACAATTTGTTTACAATAGCATTTCGGAGTCATTTATTTTAATACCATTCAAAAATGATAATAAAACGACACTTTTGTATTTCATACGTTAAGTTTACTTAAGAAAAGAATATTTCATACATTAAGCTCATTTATGTCAAGGAGAATTAAACCGTATGAACTTTATATGCTATTCGATTGTAATCCCCAAACGTATACAAAACCTTCAGTGTCAAAGTGCCAATCCTCATATTAAATTTCATTCTTTTTAAGATTCTTTGTTAACAAAAAAGATTTAAATAACTTTAATTTGTAAAATAATGAGAAAATATAGCAGTGTTTTTCTTTCTAATCCTATTAGAAATATCATATTTAGGACATTCGTAAACAGAATTTTTTTTTTATATCGCAATAGTTTAAAAGTGTTTTACGTTTAATTATTCCTTCTGTGTATAAAAAGATTAACAAAAGTAATCGTATTTTGAATTCAACTACTTAAAAATCGAAAACATGCTTCAGTTTTGTTTGGACTGCTTTTCTTTTTGTTTCAAAAATGCGCATTAAGAGAAAGAGAGCATTTAAAAAATACTTGTTTTTGGTTTCATCTTAATATTACTACTACTATTACATATATATTCCGGCTTGTGTGCTTGATCAGAGACCCGCTTATGAAGCCTTCGTCAAGTAAGACAGACACAGAAAGAATTTTTACTGTCACAGAGAAAGGAAGTACAGCCAGGGCAAAGGCGGGAATCGAACCCGCACCCGTTACAGCACGCAGACTGGTATCGTAATGGTCCAAACCACTCGGCCATCCGGGTCCCATCTTAATATTAATAGGCTTAAGGCATCCAAGTGATAAAATGTCTTTGTAAAATAAAAACAATGGTATGACTACTTTAAATAAAAGAATTACTCTTGGAGAAACTATATTGTAAAAGGTATTTATTTCGGAAAATATTTTCGTGGCAAAATTGGTAAAACTCGTTCTTGTAATCTAAGGATTGAAAGATAGTCTTTCTTTTAGACAAAATTTGATTTTAGTATAAAACAACAGATAAGTATTCACCAAATACCAGTACAGAATTTTAGACTGATGTGAATAATGTTATACTGTGGTAAAAAGCAGTTAAATTCCACCGTAAATTTGGAGGACACTTAGCAGTTCTTTTTTACTCTTTTTTGCAGTGCAACTTTACTCCTTTTATGTGATGTAACCTTACTCCGTTTTAGTGTAATCTGAGTTCGTTTAGGAGTCGTATCCTTGCTCACTTTTGGTGTAATTTCACTCTAGCTTTGTAGTGTAACTTTACTCCACAAAGCTAGAGACAACACTTGCTGCTAAAACTATGGAGTACCGTCACACAAACGTCTTACAGTGTACAGATTACTATGTTTTACAAATAAAATTTCAATTTCATTGAAATTTTTGGTATTTTTGAGCAGTACATTAAATAACTATAGTAAAAGTATTATTTCCTATAACATAAATAAGTAATTTGCATTAAAATTATTAAATTATTTACTTTACATTCCAGTGTTTATGTATTATTTATATTGATATTTATTGAACTTTTACAAACTAATTTTGTAGCATTTATTTTCGATAAAATACCTGATATGGATTTAGGGAAGTAATAGTAAAGAAGATATTTAAACTTTTCAAACTTGCTACCTTCATGAATTCAACTAAGTATAAATGCAAAACAAACTTTGAATATTCATTCTTATTATTGATAACAAGTACCAAAATAATGAAAAAAATTACAGAATTTTAGAAATTAAAATAAATGAGCAAGTAGGACAAGTTAATCGCTATGAGGGCAATTTACACTCAAAAACCATTTTTTACGTCGCATTTTTTACTTATAATTGGTACTTATTAACGATGACAATAACTCATGACATAATAATTTTCCTTAGTTTCTTCCGAATATTTTTCCTGCAGTCAAACACCAGTCGTTGTTTCAGAAATTATGTATAATCGGCTTAAAAATGAAACAGCGACAGACGAAATTTTTGATGGAATAATTTGTACGTGCTTTAAATCTTGTACGGATTTAGAGTTTTAAGTTTAGTTAATTTTTTCTTTGAAGTTGTTTTTAAGATAATTTCTATTTTATATGTTCATTTTTTTTAATCTTAATTGGCTCGTTTCACATGACGTAAACCATTTCTGCTTTTACTCCTGGATTTCATTGGAGGTTTCGGTGATTGGTAATTTGACAAAGAAAAAGCTCCGCCCACTACGCTAATTAACCAATCGGGACCTTATTTCAATTTATGTGGAACTGTTGCCACTCTAGACGTAAAACATGACTATTCTATAACTATTCCGTAACATTTTTTATTATCCAAGTTCTATGTACAAGCATGACATGTTACTTGATGTGTTTTGTAATGAATCGAAGAATTTTTCCGAGCTTTAATTTTAGTTTGGATTTAGAAGTTTGACTTTCAATAATTTTCCTAAAGTTGCAATAATAGCCCTCGTGTAGCTCTAGTGCGACGATAATTCAAGCAAACCAAACCACACCTAAAGTTGCATTAAAAAATTAAAGTTGTTTTCCGACTAGAATAAAGCATCTGTACCCTGATACAAAAAGGGTACATCTTATGTTCTAACTTTAAAAGCATCTCTTTACTTTAAAAAGAATATGATCGGCTCATGTGGCTCTAATGCGACGTTAATTCAAGTATTTGTAGCAACACGATTTTATGCATTCTTGATTTTAATTGCAATGAATTAAATTAACGTAAGATATCATCAATACAATACACAATTAAAAAATTTGTGATTTTGAGCTTGGTCTCAATATAACAATGGTTCTTAGTAGCTGCAAAAGCTGTGTAGCGAAATTTTCACCGTATATTCGGAATTCGGCTGAATCATTTCTCGGTCTGCTAAATGTTGTCTAAACATAACATTGTATTAAAACGCTAACACATAACAAGATACAGCAAGAATTGTTGCATATATGCCTCAGGCAAATAAAGAATAAATAACTCACGCCCATTCGTATGATAACAAACCGAATGGGATCTTCTGAGGGTATGTTGCATTAAATGTTCATTTCGTAAGAATCTACTTAATCGTTCAAACTCCTTCCAAACGCATAACACCAGTAAACAAAGATTACAGTCAAAGTGAATGTATATATGTTGCATATATGCCCCATTCTAGGCCAAGATAAGAGAAAATAAATAACTCCACGCCTCATTCGTAACTGATAACAAACACCGAGATGGGATGATCTTTCCTGAGGTGTATGTTTAGCATTTAAATGTTTCATTTTCCGTTAAGAAATCCTACTTAATCGTCTTTCCAAACCTCTCTCAGTGGCTTTATCAAGTGAAAGTTCTAGAAGTGGCATCGTAGTGACTCCAGCGTTCTACTATTTCAAGCCATCATTAAAAACCTTAAAATAACTGCCTTACGCTGAAGTTTCATAATTTCGTTAAATGACGTAGTCATAGATATCATAGTTAAAGTATTAGATTGGCAGATCACGTGACCTCCGATGCTAACGACGGGACGCGCATGGAGGCCAAATAAGAGGGCAAAATGGCCAGTATTGCTGCCACTTTAAGGAGAAAAATACTACGAAAAAATACCATTTAATTCTAAAATTAGAAAAAAAATACTAGAAAAGGATTTAAAGTCATTAAAAATATTCCAAAATGCAGCTAGTATTTTTACGATATTTTTTTTGTAATTTTAGAATTAAATGGTATTTTTTCGTAGTATTTTTCTCCTTAAAGTGGCAGCAACACTGGCCATTTTGCCCTCTTATTTGGCCTCCATGCGCGTCCCATCGTTAGCATTGGAGGTCACGTGATCTGCCAATCTAATACTTTAACTATATGATATCTATGGGCGTAGTTCACACCTGAGTTGGCATGTTACGTCACCTGGCATGTCAACTTGAAGTTGTTAAGTTAATGTGCGCCAGAGTCTATTGACCACAGTCAGAAAAAAACTTGGATGCAACCATAAGTATTGTGTAAAAATTGCATTGTGTTGTTTCAGCACAAGAATATTGTATTGATGACATACTAACACGAATTTATGTTTTTTAAGCTTTAGTATTGCATTATATTTATCATCCGAAACATTAACGAGCAAATATGCTGATCTACATTTCGGAATAGATACGTTCTGCGCCTTCAACACAATTTGTGTGGCAAACACGCATTATTATTGGGTCGCAACACAATTATTGTGTTATTTCAACGAAACTTGTTTTAAATGGGGAAAATATTGAAAGCCAACGCAATTTTTGTGTGTGACTACTCTAATAGATCTCATATCTAATGACGTTGACCTTACCAAGCTATTACACCACTTCCCGATCGCAATGGCTTTACGTATGTAATAAAATATAAAATATCCTACATCGACAAACATATAATCGATATATATGTAACAGCGGTCGCTTTTATTAGCCACTCTTAATCTGCTATGGGCAGGAAAATTGCAGTATCGACAGCACAGCATAGGGCCATTTTTACTTTTATCACTTGATATCTATAATAAAAACAAGAAGTTCTTAAAAACTAAAATAGCCTACTTTCCTGTTACTTAAATACTTACTGAAATTCTAATAGGAAAACAACTAGGTTCCTAACAGTAAATATCATCAACAACCGTTTCTACACTAGATTTATACACATTCGAAAAAATCGGTAAACACAACATCCAGCTATAATTTAAACTTCTAAAAGACAAAATCAACTATTTTCCTTAATATTCTTTCTCAAATTAACTTAATATAATTTATCGTCTGCATGATTTATTTGTAGTTCAAAGACTAATTGAATATTTATTAATAACAAAAGTAATGAAACTACTCCAAACTACATTTTAAAAAAATAAGAAATGTAAATTAAAACTAAGCATAATTGTATGCAAAAAATATGCCTTGCCGCTTTCTTGGTAAACAATTAATGAACAATCAAAGAATCACATTGTACTACATTTTATGACGTCATTCGAAACTGATTCATGAAAAATTATTTTGCTTCAAATATTTTTAAATAAATAAAGTTTCTCATACCATTGTTAATTTGGCAACAGTGATTTAAATGACTCAAAATTGAATTTCAATGCTAATTCAATGGGAAAATCACCGACAGTTAGTAGATTTATGCACTTCCGGACTTACAGACAGGTGGACAAAACGTATGAAAGTTGGGTTTCTGAGGTCATATCTTTCTAACACAAAAAAAAATTAAGATCCGATTGATAGAACCGATTTTGGAAGGGGGTACGGACAGACAGACGGACGGACAACGACCGCATGTCAATACCTACTTTTTCATTTTTTTAATTCTTTCGAATAAAAAAAAGAAAAGTAGGAGTAGTATGGTTTGGATGAGACTAAGAACAATTCCCAAAACCACTCGATGAGACTAAGAACACCTCATCCACTCGATCAAACTAAGAACATCACCGAACCCTACACATAAGAACTCAACTTCCATCTCACGTTTATTGAGCGAAACCGTCCAATATACGATCTTACATTCACAACTCGCTGTGAATCGCCTTGCGGCATTAGGTGTATCTGTTTTCGCGGTCCTCTCATATTTTCACCTAAGATTAAATTGTAACACAATAAATATCTTGACTCCTTCTCTACTTAAGAATTCGTTTTTTCATGTCACGTTTTTTTCGAGAGCAAAGTCATTAAATACTGTCTTATCTAACATTTCCTGGAGCGATGTCATCGAATATACGATCTTACATTCTGTCTTACGGTTTTTTCCCTTGACCTAGATGCCTATATAACATACAAAATTGTGTCTGAGTTGCTTCTCACCATTTTCTAAACTTTAGGTTATTTTTTTTTCTGGAGACGACATGGTTACTTTTTTTGTGGTGAATTTTTTAAACAAATATGTCAATGTGAAACTAAAGTTATTTTTCTTTCGAATCCAGTCAAACAATTGTACCCATACCATTGCAAATTTGTTTCATTACGTAATAATTTAATGAAATTTACGTATGCAAAAGTAATGAAAGTTCTTCAATAGTTTTTGCATTTCATTTTAATGATGGAAACCATTCTCATACAAAGTTTTTAATGTGCGAAGAATCATTGAAATTTTTATGCAAAAGATTAAAATTGTGTGAAACTATGTGTGTTTCAACATTAGGATATGTGTTTCGACATGAGCACATTTGGATATTCAAGTATTAAAATAATAAGTTTTAAAAACTAAGTACCATAAGGAAGAACAAGTAGCGCTGAGCTCGCGCATAATATTTTAATATTAAGAATCGAAAAAAAAAAATTTAACTATCTAGAATTAAAGTTAAAAATTTGAAATGGAAAACATTCTCATACAAAGTTTTTAATGTGCGAAGAATCATTGAAATTTTTATGCAAAAGATTAAAATTGTGTGAAACAATGTGTGTTTCAACATTAGGATATGTGTCTCCACATGAGCACATTTGGATATTCAAGTATTAAAATAATAATTTTTAAAAACTAAGTACCATAAGGAAGAGCAAGTAGCGCTGAGCTCGCGCATAATATTTTAATATTAAGAATCGAAAAAAAAAATATTTAACTATCTAGAATTAAAGTTAAAAATTTGAAATGGAAAACATTCTTATACAAAGTTTTTAATGTGCGAAGAATCATTGAAATTTTTATGCAAAAGATTAAAATTGTGTGAAACAATGTGTGTTTCAACATTAGGATATGTGTTTCGACATGAGCACATTTGGATATTCAAGTATTAAAATAATAAGTTTTAAAAACTAAGTACCATAAGGAAGAGCAAGTAGCGCTGAGCTCGCGCATAATATTTTAATATTAAGAATCGAAAAAAAAAATGTGGTGAATTTTTTAAACAAATATGTCGATGTGAAACTAAAGTTATTTTTCTTTCGAATCCAGTCAAACATTTGTACCCATACCATTGCAAATTTTTTTCATTACGTAATAATTTAATGAAATTTACGTATGCAAAAGTAATGAAAGTTCTTCAATAGTTTTTGCATTTTATTTTAATGATGGAAAACATTCTCATACAAAGTTTTTAATGTGCGAAGAATCATTGAAATTTTTATGCAAAAGATTAAAATTGTGTGAAACAATGTGTGTTTCAACATTAGGATATGTGTCTCCACATGAGCACATTTGGATATTCAAGTATTAAAATAATAATTTTTAAAAACTAAGTACCATAAGGAAGAGCAAGTAGCGCTGAGCTCGCGCATAATATTTTAATATTAAGAATCGAAAAAAAAAATATTTAACTATCTAGAATTAAAGTTAAAAATTTGAAATGGAAAACATTCTTATACAAAGTTTTTAATGTGCGAAGAATCATTGAAATTTTTATGCAAAAGATTAAAATTGTGTGAAACAATGTGTGTTTCAACATTAGGATATGTGTTTCGACATGAGCACATTTGGATATTCAAGTATTAAAATAATAAGTTTTAAAAACTAAGTACCATAAGGAAGAGCAAGTAGCGCTGAGCTCGCGCATAATATTTTAATATTAAGAATCGAAAAAAAAAATGTGGTGAATTTTTTAAACAAATATGTCGATGTGAAACTAAAGTTATTTTTCTTTCGAATCCAGTCAAACATTTGTACCCATACCATTGCAAATTTTTTTCATTACGTAATAATTTAATGAAATTTACGTATGCAAAAGTAATGAAAGTTCTTCAATAGTTTTTGCATTTTATTTTAATGATGGAAAACATTCTCATACAAAGTTTTTAATGTGCGAAGAATCATTGAAATTTTTATGCAAAAGATTAAAATTGTGTGAAACAATGTGTGTTTCAACATTAGGATATGTGTTTCGACATGAGCACATTTGGATATTCAAGTATTAAAATAATAAGTTTTAAAAACTAAGTACCATAAGGAAGAGCAAGTAGCGCTGAGCTCGCGCATAATATTTTAATATTAAGAATCGAAAAAAAAAAATATTTAACTATCTAGAATTAAAGTTAAAAATTTGAAATACTTTATGGTATAAAAATTAAAGTTGCAAGTCGAATAGCGATAATTCTATGATACTATATGTATCGGTTGAATGAAGAAACCAAAGCATTAAAAAAAAGAAACATTTCTTTTTTATCAGCAAAAAAAAGTAATTTAATTAACCAAAAAAATGAATATACGTCGAAAGAACATGAAAATTCCATATTTTTATTCTAGCACACAATCGGACCATCTTAAATTAATAATATATATTTAAATATATATATATATATATTTAAAAATTTTAATATATAAAAAATTAACAAAGATTAGAACATACCCATCACTGTTCTAACATACCTTAAAAAATTTTGATTTGGTAAAATTAATGTTTTTGGAATGGTACTTACTTACGTCTCTGAAGAGGTATCATGCATGCTTAGAGACCTAAAATTATTTTTAACATAAATAAAATGACATAAAAAAGCATTAATATGTTTTATTCATCATAAATAAAATTACACAAAAAGCTTTTTAAAGTGGTTTCTTCAAATATATATCACGAATAGAATCCATCAAAGCAGTGACATGTATGCTTTCGAAAAACTCGGGAGTTAAATCTGAACCATATTTAGATGCTGGCTCACAAAGGTATTGGCAAACAGTCTTAAATCCATTTTTGACACACTTAAATTGAAGTATTTGTTCAGTGTGTCCTGCCTTGTCATTGTAACACATTCAGGCCCCAATTGGTTTCCGTATTGCCGGATACACCCGTTGCATTTGAAGACATCATCAACTCCTTCGCGTAAAAACTTTTCTAGGTTTTCACATAACGATGAAGACAGAAACATTTCACATTCTATTTTATCCAGAGCGGGGTCAAAAGGTGGTAGCTCACGATTTTCGATATGCTTCTCGAATTCACGGGGTAAAGCATATTTCAGTATGAAGGTGACCACGCAATGCGAAATGTCTTCACTCAATTCTTTTAAGCGTCTCCACTGAAAGTCAGATAATAAGCAGACTCCCGGAACGAACTGCCTGGAGAAATCGGCGTTTAGAACACATTTCTGCATGGAAATGCATTGTTGGTCATCGGTGTTCACCACAGCGAGAAAGAGTTCATTGTTCACAAGGGAAAATGCTTCATAAAAGTCTGGAAGGTCAACAAAATTTGAGCTGTTAATGGAATCGCACAGACTTATCCACGCTGATGCTGGGAGAATCATTTCATTTTCGGTGGGGGTCAGTTGCTTTGCTGCGGTTTCAACATGCTCCGAAAAGATGACATTAATGTGACTGTCATTTAAACACACTATGACAAAAGTTCCTGAGCCGATATGAAAAATGTTTTTCGGAAGATTCGAATACGTACTGAAATCAAAAATTTTCAAGTAAGGAGAAATATCAGCTCTATTTAAAATTTCCATGGCTGTCTGCTCGAGTCTCACCTTACGATCTGACCCAAAAGACTGAAAAAATATTTTATGTTCAAAGTTGGCTGAAAATGTTTCATTGGACATACAATGTGACCAATCAAAAAAAAAATATTTCACAGTAATAATGGTTGGAACCTCCCACGAGAAATGCAGACTCCAATTTTTTTTTCTTTTTTAACCCTCTGAAGTGCCTTTCACTACATAATAATTAAAAGTAAAATTGAATTTAAAATTTTTCAGAATAAGCAATTATGAATTTGTCACTCAAATTCTGAATTATAACCCTCTCTCAAATTATGTATTTACATAAATTAAATGCTTTTAAGAAATATATACATGATTTTTGTTAAATTCAAATGAAAAAATATTTCATGTTCAAAGTTGGCTGAAAATGTTTCATTGGACATACAATGTGACCAATCAAAAAAAAATATTTCACAGTAATAATGGTTGGAACCTCCCACGAGAAATGCAGACTCCAATTTTTTTTTTCTTTTTTAACCCTCTGAAGTGCCTTTCACTGCATAATAATTAAATGTAAAATTTAATAAAACAGAATGTATTTCTGTATTAGATGGCTAAGCCCTTCTTTAAATTTTAAAATTATAAACTCTTAACAATTGTGTGTATCCCAAAATGTGATGTTTCTTTTAAAGATTATGTCTACTACGTCCATAAGCAATGGATGTTTAAAAAAAGCTCTGTCCTGTAACAAAAATATTTTACGTGCCTCAAGGATTCTCTTCCCACAATGTCATGAGACTTTTTCCATTGCTTTAAAATATCAAATTAAAGTGCTATAACTTCGTTCTATAAAATAGGTGATCAGGTACCTAAAGATTGGAACTTGCTTAGATTTTTAGTGCTAACTTAAAAACGTATAACATATTCTGGTCTAGTTAATGTACACCAAAGAACTTTCGTAGTAAACATTTTTTACAGAGAAATATTTTTTTAAATCTGAGCAAGTATTATTTTAAAGAATCACCTCACAAAAGTATTCGTACTTCTAAAAAAATATCTTTGCAACATTTATAATTCTAATTGAAAATTACACTAAAATCGAATGATTTTAGTATTTAATTTCTCAATTATTTAGAGATGAAGCGCCCTGCAGTAAAATGAAAAGGCTTACATTAAAAAATACTCAACTTGCTACCTCTCGAAATTTCTTTTTTTAAAAAAAATGGTATTTTATATGCTAAAAACGTAGCGTAGCTTAATCAGATAGAAATCACAAGATGTCCCTTCAAGTATATTTATGTAACAGTTAAGCTGGCGGTCAGGGTTTTTCCTGCTACACACTCATCCCCGCACTTTGTTTCAACATGCAAACGCCTCGTGACTATTTCAATGTCATGAAAATAAGTGACTTTTCCAAGGTGAATTCTCCCATATAAAGCCAGTGCTTTTTAATATCAGTATTTCTTTTTGTGCCAGCTGCCCCGCCATGTCCGGTAAGATTTTTAAACTTTCTTTCGGTTCTTAAAAAAACTAATAGGGAAAATGCATGAAATTGTACCCTTGCGAGGATTAATAAAATAGTGTACCACTTTTGTGAACAAGCTTTTTTTACCGCTTTACTTACGCTGGTAATAACATCAGAGGATTTAGCCGTGCGAGTTGTAATTTAAAAATCCTTTTTTCATAATCTACGGGGTATTAAATTGTAAGAAGTGAATCACCAAGTAGGACGAAAAAATAAGCATTATTCCAGTAAACACTGCGATTTTCCGTATTCCATTAAAAGCTTCTCATATTTAATCCTGACATTTAAAATGTACAATCAAGGAAGACTCGGTTGTTTGAATCATCCATAAAAGAATTGGTACACTTAAATGTAAACTGTATTGCATCTCGTACGAGGATGCAGTAAAAAACCGCTAAAGCTATAAAAAAAATCCACATTAGATAGCATAGGCCCTGAGGATTTTTAAAAAATGTCTTGTTTAACCAATTAATTTTGAAACGCACACAAATATCTATTAAACATTGTTTAAAAACACTTCTCGAAAATCCTTAAACTGCTTTTTTGATAAAAAATATATTTTAGAAGATGGTATTACAAGTTTTGGACATTATTTAATAGACGAAGAATAAACATTGAGGTTTTTTTTAAAGTCTAATATGTAGTCTATTTTATGACTTGTTAAAGTCTTTTTTTAAAACGAGTGTATGTTTTAAAACAATTGTTTATGGTATATTATATAACGTGAAAATATGTTCAGTATAAGTTTTTTGAGAACTAATAAGTGTATAATTTTAACAGACGTTTATTGTAAAATAGTTTGATTTTCCATGCGAATGATCATCCACTAAGACAAATTATCTATAAGAACTATTGAATTTTGTGATCGGGAAACAGTATTAATAAAAATTTGAATTAAAAAAGGTTGTACATTGTTTTGCGAAAAATAGTTTTGAAGACATTTTTAAAAAAAAAATGGTTTGAAAAAAAAATGTTTTATAAGCTGGCGATATTATAAAATTGAATGTATACTATAAAGTTTGCTCAACTATGTTATCTAAAAATAAAAACTAGTTTAAAATAATCTTGAATTTTTTTAAAGGGTACTGTTACAAACAGCGCTATAAACCCAGTCTTGTTGAGGAATGTGTAAAAAACGACAACTTTCCACAACTTGACTGGGTTCAGGGTGCATGTAAATATCACGTCAGCTCATCTGAAGATGAAAAAAAGTACGTATAATCTTAAATTATTTTGTTTAAAATATTTTTACCAGAATAGACTAACCTTTTTATGGAAAAGCATTTTCCTGTTGTTTACCATATATTTTTGTTTTTTCCTCGAATGAGCATTATATTCAATTTAAAATAATACTCAAACGAGAAAATAAATAAATATAATTTTTTAGTGTGTATCCAAAGGTATCCGCTCAGTTTTACACAGAACGCGGCTGCGAGTGTATCCTTTTTCGAAAAACCACAGTTTCACAAAATGTGCTGAATTGAATAACCGTCTTTCCAAATGCATGATGTTACATTTTTCAGTTTCAAGAACGACAACTTGAAAAGCTTCTACGTATTCTTTAAAGCTACCCGCAAATGGGTGCAGAGTAAATCTCCTTGACCCGAAAACCAGTTGTAAGTTAGAAAAAAGGTCCAGTGAAGGTTACCTCGTTTGCATGGGAGAAATTTCGTGTACAGTTATGCATGCGCGAAAAATATCGCGGTCGAATTTAAGTTCACAGAAAAAAAAATGATGGAGGGGAAAATATTCTCTACAAAACGTTTTTAAGAAAGCGCTGAAATTTATTTAAATATAGTTTTAAAAAATCTAATTGTTTAAAAATGTTTTTTAATTAACATAATAATCCAATGAAATTTTTAATAAAAAAACTCTCCTTTAAAAATTACTTCAAATAAATTTAGATTATAAATCAGCGAAAAGAAAATTAATTTTGGCTTGAACTGGAGAATGCTGTAACAAACCAGCATGCTGATTAAAACGTGTGTGATTCTGAAAGAAGGCATATTACAATTATTTCCTTAAATGAAGCTTTTGTCAACACAGCCTGAATAAATGCTGAAACCGTTGGTAATTGTACAGCGAAATTTTTACAGTACATCACTATTCATCTAGCCAATAAGCAATATAGTTAAATTTCTAAAGAATTGAAATAGATGTATGAAAATTATATAATTGTATTTACAGAATGCTAATGTTTTTTTCTAAAACGTAAATTTTTTTAAAAAAATATTTATTCACTAGATTAAAATATAGCTTTCCAATTAAAGTTTGTGAAAAAATAGTGTTAAAATATTGTATTTAAAAATATAATTCTTTAGGAAAAAACTTTTTCATTCACAAGATGACTTCCGAAATTTATAACAGAAGAATTTTTGGAGAGATGAATCCGTGCAAATCACTAAAGGGACTTGGTACCACGAAATTTGCGAATTTTTTTTATTGGCTGAAATTATTTTTTGAACTCTTCTAAACTTGTTTTGCAAAATTTCCATATGTGTATGCATTGAAACTTGTATGTATTATGTTTATAAACAGTATTTTCAAAGAGACAGTCAGGAGGAACATCTTAAAATTCAACACTCAATATTTTGGTCGCGGAAAGAGATGATACTTTTCCTTCGCAAACCTTTTTTCTCACAGCACTAGAAAAAGTTAATTCGCGAGGTGTTGCGCGTTTTAAAAGAAATGGGTTCAAGCTTTTTTGCAGTGTTAGAAAAAAAGTTTTTTGCAAGTACAATTCAACCTAGATCAATATTATTGTCTGAATTTTGTTTTAAGGGTACCCCCAAAAAAAAAAATCTAGTATTTTATCGACAGCATTCAAATTAAGCTATTTTTACAAAAGAATTAACATATACGAAAGTTTTTTAAAAACTTTTTCATAAAATGCTACTCCGCCTTTAATGAATTTTTTAATGTACCCACAACATCTCTTAATAAAAGTTGGTATTGCGCTATCAGTTTGTAATGTTTTTTGAGCACATCATTTTTGTTGAAATTCTTACAAGTCTTCATTTTTTGTCAAATTTAACTAAAATACTTAGTCTAATGGTAAAATATATTCGGCTGGTGTACCCAGAAAACTTTGCTAAAAAAGGATTGTTCTACACATACTTTTAAGAAAATGCCGAAATTTTATTTTTGAAAAAGCTGCTATGAGGTTAACATTAACTCCGAAACATTTGCCAGTCTAAAATCTTTGTTTAACAATTCATTTTTTAAGTTATAAATGTATTGGTTATAATTCTTTTTTAATTCTACAAAAGAGTTTTAGAATAAAAGGTAATCCGCTTTTCCTTATCAAAACTTTTTGAGCTCATCATTTTTTGTTGGAATTCGTCTTCATTTTTTGTCAAATTTAACTAAAATACTTAGAGTAATGGTAAAATATATTTGGCTGGTATACCCAGAAAACTTTGCTAAAAAATGATTGTTCTACACATACTTTTAAGAAAACGAGGAAATTTTATTTTCGAAAAAGCTGCTATGAGGTTAACATTAACTCCGAAACATTTCCCAGTCTAAAATCTTTGTTTAACAATTCATTTTTTAAGTTAAAAAATTATTGGTTTTAATTCTTTTTTAATTCTACAAAAGAGTTTTAGAATAAAAGGTAATCCGCTTTTCCTTATCAAAACTTTTTGAGCTCATCATTTTTGTTGGAATTCGTCTTCATTTTTTGTCAAATTTAATTAAATACTTACAGTAATGGTAAAATATATTTGGCTGGTGTACCCAGAAAACTTTGCTAAAAAAGGATTGTTCTACACATACTTTTAAGAAAACGAGGAAATTTTATTTTTGAAAAAGCTGCTATGAGGTTAACATTAACTCCGAAACATTTCCAGTCTAAAATCTTTGTTTAACAATTCATTTTTAAGTTAAAAAATTATTGGTTTAATTCTTTTTTAATTCTACAAAAGAGTTTTAGAATAAAAGGTAATCCGCTTTTCCTTATCAAAACTTTTTGAGCTCATCATTTTTGTTGGAATTCGTCTTCATTTTTTGTCAAATTTAATTAAAATACTTACAGTAATGGTAAAATATATTTGGCTGGTGTACCCAGAAAACTTTGCTAAAAAAGGATTGTTCTACACATACTTTTAAGAAAACGAGGAAATTTTATTTTGAAAAAGCTGCTATGAGGTTAACATTAACTCTGAAACATTTGCCAGTCTAAAATCTTGTTTAACAATTCATTTTTTAAGTTAAAATGTATTGGTTATAATTCTTTTTAATTCTACAAAAGAGTTTAGAATAAAAGGTAATCCGCTTTTCCTTATCAAAACTTTTTGAGCTCATCATTTTTGTTGGAATTCGTCTTCATTTTTTGTCAAATTTAACTAAAATACTTAGTGTAATGGTAAAATATATTTGGCTGGTGTACCCAGAAAACTTTGCTAAAAAAGGATTGTTCTACACATACTTTTAAGAAAACTCTGAAATTTTATTTTCGAAAAAGCTGCTATGAGGTTAACATTAACTCTGAAACATTTGCCGGACTAAAATGATTGTTTAACATTTCATTTTTTAAGTTAAAAAAATTATTGGTTATAATACTTTCCTCTATTTAATTCTAGATACATAATAAGTGTACTTCACAAAAGAGTTTTAGAATAAAAGGTAAACTGCTTTTATTTAAAAAAAAAAAAAAAAACGTACACTTTTAAGAAAACGCTGAAATTTATTTGCAGCTTAGTTCTCAACCTTGTACGTCTTAACAGGTAAAATATCGTGACCGAAAAGTGGTTTGATAAAATACACCCCCAAAAAGTTTTTGCTAGGTTCGTTTTGCCTGCTTTCTTCTGAAAATTATTTCCTTCTGAAATTTATTTTCAGTGAAAGTTTTTTGCGGAAAAATCTTTTTGCTCAAATAGCACACAAAAGTTTTCTGCTAAAATGTTTCAGATTTTTTTTGTTTTCTGGGCTGAGATACAATTCGGTGCAAAAAAGGTTTCTGAACGATAAAAAGTTTTTTGGACATTCCGCAAAAAGTTTTTTGGACATTCCGCAAAAAAGTTTTTTGCGAAATGTTTTTGATAAAAATACTTGCAAAATTCTTTTTGTTTCAAGCCGGGGATAACATTTTTCATTCTTTTTGAATCCGCTTTTAAAACGGTTTTTTGAAGTATGTCATAGGTTTTGAAAAAAGTAAGAATTGTTGTGTGTATTATAGTTTTTGACAAAAAAAAAATTGACTATAGTGTCGACAAATAGAAGGCTTTGTTTTTGCGTGGTCTTACAAAAATTTTTGCGAAAAATTTTGGATAAAATATATTTTAGCTCGCGAAAAAACACTTTTACGATTTCTTTAAAAAAAAATTTTTCAGGGTAAAAAAAATTCCAGTGCAAAAAAAAAGGTTTCTGCACAGAAATTAATTCATGCACTATAAAATTCTAACTTCATAAAATCATTTCTTACAAAAAGCATTTTCTGGACTGTTTGGTTATAATTCGTTCAAAAAGCTATATTTTCTCTCCTGCTTTTCACCATTTAATTGCTCCAGAAAAATGTTTTTGGCAAAAATATTTTATCAGTTTTTGACAAAAAATTTCTGAACACCAGTGATGATAGATCTAAACAAGTTACACATTTTTTTTCTTAATAGTTTACTTCGACTGTGGAAATCGTATGCTCTGTAAAATAGATATTTGGATCGTTTCATCGCATCGAGTATGTATGTTCTAGCTATTGACAATGCTGTTTCTGTTCAAAGATAGAGACCTGTAAGTTATCTACATTTATTATTTAAAAAAAACCGTTTTTAAAATATTCAATACAGCCGGAGAAATGTGGCAGAGAAATTAGTTTTTTCGCTATTGGATTAACACTGAAGCACTTGAGTTTGGAGACCCGCGGTCCAGCGCGCCCATTCCTCCCTAAACTGCTCCAAAAGCAACAGAAAATATTTACTCAGATCAACAAAATTTTGCACACATAATTACTGTAACGTAATAAAAACTTTTCTACACTATTGGACATTTTGAATAGATTTTGCTAAAGCAAGGCGGGCAACAGTCAGCTCTATATTACCTTCAATTAAAAACCGATAATCATTATTTTCTTTGCCAAAATTCCATAAAGTATGGAATTTTGAAGCTAAATTAATCAAATAAAAAGCTATTCTGTGTGGCTCAAAATATTTTGCCGAAATCTCTAAAACTTTTGACCATGAAGCAAGAAAAAAATAATAGCATTGTAGAAAATAAAACTGTTTAAAAAAAAAAAAAAAACATTTATTCGTTTATTTTTGTTCGCTATTTTAAAATTATGTCTGGTGTATCATTAGAATAATTTTATTTTAATTATTAGATGCTTTCGGTTGATTTGATATTTTCCCTTCTGCAAAAAAAAAAATACGTATCGGGCAAAACATTTTAAAATTTTGAATATAAAGATGCTTTTGAATTTATAAATACATTAAATGGTAACCTAACTACTTAGAACTTATCGCAAACACTTGATAATTTAATAAGACAAATTAAATTTCGTTCTTATTTCTTGTTATTATTAAAAAGTTTGATCAACCCTTAATAACAATAGACGAAAATGGTTTCAAAAATCTTAAAAAAAAAAAAAAAAAAAACATTTCGCCGTTCTGTAACCGACCCTTAACCGAGGTGTTTCTCTTAAAAAACACCGCCTTAATCCCCCCCTCCTCCTCCAATAAAAAAACTCATTATAGAATTTCTAGTAAGGCGGTTCGGAAAGATTGATTATTTTCAGAGATAGTATCGTTGAATTTGCTTTGGAGACCCCTGGTTCAGCGCGCCCATTCTCCCTTAATACACAAAATTCGTCAATTTTTGTAATTAAAAAAAAATGTAAAAGTTATTTCCTTGAGTCTTGCTGGATGTTATAGTCGGATTTAGTTTTGAAATTAGGCAATACTATTCGAGATGTAAGTCTAAATTGAATAAACCCACCCCTTCTTCCAGCGCCGCACAAATCATAATCCCAGTAACAACTGAAAGTATTAACTCAGATCAACAAAATTTTACACTCACCAAAACTAATACCAATACCATAAGACAACTTTTCCACTTAATTGGAAATTTGATATAAAAAAATGTAGAAGCTTTGCCATAATTAAAAACATTAAAGTGTTTCACTTCATCATCGTTTAACCATTTAAAATGATCTATAGCGTGGTAATCAGATAAAGCTTTACCATACAAGTTGTTCACATCTAGAGCGAAAATGTAACTGTGCTCTTTTTTATCGTCAAAGGTTTCAGGAATATATGGATTATTTGCAACGGCGTGGCGTTTATTTAGTAAGCAAAGCCCGCCTCTGATATTTTGCTCAAGCCACACATACATTGTTACATCGGTAAATAATTCAGCTTCAGCTTGAGTATAGAGAAGTGCAGAAGACCATGATAAGTCTGAAGCAGTGATAAAATATACAGGATCTAAATGATAAAATTTTAAAGTCATGTCTCGATAGCAAGTAAAAACTTCAGCTAAAAGTACAACGTCTAAAATTTGGTATAATCTTAAATAATCCGAAAATGTTTTACATTGAAATTTGTTAAATACGTTAAGGGCATGATTATAATCTTCAATAGAGATGTGAGAATTAGTCAGCTTGTTAAAAAACATTTCTCTAGGAGGAAGTTTTGTATGAGAAAGTACATCGATGTTAGACAAAAAAGAATAAGGAAAAACGCCTTTCCTTTTTAAGAGATTTTTATATTTTTCTTCAGCATAAAATTCATTAAAAATTGGAAAATTATGGTTTGATTCAATTAAGTTTTCTACCAAGGTAGCGAGGGAATCATTTAAAAACTGGTAGGAATCAATGAATTTAACATTGTCTACTGAAAATGTCGTAAATTTCTGAGTGTTAACGGGAATAATTCTAATGGTCTCCCCAAACTCCGGACCTAACTCTTTTAAAATTAAGCACCCGTCAAAAGATTTTAAGCAATGTGCGACAACCACAAGACATGGCTTGACTTGATACCTTAGATTACAAAGAGCATGGGCATAACCGTTAATATTACCAAAGCTATGGCAATGGTCTCTCACACGTGTTTCACCGTTTTCAAAGGACTTTTTGCAAATGCAACAAACAGAATAATCAAAATTTTGAAGGGGATCTACTCTCATAGGCGCAATGTCACGCATGACTGCTATCAGTTTCCGTGCTAATCTTTTTAAAAGAGAAAGAAAATGTTTAATCACGTTCTCACCTGAATAATAAGTATGATAAACAATTTCGTTTTCTTTACCGAGTACGAGTAAAGCATAGGTACTTGCGAATGTAAGATCGTATATTCGACGCTAGGAAATAAACGTGAGATGGAAGTTGAGTTCTTATGTCTAGGGTTCGGTGATGTTCTTAGTTTGATCGAGTGGATGAGGTGTTCTTAGTCTCATCGAGTGGTTTTGGGAATTGTTCTTAGTCTCATCCAAACCATACTACTAAAGTAGTATTCTTAGTAGGCTAAAAATAAAGAGTCTGTGTGTTTGTCTGTGAATCATGAAAGACATACTTATACTACCCTCGGAAATTCGAAATTATTTTTTTATATAAATTCCCTTCAAAACCTTCAAAACTGCCTGCAAACGGGCAAATATGTATGGTTGTTTTCACTGTATAAATTCTAAATTTCATTGTTTCAAATAAATGTATATATTTTTTTAAAAATTAGAATCAGTTTTATTTTTAAAGAGATGATCATAAAAACATTTCCATGTGAAAAAAGTAACACTATGAATAAAAAATGTGTAAACTGTAAAATTTTAAAATTTAAGATTCTTGTCAGAAATACTTATGCACAAAATACCGGGCCGGGTCTAACGATCTTAGGGTTAATACCCAAGTCACATGGGGCTAAGTTTTTCATATTTGATTTTGATTTTTTTTAATTAATATTGATCTTTTCAAAACACATGGACCGGGCCGAAACAGTCATCGGCTTGACTTCAACAGTCTAAAAAGAAACTCATTTTCGACTAAGTTAACGGTTTCCTAGCAAGGCGGGACCATGCAGCTAGTGAAATTTAAAGTATTGCGATAGGATCGGAAATCAGAAATGAAGATTTTGAGTTTTCTACACGTTTTGGAGGATGCGGATTCTAAAAAAAGTGGGTTTTGAACATTGGTCCGTCTGTCTGTCTGAAACCACTCTACAGTTCAAACTAAAAGCGGTAAGGAATTCAGATTTGGTACACGAGATGTTAGTACCTGTTGAAGGTCATGATAAGGTTTTCGGGAAAATATCGAATTCGAAAGGCTGGCTGACAGAGAACTTTTTGGGTTTTAACGAATTTTGCCGAAAAACGAAAAAAAGGCTACAGACTTCAAATTTGATACACGAGTTCCCAGTACCTGTCAGACCACGGACAAAACTTCAATAACAAGGCCAGCGAAACTCAACCAAACATGAGCGTAGACGGAATTTTTGACGTCACTGTTCCGAGTGCCGAAGATCGAGAAACTAGTTCGGACGCATTCGGAACCCTAAAAAGGTGGTCAACCGTGAACGAGTGGTTCCGAACAGGTTTCGCGACAGGTTGTCTTCATCTTCGGAACCACGTCACTCTTAACTATGACGTCAAAATTTCCGTCCCCGAGCGTGTTTGGGAGAGCTTCTGTGGCCTTAGTAGTTGAGCAGGCCGTGGTCAGACATCCTAATAAGGTTTATGATTAAATTCACTTACGTGCAAAGGGTAGCCATAGAACTTTTTGGGTTTTAAAGTTATTGAAATGAACTTATAGGGTATATAATTACCTTTAAATACATGGATTCATTGAATGGTATTTGAAAGTCTTGTCGTGTTATACACCCCGAGGTTTCTTGAAATAATCAATCTTCTAGAATACTTTCTTATGGCCGACCCGGCGGCGCAACGGTTAGGGAGCTAGCCTTTGGAGCCTCTGGGTTCGGGTTCGAATCCCGGGTAAGGCATGGATGTTTGTGTTTGTCGAGTATATGCGGAGTACGTGCTCGTTAAATCTGTTGGGTCCGAAAGTCCTCCAAGTTCCCATACCAAATCAATACCTCTGGGGGTGACAAGCCAATTCTGGGGATCCTCTAGTTGGCCTCTGTCTCTAAAAATTAGATGGATCCACTTGTGTGTGTGTTGTCTGTTGTGTCTGTCTTACTTGACGAAGGTTTATAAGCGGGTCTCTGACCAAGCACACAAACCTGAATATATATGTCTACCAACCAACCAACTTTCTTATGGGTTGTGGTAATTGAGTTCGTTGAACAATGGCCCAAGTCCATTTCTGTAGATAGTAGTGCAGTTTACCTGCTCACTGCAGTTATGAGCTTAGTAAGCAAGCTCCATGGTTACCGAAGCTCTAGTATAGTACCTACTTTTGCTCTAAATATCATATATAACTGAACTTAAGATGTGTGTGTAGATATTGCACTTGACCACGCTAGGTGTTTTTTGATGCCAAACAAGTATCTAGGCAACAAATTGCTGTTCTATTAAGTAAACCAATAACTTGGGACAGTTCATAAGTTCATGTAAATGATAAAAGTTTTTTAACTCATCAAAACTACTGTTAAAATTAGATTTTAAAGAATTGGTTTTGCATTATGAGATGTGTTGGATATTATTAGATGTGTTAATTTGCTGACCAAAACATCATTAACATCATTATTTATAATAATATTTCTTTTAATACTTTTGCGTAGTAAGATCTTTTTTAATCATACTAATGAAAAAAAATGTTTCATTTTTCACAGTTCAAAAGTTCTTTTCATTTGTTAAAAAGAATTGTATTATTTCTTTTAAAATAATAATAATTTTATGGCAGTAGAAGGGAAACTGTCTAATATTAAAAAATTTAAGGAATCTTATTGAAAATCAATCTAAACTTTCTTTTTTTTTTATAAATTTGGACATTTTAAACCATTATGTACCGATTTTGGTCTGCGGTTTTGGGAACCATTGATTAATTGTTTTTGTCCCACTAGTAATTAAGATTACACAAATTTCTTTTTTTTCATTGAATATTAAAGTTATTATGATTCTTAGAAAAGTTTGTAAATTAAATTCAATAAAAAATTTAATTAAGCAAATTTGAATTTTTTTTAACAATTTTTAAAATTTCGGCGGAAAGTCTCCTATTTGCGACCTTACAGTATAAGTTAACTAAAAGAAAAATCTTCAAAAATTTAAACTTAATATAATTTGAGACTTGCATTGAACCCATAGATATCATAGTTAAAGTATTAGATTGGCAGATCACGTGACCTACAATGCTAACGACGGGACGCGCATGGAGACCAGAATAAGAGGGCAAAATGGCCAGTGTTGCTGCCACTATAAATAGAAAAATACTGCGAAAAAAAACCATTTAATTCTAAAATTACAAAAAAATATCGTAAAAATACTATCTGCATTTTGGAATCTTTTTAGTGACTTTAAATCCTTTTCTAGTATTTTTTTTGTAATTTTAGAATTAAATGGTATTTTTTCGTAGTATTTTTCTCCTTAAAGTGGCAGCAACACTGGCCATTTTGCCCTCTTATTTGGCCTCCAAGCGCATCCCATCGTTAGCATTGGAGGTCACGTGATCTGCCAATCTAATACTTTAACTATGATATCTATGATTGAACCCCAAAATATTTATTAAAAAAATCATATCCATTCATCTAGCGGCGTTTTGTGGTTAAAAAACATTTGAATATATCTTGATGTTACGTACATATAAATCGTTTTTCCAAAATACTAGGGGCACGCCCCCTGCTCGCTATCGCTCGCCAAGCCCTGTAATAGTAGTATAATAGTATTGTATTTTTTTTATTAAAGTTGCATTAAAAAAAAGACATGAAGAAACTAAGAAAAAATAGCTCAGCTATATTTTACGAATAATGTAAATGTTTACGAGCAATTTCCAAATTGTCTCTTTCTTTCGATTGCCCTCTTCACTTCATTGCTTTTTCCTGATGTAAACAAAATACTTGCAAAACATTTTCTAAATTATTAAACTTGACCTACTTTTTCATCGTTTATTTTTGTAAAATCATAAATACTTTTTTAATATAATACTTTTTTTATTAAAAGTGTGTGTAAGCAAAAAAAAAATTGAGATAATAGTACTGCCACATACAAAAGATCCCAAATTCTCTATGATAAAGATAGAATTATTTTTTTCCAAACAATTCTTTATTATTCCATCAAGTAAAATATCTACGAAATCTAAATGCCGTTCTTAGAGGCCTTTATTTGTTTTTAATTTGTTTCCTGCTCCTTATTTATTTTCATGTTGTGTAAACAAACTAATAAAAAAATATTTCTAAAAACTATTTTATCGTAATTAATTAGCACTCGTTATCACATATTTTTAACAAATATACTTTTTAATTAATTAAATATGAACTTACAAAATGGAAAAAATAGTGCTGACACAAAGGAACAGATTCTAAATATCCTTAAAGAATAAACGTATAAGTTTACATAAATTACCTAATTCTTATTCAAATAAACCTCAGATAAGCCTAAAGTCTTTTCTTCAATCGCTTTCATTGTTTTGAATTTGTGTCCAACTCTTTATTGATTTTCATGTTGTAAAAAAATAAATTTAAGAAACTTGTTAAACACTTTCTTAACTATTTTATTATAGTTTATTAGCGCTTTTTATCATATATTTTTAACCATTTTTAATAGATATACTTTTCAATATATCAAAAGTGAACTTAGGAAATGAAAAAAATAGTGCTGACCCATACAAAAAAAATTCCAGACTATCTCCAACGAATGAACGTATAAGTTTACACAAAATTACCTAATTCTTTTTTAAACAAAGCTCTAGATAAGTCTAAAAAATCCTCTTCTCTCTTACATTCTCTTACAAAAGAGTATCTCTTACATTGTTTTGAATTTATTTGCTGCTCTTTATGGATTTTCATGTTATAAACAGATTAATAGAACGAACTTCCTAAAGACTTTCAAAACTATTTTATCCTAGTTGATTGGCACTTATTATCATACATTTTTAACAGATATACTTTTCAATACATTAAACGTTCAAGTAAGAAATACAGAAAATAGTACTGACACATACAAAAATATCCCAACTGCATCCAACGAAAGAACGCATAAGTTTACATAAAATTACATTAATTTAAATGAAGCTTCGAGTTCAAATAAAGCTTTGACTTATTCAAATAAAGCTTTGAGCAAGTCCTAATGAGGCCCAGTGGCTTAGTGGTAGTGATTCGCATTGCCACGCCGCAGGTCCGGGGATCGAGTCCGGGATTGGACGAGGTTGACCCATCCTTTCATCCCTTAAATGGGTCGATAAAATGGGTACCAAGCATGCTTGGGAACTAAACACTGGGGGTTCCGCGTGAGGCTGACCACCTAACCGGGACATATGCCTAGCACCCCAGAGCCCTAGGTCACGAAAGCTGAAATGGGCACGGCAGGTCTTGGCCCACTAATGGGCTGTTGCGCCGAGGAGTTTAGTTTTTTTAGCAAGGCTTAATACCGTTTTTCAATCTCTTCCAATGTTTTGAATTCGATTTCTGCTCTTTATTGATTTTCACTTTGAAAACAAATAATTATAAGATATTTTCTAAAAACTTTCTAAACTATTCTATCACAGTTCATTTGCACTTATTACCATATATTTTTAACAGATATACTTTTTAATATATTAAAGGTGCACGTAACAAATGAAAAATAACCAAATGCTAGTACGACACATTGAAAAATTTCCCATCTATCCCCAAGAAATGAACATGTAAGTTTACATAAAATTTACTAATTCTTATTCGAACAAAACTTTAGATACGTCTAAAGTCGATTGTATTTAAATCTCTTTCAATGTTTCGAATTCCTAATCTTTATTGATTTTCATATGGTAAACAAATTAATATAATAAACTTTCTTAAAACTTTTCAAACTCTTCTTTCTTACATTTGATTATAGTTATTTACAGTTCTCATATTTTTAACAGATATACTTTTCAATATTTTAAAGGTATACGTAAGAAAAGAAAAAAAGAAAATAGTTCTGACCCATACAAAAATTTCCCATCTATCCCCAACGAATGAACTATAAGTTCACACAAAAAATCTCCCCGATTATTATGCAAATAAAGCTTTAGATAAATCTAGATCTTTCTTAAATCTCTTTATTGTTTTGAATCTGCTCTTTATTGATTTTCATATTGTAAACAAAATAAAATGAACTTTGAAAAAATTAGTATGAAACTTCCGAAAACACTTTCTAATCTCTTTGATAATAGTTGATTTATACTTATTATCACATTTTTTAACAGATATACTTTTCAATGTACCAAAGGTACACGTAAGAAATGAAGAAACTAGTGCTGACCCATACAAAAATTTCCCATCTATCCCCAACGAATGAACTATAAGTTTACACAAAAAATCCCCGATTCTTATGCAAATAAAGCTTTAGATAAATATAGATCTTTCTCCAATCTCTTTATATTTTTGAATCTGCTCTTTATTAATTTTCATACTGTAAACAAAATAAAATGAACTTTGAAAAAAATAGTATAAAACTTTCAAAAAAAACTTTCTAATCTCTTTGATAATAGTTGATTTATACTTATTATCACATTTTTTAACAGATATACTTTTCAATGTACCAAAGGTACACGTAAGAAATGAAGAAACTAGTGCTGACCCATAAAAAATTTCCCATCTATCCCCAACGAATGAACTATAAGTTTACACAAAAAATCCCCGATTTTATGCAAATAAAGCTTTAGATAAATCTAGATCTTTCTCCAATCTCTTTATATTTTTGAATCTGCTCTTTATTAATTTTCATACTGTAAACAAAATAAAATGAACTTTGAAAAAAATAGTATAGAAACTTTCAAAAAAAACTTTCTAATCTCTTTGATAATAGTTGATTTATACTTATTATCACTTTTTTAACAGATATACTTTTCAATGTACCAAAGGTACACGTAAGAAATGAAGAAACTAGTGCTGACCCATACAAAAATTTCCCATCTATCCCCAACGAATGAACTATAAGTTTACACAAAAAATCCCCGATTCTTATGCACAAATAAAGCTTTAGATAAATATAGATCTTTCTTCAATCTCTTTATATTTTTGAATCTGCTCTTTATTAATTTTCATACTGTAAACAAAATAAAATGAACTTTGAAAAAAATAGTATGAAACTTTCAAAAAAAACTTTCTATACTCTTTGATCATAGTTAATTTACACTTATTATCACCTTTTTTTGACAGATATACTTTTCAATGTACCAAAGGTGCACGTAAGAAATGAAGAAACTAGTGCTGACCCATACAAAAAATTCCCATTTATCGAATGAACTATAAGTTTACATAGAAAATTCCTTATTATTATTATGCAAATAAAGCTGTAATAAATCTAGACCTTTCTTCAATCACTTTATTGTTTTGAATCTGCTCTTTATTGATTTTCATATTGTAAACAAAATTAACTGAACTTGGAAAAGTTTAGTATGAAACTTTCTATACTCTTTAATCATAGTTAATTTACACTTATTATCACTTTTTTTGACAGATATACTTTTCAGTGTACCACAGGTGCACGTAAGAAATGAAGAAAATAGTGCTGACCCATACAAAAAAGATTGCATTCCGAACCAAAGTATAACTTAATCCCATCAAAATTTATATAATTTTAAAACATAAACAAACAAAGCTTATCTCACCTCCTTTAAAAACAAAGCTGCAAATGGGGGGTCGTTTTCGGGGACATCCGTAAGGGGGTGGTGTGGGGGAGGGGGTACAACAAATCCGTGTTTTCCTTCAGACGATCCGAAGCGAGGCACGTCCGCTCTTAAGATCGTTCACTGTGACTGTGTGTCCATCTTCCCCTTGTGCGGCTGCGGAACACGAAGTTGGTAGCTGTAGAGAAAGTAGGAGGGGAGTAGTGGAGGTGCTCCTAGTAGCGCCATCTTGTGGAAGGATACTGTAGCTCTCTCTCGAAAAGATCGATTGGTGAATGGGAGGGGGGGGGAGGTTGGTGTTCGATCGGAAAAGGAGAATTCGGAAAAACATTGTGGACGAAATCGGTTGTGGATGATGGGATGGGTACGCGCGTTCTCTCGAATGCGGGGGCGTTTAATTTTGGGATATCGTTTGGGATGTTTTGTTGGAAAGAGGGGGGGGGGGTGCTGGAGAGTACCTATGTACTTGACTTGTACCATTATGCACAGAATAACTCTTCATATTGACTTACACCCAATATGTAATATATACCCACAAAGTCATAACAACATGTAGTGTTGGAAAGTCGGTAAACGCTTCCGTTTACAACCTGAGACAATTTCGTGCCCTCTAGACCATTCGATCGGAAAACATTCAGGACGAAATCGGTCGTGGATTGGATAGGAACGTCCGCGTTCTCGTATTCACGTTTTCTTAGATTTCCGGGTGTCGTTCGAGATGTTTTGTTAGAAAGTTAGGGGGAGAGGGAGGTGCGGTTAATCTTGGGTATCACCAAAATTGACACGACTCTTAACATTAGTAGAGCCAATTTCTAGATACTCTAATAAGTAAAGATTACAGTCTCCCTAAATCATTAGCCAAACCATCTCCAAACTAAACGCACAGTGTATCGCTAGTGGTCTAGAGGGCACTAAGTTGTCTCAGATGATAAAAGGAAGCTTCGCCAACTTGCGACCACTACTTATTGGTGTAACTCTTGTAAATATTGGTACAAGAGTCCCAACAAGTAGTGGTGGCAAGTTGGGCCACGCTTCCTTTTCTCATCTGAGACAACTTTGTGCCCTCTAGACCACTAGCGATACACTGTGCGTTTAGTTTGAGACTGTTTGGTCAATGATATTGGTGAACGCACGTTGCCTGTTCATATTGACTTGTACCAATATATACAGAGTCACAACAACAACAAGTGTTGGCAAGTCGGTTAACGCTTCTTTTTACCACCTGAGACAATTTAGTGTCCTCTGGACTCCTATCTAAACACTGTTAGTTTTGTTTGGAGAATGTTTAGCTAATGGTCTTGTGAGACTGTAATCTTTACTTCTTCGAATCACTAGAAATTGGCTCTACTAATGTAAAAACAGTAGTGACAAATTGATTGATAGTGCATCCATCGTTCACCAAGGTAATCCCTAGAAATACAGGGTGGTTATAAAATAACGCTCCCTATTCGGAGAGGTCTATAGCTTGAATGAATAATCCGAATGCAACAAACTTCGAGACAGTTACTAATCAAGAAGGGGGGGAAAGAATGGAATCATTAAAAAACACCCTCGTCTCTTGACCAGGGTTCTAAATTACGAGGCGTAATTGGCTGTGTTAAAGCTCCTAAAGGAGTCTAGAAATAGGCAGCCGGAATCGACTACATTACATTAAAAGAGAAATAGTTACAATAATCACCGACAGATGGCGCTGAAAATGCAAACACATTATGTAAGCATTGGCAAAACCCAGAAGCGGTCATTTCTTGCATTAATGTAATGTAATCGATTCCGGCTGCCTATTTCTAGCCTCCTATAGGAGCTTTAACACAGCCAATTACGCCTCGTAATTTAGAACCCTGGTCAAGAGACGAGGGTGTTTTTTTATGATTCCATTCTTTTCCCCCCTTCTTGATTAGTAACTGTCTCGAAGTTTGTTGCATTCGGATTATTCATTCAAGCTACAGACCTCTCCGAATAGCGAGCGTTATTTTATAACCACCCGGTAAAAAACGGGGTAGATATTTACCTGAGGTAGGCTTGCATTTATATGGTTAAGCTGGTCAGTGACATTAACGACTACTATTGAAATCGAATTTTCACAAATTAAATAAAACTATGGTAGTTTCACGTCGTGGGTGGCAACAGCTCCAATGGTTTGTTGTCATTCATTTGTCACAGATATAGATGAAAGAATTTTTTCTTTCTATGGCGGGTTTTCCTTAACGAATGTTTTGAACAACCAACAGCACAGCAAGAAGTTGGCATTTAAAAAACTTAATAAGTAATATATTCTTAGAAAACTCATTTTCGAATACCAAAACATAAGTAATTTCAGACAACAAATGACAACAAACCGTTGGAGATGTTGCCATCCACGACATGAAAGAATTCCATTACAAAATTCTAAAAATTTTGTTCAAAAATATTTTTTTTAATATTTTTAATAAACAACGGCGTACATCCAAAAATCCCATGAATAAACGTAACTTGTTAAACACATGATAATGACTTTATCTTCTGGGCTTATTTCGTCCGAATTCTTGCCACACTACTGAAAATCGAGTAAAAAAAAAGTTCGAATATTTAGCCAAAATGGGGCACGCTCTCCCCTCACGCTACGGCAGAACGAGGAATGGAACGTCCAAACGATTATGACCTCCTATCGTCTGCAGGTGTTTTGCGGGAGAGATGCGATTTGTTTTCTGAAATGGGATCGTTTGGCAAGAAATGATTCGATTTGAAATGATATCAGGAATGTTCTGGAACGAGGTTTGTTCCTATAATTCTCCCCAGAAATGGCGTGTTTCGGTGTTTGTGAAATGCGATACAGCGTCATATTTTTAAACTAATGTTTAGAAATATTACTCGGTAGCTGTTAGCGTTCGTTTAATTAAGACATTTTGAAAGTTTGCTAGAGTTTTAGAATCAGAATTATAACTATAATTACCGTGTTTCAAATTGTAACTCAAATATTGCCTGAAGTTAATGAGAATTAAAAATCACAGTTATGAATTACACAGAAAATTTTAATAATTTAAGGCTATTTTAATTAACTCTAATGAAAGAACAAAATGTTAGCATATCATAATGTCGTTATTAGAAATATTTTTTTCATGTACTTGATTCATTATCTACTTCAAAAAGTTTTATTTCTGCTTTCAAAAAAATATTTTTTCAAAACTACTACGTAGTTAGAAAATACTTAGTATTTAACACGCAATAACTTAGATTCCATACAATTGTTTCAGATTTTTTAACTATTGGAGACTGGGGAGCCTTGGCCTTAGTTTCAAAATTTTATTTTTATAAATTTTATTTTTACACTAAAAGTTTCATGCAATAGCACATATTAAAGGAAATTTTATTGGAAACAAGTATATAATAGTGATAATATAAATAATGCATTTTTCTTTTTTAAATATATTGTTTTTTAAAACTTAGAAAGTTGGCCAAGTCTCCCTTATTAAGGGAGACTTGGCCCATGGTAAGGGAGACTTGGCGCATGCAAAAATGCTGAATTTTAAAGGGCAAAATAATAAATATTTCAAATTAATTTTGTAAGCATTAAATGTAAAAAAAAAATTCTATTATAATTCAACACTCTGGAACTCATTTAAAAATCATGTTTACCGTTATATTTAGAGTAATACATTTTTCTAGTATTGTATGAATTTAAAATTCTAATATTGTCCATAACAAATAATTTTTTTATATTTATGTTAAATATATTTTATTCAGTTTGTACACACATAAAAATGCACAAGATATAAGCCCCAGTTTGAATTTTTATTTTTATGGCACAAACTGTAAAAGTCAATGTCAAAGCGCACTTTCAAAGCTACTCGTTCATCCCTCCCCCTATAAAGAAAAAATCTGATAATATCTTAATATTAATCTGGAGTACTATTATACTTTAATTAATAACTTATATAGCTTTTGCAGAAAAAGTTTGATATTTGGTCATAAATGATAAGTTTGATTTAGTTGAGGTTTTCGTTTTATTCTAAACAAGTACAAATACTAATAATCAATATATTACCTTCATAAAGTTATAATCATACGTTATTATTAACCGTGTATTTGATAAACATTATGTATAGATTTTCATAACTAGTTCACTTAGGGAGCCTTGGTCCAGTGGCCAACCCTCCCTTACATAGAGTGGCCAACCCTCCCCACCTAGACATTTCGTAAAGAATGGCACATGGTGCTTTGAAGCCTACTTCATTGCTTAAACTTTATAGATAAAATAAAACCTTAATATAACAGTATTTTAAAAATACCATATGATTAAATTGAATTGGTTTTTTTGAAAAAATCTTACAAATTATGTCTAAAATGTTTACTTTTTGGGGTGAGAAACTTTCCTTTTTATTTTCTCCTCGATGAAAAAAGTAGCTCAATAACACTAAGGTGACTATCTGCTGACAACAGTAGCTTTGAGTACCATCTATTGAGAAAATGCTAAAATATTTTTAAATACTAAAATTTAAAGGTGGGCCAAGTCTCCCTTATGGCCATGGCTCCCCAGGCTCCCTTATTCCTTAACAATTTTCTTAGCATTCAATCCTTTCAATCCGTTTATTAATCACACTGTGATGGTAAATTAGAGTATATTTTTTTACAGTGCGAATATTAAAAAAATTCTTTACACTTCTATATTACAAATCAGAACATAAATAACAAAATGTTATTTGATTGTTGAAATAGTTGTTTGTTTGTTTGTTTGTTGTTTGTTTGTTTGTTTGTTTGGTTTGTTTGTTTTGTTTGTTTGTTTGTTTGTTTGTTTGTTTGTTTGTTTGTTTGTTTGTTTGTTTGTTTGTTTGTTTGTTTGTTTGTTTGTTTGTTTGTTTGTTTGTTTGTTTGTTTGTTTGTTTGTTTGTTGTTTGTTTGTTTGTTTGTTTGTTTGTTGTTGTTTGTTTGTTTGTTTGTTTGTTTGTTTGTTTGTTTGTTTGTTTGTTTGTTTGTTTGTTGTTTGTTTGTTTGTTTGTTTGTTTGTTTGTTTGTTTGTTTGTTTGTTGTTGTTTGTTTGTTTGTTTGTTGTTGTTTGTTTGTTTGTTTGTTTGTTGTGTTGTTTGTTTGTTTGTTTGTTTGTTTGTTGTGTTTGTTTGTTGTTTGTTTGTTTGTTTGTTTGTTTGTTTTTTGTTGGTTTTCATTATACTTAAATTATAATAAGACTTAATAAGAATAAATAAGACTTTGTCTAAAAAATACCCCAACACACCCATATTTTCCGAACAGTGTAAAAATAAGATTGCTTAGAAATACTTCCTGTAAGCAAGCTTTACTGCTCACAGAGTCTCTTAATAAAGGAACTCGTTTTACAGGCACGCTGTGTAGAAGGAAAGAAACTTTACCCCTTAACCTTTAGTTCTAATGGAATGGATGTTTGTTTTTATTTATTTAAGCTGTAAAAATGGTTAATTTAACAATTTCGGAATAAAATTTCGAATTTAAAAAATAATATATTAGTCTATTTTAATAACAGTATGTATAAATATGTTCTGCTTAATTTTATTGAAATTAGATATTGAATTTTACATATAAATGGAACAATTCTTCATTCGAACAAAAAATTTCGTACCGGTGGTAATTGTTATTAATTAATGAACATTGGATTGTTATTAGTATTTTAAACGTTTGACATCATATAAATATCTTAAATTTAATGACTTCAAATAGCAAATGAAAGGTTAAAACTGAGAAGTATTCTGCAGTGAGCAGGTATATGTCATTTTTGTAGACCCAGTCTCACCGGAAATAATTTTTAAAATGATTATATTTAACTTTGATTATTATATAATTTGATTTTTTATACGGGGGGGGAGCATAAGTTATCCTATCGCGTTCTATCAAATGAACACATATGTAATAGTATGCGAATTTCTTACGGATTTTTAAAAAAATAAACCTTAGAAATTAGAATATTGAGAAACCATAGTTAAGGAGACCGGGTACGCAAAAATTTCAAAAATATCGATTTTTTTATTTTAGTGGGGAAAAATAGCTTATACTTTTAGCTTTCCCTACATACCATATTTAAAAACGCGCCAAGCGAAATTCGCCTGTTATTTAGTTCTGAGCCTTATCTTAAATAGCCTTTTACTCAGCATGTACACTCTTAAAACAAACGAGCGGTTTTAACTCAGTCTGAGTTAATTTCCACTCCTTTCCGTGCCGAAAATGCACTTCTCCTATAGGAGTGAATTTCACTCTTTTTCGGAGTGGGTAAAAGAAATAAAAGAAAACAATCTGCGTCCTACACTCTTAAAACGAGCGGTTTTAACTCAGTCTGAGTTAATTTCCACTCCTTTCCGGTGGCGAAAATGCACTTCTCCTATAGGAGTGAATTTCACTCTTTTGTTTTAAGAGTGTATATTTTGATATTTTTATTACGTTCAATTGGTCCCTTGCTATTCAAAAGTTGATGCATTTTTTTTTAAACTTGAGGTAATTATTAATTGTAATGTTTAGAAGACACCTGTGCATGAATTTTAGGATCTGATAATCAAGTATTGTTTATTTGCAATTTTTGTATTTCATGTAGTTGAAAAATTCCCTTTTTTTGCCGTCACAGCAATTTTTTTTTAATTAACTAAAACCACGAATGAAAAATCCATGCCTAATTTCATAAAGTTGTATTCAAACTGTTTGTATAAAAAGAATTAGCCAAATTAGACAAAATTTGAATCGCAAGGAGCATTTTAAAGTAATAAAACGTAAATTTTCCCACTAAAAATCAAATTTCTGAAAAAATTGTGTTTGTAATTTTTTGAAATTTTGTGTAGTCTTTAAAATTATTGTTATTGAACGGCAGAAAAAAATTTAAGAATTTTAGGCAGAAAATAAATAATTTGTTCTTTTGCCTACCCAGTCCACTTAAGGACAAATACTTCAACAGATAAAAAAAAAAGCTTGAAACTTAAACACTATACACCTCAGCATGTCTAGGTGTCACGACATTGAACCACAAATATATTTGTTATCCACTAGCCTCCTTTGAATCTATTTAGATAACAGTAAGGGTATTAATCAATTAATTTGTTCGATGCTGAACAGATAACCTTTCTACGAAGCATGGCTTTCCAATTTACATTTTAGAAGGTCTGAATTTCTTCCATAGGTCGAACCGATTATGGAAGGGAGGGTACGGACAGGCGGGCATCTTCAGCATATCAATACCTATTTTTTCCATTGTTTTTATTCCTTCAAATTAAAAGAAAGTAGGCTGTGAAATATAATTAATGCTACTAAATTGTATCAATATTCAGGTTTCCTGGGGAAAAAGTCAATCAATTCCAACCTTTCATTGGTAAGATATGGAGGAAGTTTCATTTTTGTCTACCAATTAAACCTCTGCAACTACCCTACATTAATACAAACTAAAATGGATTCTTTTGGCTATTTTAACTTGACACAAATGGCTGTTTTCATACATATTATCATCAGAATTAGAATATAGTTTTTCTGTTGAAGTGCTGCGGCGGTCAACACAAATATCCAGCAAGCATCCTGGCCCTTGTGACCGATTAATTACTTTGTCGTGGACGGTTTAGTATTAGGCTACCAGGCAAGAGGTTCTGGAATCAAAAGGGGGTCGGAGTCCGTACATCTTCATTGGTGACATAGGACGATGTGCCATCTAAAGATGCACATCTAACAACCTTTAAACTGCCACAACAAATGTCCTGTGATTCAAAGCAGGTAGCAAAATCCTGAGATTTAAATCAGACATTAAAAGTTCTGAGATTCCAAGCAGGCATTAAAGGTTATTAGATTCAAAGCAGGCATTAACGTTCTTAAATTCAAAGCAGGCATTAAAGGTTATTAGATTCAAAGTAGGCATTAAAGTTCTTAGATTCAAAGCAGGCATTAAAGGTTATTAGATTAAAAGCAGGCATTAAAGTTCTTAGATTCAAAGCAGGCATTAAAGGTTATTAGATTCAAAGCAGGCATTAAAGTTCTTAAATTCAAAGCAGGCATTAAAGGTTATTAGATTCAAAGCAGGCATTAAAGTTCTTAGATTCAAAGCAAGCATTAAAAGTCCTTATATTCACAGCAGACGGCGAAGTCCTGAGACTCCACATCAGGCAGCCAGCCTCAAAACCCACAATATACGTTCCTCCTCCGACTCACTGGAAGGAGAGTACTATGGTGATTAGCACAAATACTATCCCCGGAGAACGAGTAATTGTTACTTTGCGATTACTACTTTGTCGTAGACGGTTAAGTATTGGGCTATCATGCAAGAGGTTTCAGGATCAAAACCGGGGTGAACCGTACCTCTTCATTGAAAAGTGACAGTATGATTTATTGTCTTTGTGGTACATACGTTGTTTAGAGACATTCTATATTTATATTTTAATAAAAATAGTATGCAGAATTCTTTGTTATTTTTCCCTAAGTAATAAGTTTAAATTGAAGAAGTATTTAAGGGCTGGGGAGCCCAGTCGGTTAGGCATTCGCCTAGCCTGCGAAAGGTCCCAGGTTCAGGTCCAGGCATCGCCAGAATAACTGCCGACCTATAAACGGCCCGTGCAGCCAAAAATGTCCGACGAATAATACCCCGTATAGAGGGAGTACACGTTAAATATCCTTCAAAGTCCTAACGCTGCTTACGATGTCGTCCTTAACGGTTGCGTTTGGTGCCTACTCAGGTGTTGGCTCGTCACCTGACTGTGGTTCTAAAGTACGACGCCCGTCGCCAATAGCCCTCGTGTAGATCTAGTGCAACGATAATTCAAACTAAACTAAACTAAACTGAAGAAGTATTTCAAAAGCCATTGTTTAAAAAAAATCAGCTACTGAATAGAAACCAATTTTGAGGGGTAATTCGCTTCAATTCTATTCCAATTCATTTGCGGTGATTTAATTAACTACGTACTCGACATTTTAACGAAGTCCTTTGTTCGGCATCTTTTCAAAAAAAAAAATTAATGCATATTAATTACTAAATCTAAAATAGGGTCAGGTACATTGGGGAATTTCCCACTACCATTCTTCCTTTTAATGCATAGTGAAAGAAGAAGATTATGCGGAATTCGTTCTGATTTGCTTTAGCCCTTTTTTACGCTTAACGATTTATATAACATATTGATTTCAGAACGATTTTTCTTTTAACCCACTGCATTGTTTTAATGCGAATAAAATCAAATACGAGATGCGGATTACTAGATTTTCTAAACATTTCGATTCCCCAATGTCATCAAATCTTCAAATATATATGTGATTTTTAAAAAAAAAAAATGCATTGAAGACACAGAGTTAAGAAGGAGATGGAGATGTTGGCGTGAAAAAAGTGAAACCGTCAGAAACTCGCCAAGCGAAGCCTAAACAAACCTCACTGAACGTTAGTTCAATGCAAAAAGCATCATTTTATTCTTTAAAAGGCGTTGAATAAAAATTTAAAAAATTATTGTTTGCGCAGTTGTAGGCTGTAGCACGAGATCTAAATTGACACCATGAAGGTAGTAATTCCCTTCACAGGTAAGAAAACTACGTTGGAGATGTTTTATTGGAGATTCAAAAGTCACCAAGTATGTGAAGACTACAGGAGAAGAACCCCTTCATCGACTGGGAATTTGTCTGCATCAGGTCTACATCGCGAAGATAACAAGTCATAGGGCCCGGGGCCGAGGGTAGAAGCTGCCCGCTAAGTTGCGCACTGTACCGTGGTTTGATTCGCTTTGCCTGGGTGTATTCTCTCGTGCATAAAATCTTTCTGTGTCTATCTACTTGACGAAGGTTATAGCGCCTGATCAAGCACAAGCGGATATTTGTTCACCTACCCCTACCTTTACAAGTCTAGCACGGTTGAAAATCATTGCTTTGTTCTATCGCCGGCCAAGAGTTGCTACTCTAGATCGAAATTCCGCAGACATAGTCTGACGCAGAACCGCGGGAAAAGAAACGAGGGAAAAACCGGTTTCCGATCGCCACTTCCAGTCCTCAATACGGATAGATTTCCAGTCGATGAAGGAGTTTTTCCCTGGTACTCTTCATATGAAATAAGCCTATATAAACTCCAATGTAGAATAGCACCAAATACTTCGCCGAGAGCGTTTGTTTGGGCTTACTGCAAAGCAATCGATGGCTTCACTTGGCAAACCGGTTTTTGTATTGGTTTTTGTTCGGTAACATCTCCATCTTCTTCTTAACTCTATGAATGAACGCCATTAGGTTTTGTTTGTCAATTTTCATGTACACATTGAACCATAACTATGAGTTCTTAAGTTGTACATTACATTGTGGCATGTGAACACGATTTCAATTGTTTTCCAAGGGAATATTTATATTTTTATTTACTTTTGTAAGTGGTTTTTACATCTTTTCCCTTAGCAAAATGAGTTTTATGGGGAATTTAATCTAACGTTAGTCATTCCCCGGAAAGTAAGAGCTTTTTGTTACAACTATAAAGATCCGAAATAGTAAAAATAAATCATAATTCATCTAATAAAAACTAAACATCCTCTACTGCTAGAGTGGACAATTCAAACAGGGCGGAGTCTGGTTTATTTGTGTGGTAGAAGACTATGTTTGAAGTAGCCTGTAACGTCATTATAAGAGTGGCCGTTCGAATTTGCACGAATTAGCTGCCAGGTAATTTGCTTGTGGAGTATAGTAAGACACCGTTTGACGTAGCTGTGACGTCATCGTAGGCGTGGTTTGTTCCAGTTGTCCATTCAATATGAGTGACTAAATATCATTTACTAATTCTTAAACGTATTGTTTTGATTGTTGAAAAAAAAATCATTTTTATGGAATTATGAAGGACCCAACAAATATTTTTTGTTTTTACAGTTCTTTGAACTTTAATGAAAAAGAAGTTCTGAAAGAATAGCCTACTTTTCTTATATATATATAAAAGATAGTTACTAGTGTCCTCCTTTGTAACGAAAAAAATTTCAAAATTGGAGTGTTAGAACTTAAGTTTTTTAAAAAAAAGTTGGAAATATTAATATTAAGTTAAAAAGAAAGAAGCTGCTCTTCCTAAAAAAAAATTTTTGAAAGAAATATTCAATTTTTCAACCTTCAAAAAATTTCAACTAAATTTAGAAATATAACAAGAAGTTCTTAAAGAACTAAAATAGCCTACTTTCCTGTTACTTAAATACTTACTGAAATTCTAATCGGGAAACAACTAGGTTCATAACAATAAATATCATCAACAATCGTTTCTACACTAGATTTACACACATTAGAAAAAAAATCGCTAAACACAGCATCCAGCTATAATTTAAACTTCTAAAAGCCAAAATCAACTATTTTCCTTAATATTCTTTCACAAATAATTTAATATTATTTATCATCTGCTCGATTTATTTGTAGTTCGAAGAATAATTAAATATTTATTAATAACAAAAATAATGAAACTACTCCAAACTGCATTAAAAAAAATAAATCATATATAAATTAAAGTCCCATTTTTTCGTTGTGACGGCATCACGCCTGAACGGCTGGGCCGATTTCACTAATTCTTTTTTCGTTGTGTTTGTTATTGTCAGGAGAAGGTTCTTAATGAATGAGTTATTCGAAATTCGAACCCGAACGGGTGTAGGAGTGCAAAACGTGAGCCGATTTCTCCATAGGAATAGCATTGTAAGATTAGAATTTATACTTTTTAAATTTCAACACGTTCAACGCGAACGAAAATTAAGTATAAACACGTCACAGCACGCGAGTTTAATTTGTAGGATTTTTATTTGAATATCATTATTTTATTTATTGAATTGAAATCTTTTGATTTTTTTTTGTTTCCGAATTTAATTTAATTGATGTTTATAAATGATAAGAAGTGAAGATATTGCTACAATGTATCATGGCAGTAAAGGCGATTACTATTCTAGATCTGATGATTACTTCTAAGAAATGTTATTTCCCTCTACGTATAGCGTAAAAACTTTATGTTTATGAAACTGTCAATTTGGTACAGCTATGATATGGCCAATTGAATGTTGGCATTGGCGGCTTTTGGCGAAGTTAAAAATTTAGCGTAGGGTAGCTACTCCCATCCAGTTGTATGGGTTAGGGTTTGTTTGAATTATCGTCGCACTAGAGCTATACAAGAGGGATATTGGCCACGGGCGTCTTTATTTAGAACCACAGTCATGTGACGAGCCAACACCTGATTAGGCACCCAATGCAACTTTTACATCGTACGCAGCGTCAGGAGTTTGAAAAATATTTAACGTGCACTCCCACCACATGGGGTATTATTCTTTGGACATTTTTGGCTGCATTTGCCAAGGATCGATGGATTTTTCGATCAACCTTCAATTAGAATTCAATATTCAAAGTAAAGACAAGACAACGCCTGTCGGGTCAGCTAGTGTAAATTAAAACTAAGCAGATTGTATGCAAACAAGAAGTTCATAAAGAACTAAAATAGCCTACTTTCCTGTTACTTAAATACTTACTGAAGTTCTAATCGGGAAAAAAAACTAGGTTCCTAAAGTAAATATCATCAACAGCCGTTTCTACACTAGATTTATACACATTAGAAAAAAAATCGAAACACAGCACCCAGCTATAATTTAAACTTCTAAAAGCCAAAATCAATATTTTCCTTAATATTCTTTCGTAAATTAATTAAATATTATTTATCATCTGCTCGTGATTTATTTGTAGTTCGAAGAATAATTAAATATTTATTGATAACAAAAGTAATAAAACTACTCCGAACTGCATTAAAAAATAAGAAATGTAAATTAAAACTAAGCATAATTGCATGCAAAAGTATGCATTGCCGTTTTCTTGGTAGATATATAATGAATAAACAAAAATCAAATTGTGCTACATTTTATGACGTCATTCCAAACTGATTCATGAAAATATTATTTTGCTTCAAATATGTTTAATAAATAAAGTTTCTCATGCCATTGTTGATTTGGCAACAGCGATTTAAATGACAAAAATTGAATTTCAATGCTAATTCAATGGGAAATTTGCCGTAAGATAGTAGATTTATGTCCGTCCGGACGTACAGACAGACGGACAAAAAGTATGAAAGTTGGGTATCTGAGGTCATAGCTTTCTAACAAAAAAAGAATTTTTAAGATCCGATGGATAGAACCGATTTTGGAAGAGGGTACGGACAGAGAGACAGACAGACGGAAGACGACAGACATACGAACAGACAGACAATGGACATCAATCGCATTTCAATACCTACAGGATTTAAATGACTCAAAATTGAATTTCAATGCTAATTCAATGGGAAATTCGCCGACAGATAGTAGATTTATGTCCGTCCGGACGTACAGACAGACGGACAAAAAGTATGAAAGTTGGGTCTCTGAGGTCATAGCTTTCTAACAAAAAAAGAATTTTTAAGATCCGATGGATAGAACCGATTTTGGAAGGGGTGTACGGACAGACAGACAGACGGACAGACGGAAAGACAGACAGACGGAAATACAGACATACGAACAGACAGACAGATGGACATCAACCGCGTTTCAATACCTACAGTGATTTAAATGACTCAAAATTGAATTTCAATGCTAATTCAATGGGAAATTCGCCGACAGATAGTAGATTTATGTCCGTCCGGACGTACAGATAGACGTACAAAAAGTATGAAAGTTGGGTATCTGAGGTCATAGCTTTCTAACAAAAAAAAGAATTTTTAAGATCCGATGGATAGAACCGATTTTGGAAAGGGGGTACGGACAGACAGACAGACAGACGGACATCGACCGCATGTCAATACCTACTTTTTGATTTTTGTAATTCTTTCGAATTAAAAAAAGAAAAGTAGGCTAAAAATATGCCTTGCCGCTTTCTTAGTAAACAATTAATAAACAATCATTAATCACATTGTGCTACATTTTATGACGTCATTCCAAAATGATTCATGAAAACATTATTTTGCTTCAAATATTTTCAAATAAAGTTTCTCATGCCATTGTTGATTTGGCAACAGTGATTTAAATGACGCAAAATTGAATTTCAATGCTAATTCAATGGGAAATTCGCCGACAGATAGTAGATTTATGTCTGTCCGGACGTACAGACAGGCGGACAAAAAGTATGAAAGTTTGGTCTCTGAGGGTCATAGCTTTCTAACAAAAAAATAATTTTTAAGATCCGAATGATAGAACCGATTTTGGAAGGGGGGTACGGACAGACAGACGGACATCGACCGCATGTCAATACCTACTTTTTCATTCTCTCGAATTAAAAAAAGAAAAATAGGCTAAAAATCTGTTGCAAGTGTTAGAGTTATTCAACAAAAAAAAATTCTCAGTAATCAGGTTACCGAAAACGGACTTCAAAAACACCTTTAATTAGTAGTTCGTTAAGAACTTTAAACACTGTTCTTACGGAAAATTTAAATTTATAAGTGTCCTAAATAAATTTATTGATCATAAGCTACATTAAATTTTACATTTAAAATAAAATATCTTAGCTTTTTATGAATTTATTTTTACTTGGTTAGTTAAGTATGGTATGACTTAATTTAATAATTTTTGTCAATAAAAATTTGGAATATGTAGAAATCACTTTTGCCAATTTAACTTAATTTTAACAATCAAATTAAACATTTACCTCCAAATAATCTTAATCAAAGGACTTGACAGCCAACTTTTCGTGGAACAACTCTGAACTAAACAAGTGTTTTTTCTCATATAAGTGATCAAATAATTTAGAATTTAGTATTTTTCCACCATCCATTCCACAACCCCGTTTATGCCGATTTATTTTTGTATATCAAATTTAAAATGTGTGTTTGAATGACAATAGTATCTAATAAACTTTTTCCACATAACGTTTGTGCATATAGTAGCTGTTGTTAAATTTGTTGTATTTTTAATGTCAAATTTAAGCAAAATGTGTTTTAAAAAAAAACAAAAGAAAAAATTATTGTAACTTGTCATTCTATAACATGTATTAATATTTCTCTATATCCCTCTGAGGGATACAGACGTATAAACCCACCTCCTGAATGTCAGGTTTTCCAGCTACACTCATAACTTGTATAAATTTAATAATTTTTTTAGATTTTGAAATTTAAAGCATGCAGGAGCCATTTGCAACTATCTTCTTCGAGAATATAATATTTAAAAAAAATCTAAAAAAATAAATTTTCTGTTAAATATTTTAATTTAAATCTCATGCAGTAAAAGAGTTCATAAAGAATAAAATAGCTACTTCTGTACTTAATATTACTAATTCTAATCGAAAAAAGAATAGGTTTCTAAGATAAATATCATCAAACCGATTTCTACGACTAGATTTATACACATTAGAAAAAAAAAATCGAAACAACAGGACTCCAGCTTTAATTTAAATTCAAAAAGCCAAAATCAATATTTCATTAATATTCATTGCAAATTCGTAAATAGTAATTTTAGTCGTCGCGTACGAAGAAATTAAATTGTATCTATACAAAAAAGATTTTTAAGATCGATGGATAAAACATAAGTAAAAGGAAACTGACATCGAACGCATTAATAATAATGAAATTTGAATTAAAACAAGGCTAAATTGCCCGCTTTCTTTAGTAAATAATGAATAAATCAAAGAATCAAATTGTGCTACATTTTATGACGTCATTCCAATGATTCATGAAAACATTATTTTGCTTCAAATATGTTTAAAAATAAAGTTTCTCATGCCATTGTTGATTTTGCAACAGTGATTTAAATGACCAAAAGATTCAATGCTAATTCAATGGGAAATTCGCCGACAGATAGTAGATTTATGTCCGTCCGGACGTACAGACAGCGGACAAAAAGTATGAAAGTTTGGTTCTGAGGTCATAGCTTTCTAACAAAAAAATAATTTTTAAGATCCGATGATAGAACCGATTTTGGAAGGGGGGGGTACGGACAGACAGACAGGACACGGACAGCAGCAATACTACGTTACCGAATAAAAGAAGGAAACAGGCAAAACTGTGAAAAGGGACAGTACGAACAGACAAAAACAGATCAGGACCAAAACGGACTTCAATACACCGTTGATTAGTAGTTCTTAAAATTGAATCAATGCTAAAATTAATTTATAATAATCGCCTAAATATAATTTATGTGTCCTACGTACAGTAATTACTTAAAAAAAGTTTATGAAAATTTGGGGTTAGTTAGATGGTCATAGCTTTTAATAACAAAAAAATTTAAGATAGGGTAGAAATCACTTTTGCCAATTAGACTTAATTAACAATCAAAACTAAACATGACGACAGAATACATACAAAACAAAGACAGACAGCAATGGAATCAACCGCATCATAACACAGTGTTTAAAGACTCAAATAATTTAAATGTAATTTCCAATCATTCAAACTTTGCCGATAGATATAATTTAATGTGTTTGATGACGTACAATAACCAACGGCAAAGTATGAAATTTGTTGTATTTAGTCATAAGCTTGTTTAACAAAAAAAAAGAATTTTTAAGTTTCAACATGATAGATATCCATTTCTGAGGGTACAGACAGACAACCAGACAGCAGGTCGACATCATAACGCATAAATTTAATAACTTTTTTCGATTTTTTTATAATTTGAAATTCTTTCGAATTTAAAAACAAAAAAGTAAGTTCTAAAAAATAAAGATTATTTGCACTTCAGCCAATTTGCTTATCTAATAATAGAGTTTAAATTTCAGACACATGAGCACAAACATAAGTGTAGTTATGGGCAGTTCTGCCATAATTTTTAATTTCAGGTATAAAAAACTTGTGAAATTTATTTTTTCAAAATCATTTCAAATATTTGTAATAAGGTTTATAAGGGTTCTAGAATTACAAAAAAAGAAGTTTAGCAAGGCTCATTTGAATTTTTTTTTACAAAAAATTTAGGGATGGCAGTTTTTAAGAAAAAAACCGGTTTAAACTGGCCTTATGAAAAAAACTAATTTTCAATGAAACGGAAGTCCCGAACAAACCGGTTAGTCTTAAAACAGGTTTCGGTTTTCCATCCCTAGATCATTGTGACGGTTAGGAACGGAAGGTAAGGAACGGACGGTGAGGAAATTCACGATGTTTTCCTGTCTCTTTTTGTGTTGAAACCAACTCCAGTTTAATAAAAATTTACTTTTTTACCCCTTATACTAAACTTAAACATATTTATCGAAAAAAAAATCCAATTATTAAGCAAAAATTAACCTTAACCATGGGGATTAATAAAGTCTGGGGTTTTTAACTTTTGGGCTTATTGGTGAAGTATAGCAAAAAAAATGCGGCTACTAACTGAAATGTGAGTTTTCTGCAACACAGTTTTCATGATTGAAGAATCACTGTAGCTCCATCCAGTGCCTCTCTTCGCCACTTAAGTAATGAGGTCAGTGAATGTACCAAAACCGAGGGACAAAGTTAGGAGAAGAGAAATACACATTAGAAATATTAAAAGCCAAAATGGAAGGAATTTGTTCAGATATAGTATTAGTTCAATTTAAAGTCCAATTGAATTAAATTTTTAGCTCAAAAATGTGTTAGTTGAGCCCTAAACTAAAAATTTAACATTCGGGACAAGGGAAGGTATGGAATTTTCTGCATTGTTTTGTGTCCTAAAAATTTTTTAGTTTCTTTGCTTTAAAATTCCGTTTTGCAATTATATAAGGACCAGTCTATTAGTATGATAAGAAAAAAATTGAAAAAATATTTATTTTTTTTTAAGTTATGCCCAAGGGACATAAAATTAAAAATTATGGTAGAATTGCCCTTATATCAATATTTATCGCATGCATAAAAAATATTTGTTTAATTCTAACCTTCAGATAGTTAAATATAAATTGCTCTCTTTGAGTGGTGGATGGTCACTAACCTAAGTAATGACATGAACTGCCTAACTAAAAAAGAGCCAAAGCATCCAAAACTTATTTGTAGAGTATTTTTAAACAAAATTTAGGAAAAATATTCCGAATAATGTTGGATGTTAAAAAAATAGAATTTTATTGCGATATTATGCAGTGTTATGCAGCATATAAAGTTGAAAATGATCAATTATGGTTCTGGACAAATAATCAAAATATAGGGCTACAAAAATCTGCAAAAAACTTATTGACCAGACAATTGGTTTTGAAAACCTTTTAATAATTACCTTTAGAAATGGCATTGCAACTTAAAACATGTTCAACAATAATTTTTTCTCAAATTGTGCTCAGGAATTCTGTAAACCATTTTTCTAAGCAACAATGGCTTTTTCCTGCTTGTTCTTTTAAAAACTGCTGAATAACACATTTAAAAATTCCATTTAAATTGAAAACTTCAGCCAAAAATGTTTGAAAAATAAAAGCACAAAAAAAATATTGAAACAACTCAGATTAAGTAATTTTTTTATAAATATTATAATGTGAAACCATGTAATCTTAGAATTCTCGACTATTCGAAAAATGAAAACAACAGTTTGTTCTACAATTGTCAAATCAAGAATCTTCTCTGACTACTGATTCTTTTCATCTTTTAGCAAAGCAGAGGTAATGTTAATCTTTTTCAGTTCTTCTATGAGGTCACCGCTTTGGTGCATTTTCATTAAGATATCACATCCACCGACGAATTCTCCGTTCATATAAATTTGGGGAATAGTGGGCCAGCTGGAAAATTCCTTGATGCCTAAAAAAGGAAAAGTGACAAAATTAAGAAAATTTCGGCAAAAAATTACTGTATGGTCACCATTGGGGAAATTTTAAAATCTCCCGCCAAAAGTCGGTATTTTTGGCGACTTTTTTAACAACCATGATTTAAAGAAAAGAGCGTTTTCAAAAAGTTTATTGACGAGAAAATGGATAAAAAAATCCCTGAAATCGTAAATAATGAAAAATAAACTATACCTTTATCCTAATTGAACCAACTTGGAGAATGGTTGCTAGGAAAAAAAATTTATTGCTTAATGCAAAAAAAAATTCTGTCAAGGGTGACCGTACATTAAATGTGATCAAAATTTCATTTAAAAAAATTTCGTTTTATTTTGGAGTCGATGTAAGCTAAAAAAAAAGCTTTAGTCAGTTTTTACGATCAGTTGCCTAATAATGACATGTAAATTGATGAAAGTATTGATATGGGGTTCAACATCCAAATAGAGAATTTGTGTTTTAGACATGTTTGGGAGGGTGCTGATATTGTAAAAGTGGTTTTCGAACATTGGACCGTCTGTTAGGCTGTGTGCCTAAAAAAGGAAAAGTAGTGACATAATTGAGAAAATTTCATAAAAAATATTTTTTATACTCATATTTGAATAGGTGTAAACAAAAAAAGGCTTTAGTCTATTTTGCTTTGTTTTATATTTAAAATAGCAGTGGTTTTAGTCTGTCTGATGTCATATTTCCAGGCACAGAGAAAAAAAATATGGGTCCAATGAAGAAGGGAGTGTGACTTTTTCAAAGTGAATACAATAACCAAATTTAACATTTTTTAAAAAATTTCTCCTAAAAAAAAATCTTAAGTCTTGTAAAGATTAAAAAACATGAATGAAAACGTTATAAAATTTTTGGATGAGAATGTCTAAGAAAAAGGAAAATAGTTTATGTATTCTAAACGCACTTTGTAAAAAATTTAAAATAAAAATAATATTTAGAGGTCAACGCTGCCAAACATGTTATTTACAAGTAAATTGCCACAGTCTTAAACAAGGTATCTATATATATAATACTCTTATACGGCACCCAAATTTCCTTATATTTCTATCTCTGGAATGGCAACAATCGAAATGAACAAAAATACTACTAATTTCAAAATGACCGACTGAAAACAAAAAAAAAGTGTTTCTTCATGGAATGGTTTGAAAAAGAGAAAAATAACTATAAATATTATGCTCAGAATATAGATAGAATCGGTAAGTTTAAATTTAAAACATGCATAATATTAGGGCCGTTTAATGTTTGAAAATTTGAATTATAATTTTGATCGACTGAACTACCAGACACTGTTGTTAATAAAAAAAGGAAAAATTCAAAGAGTTTTGAAACATATTTTCTAAGCGTTGACGGCTACCGCAGTTTCCAATGGATCTTAGTCAAGCACTCAAGAAGCGAAATATTTTCGCAATAAAACCAGTAATTTAAAAGATTAATTTATAATTATTTTATGTTAAAAGGATACTAAAGGCGGTTAGCTTAAAGGACAATGTCCGGATTGGCGCCAGTTAAAAATATGTTGCCACGTCAAAATGACAACAAACCGAGCGTTTACAAAGTCTGTGAAATGGCAACAAATAATTACTTTAAAATGCTGCTAAAAACTAAAAATGTCTGCTGAGAGAAGATGAAAGATTTCCTTATTAAATATATTTGCGATCGTAGATCGTAACTATATTTTAATGTAAGAAAATCAGAACTCGACAGTTTGCTGCAAGTGTATGCTGCAATGTACAAAAAAAATAATTTAAGAAATGAGTTCTTTAAATAATTAATGATTAATAATATTTTAAATATATTAATACGATTTAAGAATTTTTAACTATGAAAGAAATGGACAGGATCAAGTTATAAAGAAAGTAGCAAAATAAATTCTCTTATGTAAACGAAATACATAGAAAAAACTGAACTATTTGATAATTATTCTCTTAAAATACGATCTGTGGCTGTTTTAGTAGCCAGCCAATGGCTGCCATAATACCAATTTGACAGGGTTACCTTATTTGACGAAAAAATTGCCAGACATGCTCCTTTAGGTTAACCCTTATGGCTAGACTAAAATATTTCAATGAACGGTGAGCGAGCGAAGCGAGCCTGGATCACGAAGCGATCCAAAGGGAACTGCGCAAGCAGTTCCCGGGGGTTGGCGAGCGATAGCGAGAAGGGGGCGTGCCCCCTAGTTTATATATAAATGTCTTACGGACGTATTGCATCTGACATAATAAAGTATATTCGTTTTAAGACTTGCTGTGGTACCATTGCTGTGTGGTGCTTGCTGTGGTATACCATTATCTGCTAAACTTGTTGTAAGATACAAGGGCTTGGTAAGCACTATAATCTTTTTTTTGCCAGGTCATCCATCAGCCTCTTTTCTCTCGGCTTGCAGTATGTTCTGAACTCGGTGATAAAAACAAAAATTTCCCAAGTACATTGTGGTTATTTAAAAAGAAAAAGAAAACAATTTACGACATTTTTTTTCTAAATCTGTGAGTTACCCCTCAAACATTGGTTTTGACATCATATCTGTCTAGCTTAGTTGGTAGTAGTAGTAGTATAAATCATGTGACATATGCTCGCCGACTTGGCTGCTTCGTCGCATTGCAAATTGAAGTTAGAGTACTTTCATGATGGCTTCAATGAATCTAATAGTTGCTTTAGCCTTGTGCAAATCATAACTGGAGAAGTCAAATAACCACGGAAAATAAAGGGGAATACAACCGATTCCTTGTCTGAGTTTAATTCTCTCATTTTCATACCGCGAACATGCAAGAATGATATGATCTGTTGTTTCTTCAACATTACATGAGGTGCACAATGGGCGATGGGACAAGACCCATCCGATGGAGTTTAGCTTTGGTTGGGAGAGACTTAGTTCTAAATCTGGCAAGAGATATCTCCGGATCTATTCAGGGGAAGGAACCAATATTCTTTTTGGAAGGATTTAATGTAGAAGAAAGAATTGGAATATTTGCAATCAGACCACTTTTTGGCTTCCATCTAACGAAACTTGGATCTAATATGATAGTAAATGTCTTCGATAGTGATCAACTCTACCACATTACGAGGAGGGGCGTTTTTAGCTTCTGCATCGCCCAGTTCATTTTCAGAGATGCCCACATGAGCTGGGGTTCAAATAAACATAATCCTGCCGAATTCACCAGAGGAAGAGACAAGAAGATCGTTGATCAAAGCAATGACACTAGGAGATTTAGGACCGATCTTGCTCAGAGCATTTAAAACCGAAAAGCTGTCGGACAGAATTATGTAGTTTTGTTTAGCTTTGACAATAGCGATATAGATCGCGAGGGCCTCTCCAGTGAAGACGGGGCAGACATGGGGAAAGCTTAGTTGGTACTACGCGAGATGTATCCCTAAACACTCCATAAGTTTTCGCTACTTGGCTACAAAACGTAAGTCGCCAAATAGGCCCCAGCCATCATATCTTACCTTGCCTGATTTTATCGTCTGCTAGGACATCCACACTTTGGAACTCTACGCCGTGCATCCGCAGAATTTGGACAACAGCATTACTGAACCCGCAGCGTGGATTTTCAGGGACTCCTTTCATAAAGACGACAACTTTGTCTTTCTTCACCAAAGACTGGATGTTTTCTTGAGTCGCAGCACAAAAACTACGAAAATTGGAAGAAATAAGCGTTTTTACTAAGGAATTTTTATTGCAGATAAAGTTTCTAAATGCCATATTTAATCAATTTAAAGGGACAAAATTCAATGTGATGTTTGTTTATAAACTTTCCGTAGTCAAAGTTGAAGTTATGCTAATAAAGTGCAACTCTAATGTTAGTTCGTAAGTCAAAATATCTAAATTGATTTCTATCTGAAAAATTTAGAAAATTATAAATAATAATTCAACAAACGTGAAAATTTATTTGGTAAAATTTAGTAACTATTTGAATCTCGATTTATAGATTTAGTGCGACAAAATTAATCAACCCACTCAAAGCTTCAAAACATTTGAATCTGGCAAGTACTTTTGTGTTTGAAAAAAAATCGTTTATTTGCTTTTTCTGCAAGTTGGTGTTAACTGACATTTATTTTTAAAAAATTGCCTTGTTACGCATTCATTCACCTATTTCTCCTTTATCATTACCTCCTTCATTTCGACTTCTCTTTTATACCGACCCCAACACTGAGTCGAGCAAAATGGCCTCCCAGAACGTCGACCCCCGTCTTCCGACCACGTCCGTTGATACGTCAAAGAACCCGTCGGACCCCGCCAAACACGAGGCCGGCTCCCACTCCGTCAAGAAGCGGCTCCAGCAAGAGTTGATGAAGCTGATGACCTCCGGCGATAAAGGGATCTCAGCCTTCCCCTGCGACGAGCACATCTTCAACTGGATCGGCACCATCCACGGCCCGACAGGGACCGTCTACGAGGGCCTGACGTACAAGCTCAAGCTGGACTTCCCCAGCAACTACCCTTACTCGGCCCCTACCGTCACTTTCACGACGCCGTGCTTCCACCCCAACGTCGATGACCACGGCAACATCTGCCTGGATATCCTGAAGGAGAAGTGGACGGCGTCGTACGATGTCCGGACTATCCTTCTTAGTCTGCAGTCCCTGCTGGGCGAGCCGAATGTATCGAGTCCGTTGAATATCCAGGCGGCCCAGCTTTGGAAGGAGCAGGAGAAGTACAAGGCCCTGCTGCATAAGAGATACGAGAACGACCAGCAGAAGCGACAGAAATCTTAAAGGCGTACAGCTGAGTTATAGGGGACAGTCGGCTTATTGGTAACTGTTGCTAGTGGTAAAAATAACAGGGTTCCCACTCGTCTTGAAAGACTTTTTTAAAAAAAACGTATTTCCTCCAAACTACCTACTAAATATGTCTTAAGGTACAGCTAGTATATAATAGTCGATCTGTTTATTGGCGACAGTTAGCAAGCTTAAAATTTTAACATAGGGTTGCTATACCTATTGAGAATCTGAAGGAGAATGTTTTCCATAATTGAGCATTCACGTTTCTTGGCAACCTAATTCGCTAAATCGAAACGGGCCATTATATCCTAGCTGTTCCCTAGATTTCTTCCAAACTACCTACTAACTGGGTCTTAAGTTTAGCGAAAAAATACCCTAAACACTCCTAGTTCATCTGCTGTTTCTCATTTTATGATATAATGACCGGTCTGTTTTTTGACAACCTTGAAGTAGGGTTGCTATATAAATCCCATTGTATGAAGCACTAAGTGGAATGTTTACCACATTGCGGCATTTTTGTTGCTTGGCAAAGTAATGCAAATTGAGACCAACCATTATATCATAGCTGTTACCATTGTATATGTTAAAAATAAGTGATCAAGCGCTATTCTAATCGGACCTAAAACTATATTTTATCATGCAATTAACATGAGGAATTCATTATAGATCGAGACTTTTGCTAACTTTGTACATCGGCTGTCTGAATACCCATTTTTACCCCTAAATTGTTTGTTTTTTTAACCTAACCTTGAAAAAATACCTAAATACACTCCAAACTACTGTAGGCCTTAATTTCAGCGTAAAAAAATTAAAAAACCCAAGTATCCATTTTTTTTTTTCAAAAATAAGTAGTCAATCAAAACTAATCACCCTAAAACTATATTTTATGATTTAATCAATATGTGGAATTCATTATAAATCGGGACTTTCGCTAACTTCGTACTCCGAATCCTTGTATATTACCCACTTTTTTTTTACTTAACCTTGTGAAAGCCCCTCAAATTTTTCTAAAAGTGTTAAGTGGTAACCCTGTGTAAGGGTGATGTTGCTATACTAATTAATAATTATATGGTATTGCAGTTGAAGTTTCTTGGCAACATTTTGATAATCGCCTAATTGAGACCACCCCTTATATCACAGCTGTTCCCTTTCGGGAGGGATTTATTTAAGATTCTATAATATATTTTTTAATTTGTTGCATGGGTTTCTTTGAACATTTTATTGCGTATTTTATTTTGCAATGTGTAAATGGCTTGTAAAATTGTTATTAATCATAAATCTCATTTGTGATGTGTAATATGTATAGGAAGTTTTAATATATTTTGCATTGTAGACTTGAATTCTGTCTGTGTTCAGATTGATATGCTTTTACAGATAGGTGTGTAGATATCTTTTTATTTTCTTTGTGGGCTTAAATTATTAGTGTTACAAACTGTCATTTTTGATTCCATACAATGAAATGTTATGATTATGTAGTTATTGGACTGGATAACATTTGTATGGGACAGGGAAATAAATGTAAATTGATCATCATAAAAGTTGTTATGCTTTTTTTCGTTTTTGCTATCGTATATCTTTTTCTGTTAATCTCTCTCTGATATTTTGTAGAACATTCCACTGTTTTAACAAGCAGTTGTGAGTTGCTGCCATTGAGCTAGACGGGAAACTGGAGTGAAGTGTCAGCCAGCCGAAAACCCACTCGCACCCTTTTGAGCGAACCGGGCAGAAAAGGACTATTTTCCCTACACTTGTATGCAATGCTTGTGTGAGATCCCTCTATCATATTGACTTGGGCTCCTAAATGTATTTTAACATTTTCAGTTCGAAAGAATTAACTTTAAATTCCAACTTTTTAAGAAATAACCATGTGGATAACTAACTAAGAACTAGCCAAGACGAACCCAATAGCGAAATAGGCAACTTTCTATGTTTTTTGCCCGGTTCGTTTCTGCTGCAGTGCTGGGTATTCCTCCGTGTTTCGTTATTGGACCGGCTCGTTTGCTGCCTTGTTCAGTGAATCACACACCTCACTCCAGTTTTCCTTGCTGCAGAAGAAGGCTAATTTCGATGAGAGGACTATGAAAAATACATGTATTTAGTTTTAACTTTCCAAACGGGCAAATATGTATGGTTGTTTTCACTGCATACATTTTAAATTAAATTTATTTCAAATAACATTTGTTTAAAAATTAATTTGAAAATTTAAGGTTATTGTAAGAATGACTTAGTGCATAAAATACGGAAAAAGCCAGGTCTAACGACCAGGGGTTAATAACTCGTTGCCTTTAGTACCTGCTATATGGTCTACAAGACAAACCTTTATGAGTAGCATAAGATATTGTAAGGATGTAATGACCCCTAAATGTAGTCTTTATTTATTACTTGGGTATGAGGAGTCTGTTTTAGAATATTAACTTCAACACAATGATTTCGTTATTGGCTTTTGTTATTTTAGATGTCAGTCTACTGTTAAAATTGCTGTGTCATTTAAGAGGGACTGTTAGTTCCATAGAGCTAATGCATTAGTTTCAAAATCACAACTTCCGCATAAGTATTGCTTTGCCATGTTAGCCCTTTTTCCCCAGGTTTGGGAATCAACATAACATTGAAATGAAACAAATTTGAAACGATAATGTTATCTAGTTATTTAATTATATATTTTTGAAGTTTTAAAATGCTAAAAATATACAGCAGATGGCGACACTATTTTAAAACTTTATCAATTAATAATTGAATAACCGGATGCTATTTTCTTTTCAATTTTGTTTTAAATTGGTGTTGTAATAATTGAATTCCCATACCTGGTGAATATGGGATAACATGGTAAAACAATTATTTTGCAAAAGTTGTGATTTCAAAACTAATGCATTAGCTCCAAGGGACTGACAGTCCCTCTTAACAAACTAGCCTGATTTCACCCTGAATTTTTTGGGAGGCTATTGCTTGATTTTATTGAATAATGAATGCCAAATTCACTTGAAAGATTAATTTATGCATACACAGTGCCGGATTTCGGCCCGGGCCCAGTCAGGAAGAGGGGCCCTTAAAAAGATGAAATCGCCTAAAAAAATCGAAAATTGTCAAACTCCGAAATGATGACGTCATTCGTTCTTTTGCACAGAAGAAAGTTCGCCGTTTGATTTTATAAATTTTATAGAATAACTATAGTAAAATACTGTATTATTCTGATGTTTATTAAAGTCGATTAAAAATTATATGTTCTGTACTAGTGTATTTAATTTGCTAAATTTCCAAAATATAGTTTCGAGGGGAGGGCATATGTCTTTAAATCTGGCGCTGTACATACAAGGACTTTGATTAGGTGCTATGCAATTGTTAACGAGTTGGGCGGTCTTATGAAGTTTTATTTGATTATTCATTGTTTATTTGAGCAAGAATTTGAAAACTATGCTTGAAATTTTCATTTGTTCATTTTATAGATTCGATTAGATCAGTAATTATCAGTTTTTTTTCTTTTCCCAAAAAATACTCAGAACTTCATTGTATCCCTATATATTTTTTGATTCTACTGTCTCTCATTTTCTAAAAAAGAACTGCAAAGAAAATTTATTTACGACACACTGTACAGCTGGGGGGGAAACGATCCACCCCTCGTTACTCGGCTGCTATTGATCACGGAATTTTTTTTAGAAGGTGTCAATTTAAAGGAAATTACATAAAAATGTTCAGCACCTTCAAAATACACCTTATTTTAAAAATAATTATTTATTTTGCATTATTTGTTGAGATATAAGCATTCAAAGTTGAGAGAGGAGTATGTAAAATTTGGGTAATGCGTAGTTAGTAGAGCCCTCCATCCCTGTGTGTAAAGAGATGCGACAATGGAGCCCAAAATTGTCCAAGCCGGGTTGCCAATGAGAAACTGGTCAGGCTTGCTTGAGCTTGGCGGTTTAACGCTTATCGTACATGTCTTGTACTAATCCTGCCCGGGAAGAGTATTTAGTTTCGCTTTAACTTCTGCAACTACTGATTTTCGAAATTTAATGCAGGAGTTAAATGTTTAAAATGAAGTGACACGATACTTTTTTTTTTAGATTTGAGCAGACGAGTTTGTTTACAAAAGAGAATCTTCGCCAAGAGACGCCAACTAGAAAAGCACGCGAATCAATGTTTATACTCGTATTTAAAAAAAATACGAAGATTCTTTGAAAATTTAAAAGGTGGACAGATTTCTACACACATAAAGCGAATAAATACTGTTTTTTTTTAAACGAAAGGAAGTAATATTTTATGCATATGTTTTAATCGCTATCATAAATACATTCAGAAAGCGTACTGTTACAGGAAAACTGTCTTTTTTTAACTACTAAAGTATTTTTGAAGAAAATTATAGTTTTAGAATATTCTTTACACAAAACTATTCCGCCTCAGGGGGACAATTTTGGTCCTCGTCCAATCAGAAGCGGCTGGCAATATGTCGCATCTCTTTCACACAGTAGGGATGTAGGGCTCTAGTAGTTAGTACTAACTACGCACGACGTCTTTTTGCGGAAGCTAAAAAAAAGTGAAGAAAAAAACCTATTCTTAATAGAAACGGTATGTTTTCTCAAAATACGGATGTTTTTTTTTATTATATTCAAGGTAAAAGTGTATCGGGTATAAGTAGTCTTTTTTACAATAAAATGATCACTATGGGCCCGTTCTCATGCAGGGCAAATGCATAGAGACCTTCAGTTTTTATGGATGCAACTTAACTGTCTTTTTTTTTTTAAATACCAGTTTTATCAAAATTTTAGTGGCAACGCTTTTATTTGGAAAACAACAACAAACTTGATCTGATCGTTGCAAACTTTTTTGTGATCTGGCGTCTATTTCAAACTTGTTAAATTTAATTAATTGAAAAGTTACTTATCAAATAATTTTAAATCGCTAAATAACATGTCTGAGTGCTGCATAAAGTTTTCTGAGCCAGTTTCAAGGGGGACAATAAGCCAATTGGTGATTGAGTATATGAAATACATACTTTACTATCGCGGGCAGTTTCCATTGCCCCTGGATCAATTAATATTAGCTATTGAAAAACGTGACAAATCTGCAGCACAAGCAGAAATCGATGAACATCCCGTTTATTACGATGAGGTATATTATTTTTCAATATTAGATAATTTTAATTGCATTTGTTGAGTTAGTTAATATTGTTAAGTTTAAGTTACGAGTTTACAACCAGCATGTATTTTTTTTAATTTACAGTATACTGTACCTTTTTCATTGAAATTCAGTTAATTTGTACATTATAATTACCAAACATACTGTATTAAAACCAAGATAAATGCCCCATATACAAGATGACAAAAAAAGTACAGTCAGTATTAGACAGGAATATTTTTTCACCATCTTTTATATGGGGCATTTATCTTTGTTACTTACAGATCTGACCTAATATATTGACATCAAATAAATAACACTCTAATTCCTTGTGACTCAAACCATCGTTATTATAAAAACACATTTCATTTAACCATTCATTTTTTTAATTTAATTCTTACCTGCTCAGCTACAAGGATTTTTTTTCTATATGATACATATAGTTTTAATATATCTATCATATATATATACAGCGTCCAAGTCCCTAATTCCTCTCAGAATTTCTTTTCTAAATAGTTAAAATATTAGTTATTTTACACAATGGACAGAAACTGCCAGACTAAAGTAAAGTAATTGGGGGTTTAAATTTATGTCTGTTCCGATTTGTCTCGGCAAATGTTATTAATAAGACGGTTATTAATACATATATTTTTTGCATATAACTTATAATTGCTTTTTAAAAATCAAATGTAATATAAAATTGCTTTTATGTCTTGAAATCTGCTCAAGTGTCTTCTCTCAAGTCGAGCAGATTTTTTATCGTTCATCATTTTAAATACAGTAAGATTGTTAATGCAGAAAAAACAATCACAATCACAATGCTGCTTCGTCAGACAGCAGAGAAGTATGTTATATACAACAGAGCATGAAAAGACGGGTGTTTCTGTTTGTGATAAATCACAAGATCAAAAACCACAGCTGTCCCCAACACCCATTTTTTATTGTTTCGTTTTTGTAGTGCTTATATATCCCTTTATGACCTGAGCAACACAATTGTGCGGGTATAAAAGAAAATGTTCAAGCTCTTCAAAAATATTGGTACCGACTCAGGTGACTTGTATCAGTCGTTTACTTGTATAAAAAATGACATAGTCTTAAGGAAGTTGCTGGCATTGCTGCTGTTTAAGGCAACTTTTTCGATACAACTCTTAACACTTAGTCTCATAACCTTAAATCAGTGCCATCTGAAGGGATCGTAAAGGGATATATCATATGATTTGCAGCTTTGCATATTAAATTATATTATGCCTCGTGAATTTGCTTTGCTGTTTTACCTTTTCATTGGTTTTTTTTATTTGTGGGTGGTAAGATTGTTGATTTTCATTTCCAGGGTCCCAGACCCAACACAAGCAAAGACAGGACCAAGCGCATCTTCGAAGACACCATCAACTCCTTCAGCAACTTCTTCAACCAGCTTTCCACCCTTTTACAAAGCAAAGACGTCCTAGAGGTGGTCATGAACCTCGGTTCGAACATGATGAACCCAAAAGAGCTCCATCGCATCACCCTTCCAACTAGACCATGCTCCGATTCCGACTGTCGCCAAAATTCGGCTCCGTTCCATCGATGCAGGCTCCAGTTCTTCAAGACAATAATGCACGAAAATCTGTTATCCGATTTCAGCTCCGACTCTCTCCTTCCGATCAGTGTTCTGCTTTTACTGAGGACAGGAACGGAGATAATGGATTTTATGGAACAGAAAAGGTTCTATGCTCCACCGATGAAGGGTAAACAAGTGACGGTGCGGTTTGACGATAGTTGTAATCATTTGGTTATTGATGATGATTCAACTGAAAGTAATTCCTCTGGGCTTTGGGTCAAGCTGAAACATGATCTCAAGGGCTTCAAGGCATACAAATCTTTCTCGAACTGCTCTTGATGATAGTTAATTTAAGATTTATGATGTAGGTAATAATTGTGTATAGATATAAAAATATATGAAGGTTTGTCTAATCTATTCCTTCAATCAACTATCTTAATATTAATGTAATATTTAAAATCAAGTTTAAGTATCAAAGCTATTTAAATTCACATTACAACTTTTCTTTCAAGTGTATTAATGGGAATATTTCAGATTATGTAACACTCTTGTTTTCCTTTTTCTTTGTACTATGATTTCACTCTAAAAATGACTGATATAGATAAAGACTTATTTCTATGCTTCTTCTTTCCATGACGTGAAACAACCCCATTAAAAAATATTTGCTTTTTATAGATAGTCTGATAAGCCACATGTCAATCTCAAATCATGCTTAAAAGTGTTGTCCAAATCATATTCACTGCAGTAGTAATTGAGGATATTTTAACTTGTCAATTATCTAATGATGATTTTCATATGAACTCAGGAACTTCAGTTTTTCCCATAAAGTGTGTATTTTGAACAGGCTATGATATAATGACCCGTCTCATTTTGGAGATTTGTGTTACGTTGCCAAGCAACTAAAATACCCAAATGTGTTAAACATTCCACTTCATACTACTCAATATTTATAGCAACCCCATGTCAAATTTTCAAGCCACTGGTCTGGACCAACCGACTATTATATCATGGATGGTCCATGACGTGATGGTATATATGTCATGGACATAGAAAGTACACTCTTCATTCTTAATTTTACAAGATAAATTTGTATGCTTGTTTTTTAGTTAAGCTGTTTGATATTTACTGAATAATAAATCTTATTATTCATTCATGTGTGCAACTATTTATATAATGCTTGTATAATTAATCTCCCAGCCCAGTCAGGCCCTGGCTAATGAACATATGCCATATGAAAATATATTAATTTCGTAAAATAAACTTTTTTATGAATCTAAGAATATATTTAACTGTTTTAAAAAATCCGATTGAATTGGAATTGATGAACAAGAGTAATATTTAGTGCATGAATTATTTGGATCACGGGTCCGGATTTAGCATTGTATGGGGCTGTAATCGTACTAAAATCTTATTACTTTCCATGCACAACAGCCCTGTTTGGACATAGAATAAAGATGGAGATGCTTGACCCTAAAGTGTAGCCCTCAGAAAGTCGCCAAGTTGGCCTAATAAACCATTCACTATACCTAGTTTCATGTCAACCATATAATTTTATACTAGAAAAGGCGTTGATTAAAAATAAAAAAATAACTGTTTGAGCGGTTGTAACATGAGATCTGAATGTATACAAGGTGATAGCAATTCCCTTCACAGGCAAGAAAAATACGTTGTAATTATAGTAGTACTAGCTTTATAAACCCGGCGTAGCATGGGTGTACCCTTAATAACAGTGATTGTTTCTTTTTATGTAAACATGTATTTCATACCAATTGATCCCTTCTCCACTGGTCAGCATTCCAGAGGTATATTATAATTTCCTCCCATTCTAATTTCAGCATTAATCTTAAAAAAGATATAAGATTGTGTGTATCCAGGCCCTTCTAAAAGTTAGAGGGCTTTCCCATAGGCCCTGTTTAAATTAACAGAATAGCTGTGATATGATGGCCTGTTTTCATTTGCCCTTATGCACCCGAAAATGTGGTAAACATTCCACTCCATATTCGCACACTCGACAGGACTGGGGAGCCCAGTCGGAAAAGGCGTTCGCCTCGCATGCGATAGGTCCCAGATTCGTGTCCGGGCATCGTCAAAATAACTGCCGATCTATAAACGGCAAATACAGCCAAAAATGTCCGACAATTAATACCCCATGTGGTGGGAGTGCACGTTAAATATTTTTCAAAAGTACCGAAGATGTGTACGAAGTCGCCCTTAAAAGCTGCATTGGGTGCCTACTCAGGTGTCGATTTGTCACTTGACTGTGACGAACGATATGACGCCTACGATATAAAAAATATATTCCTAAAATTTGGTAGCTGTACCTCCAGTAGTTTTGGCTGGGTGTTGATACGTGAATGAATGAATCAGTCAGGACTTTGCCTTTTATATATATATAGATTAGAGATCCACTTAAGAAAATTGCCAAATAATTGTTTTAGAACCGGGATTTAAAACTAGTTTTTACGCAGCAGCATCTCCATGTTCTTAACTGTGTGTTTGAGAAATTTATCATATTATGTAAATAATACATATAATTGCTTGTAAACGTAAATACCTACGTTGGGGCATCTTTCGATTTGTGAAGATTTAGAATTATATAAAAAAAATCAATATTTGAATTTTCGATTTTGTATTTAACATATTGAAGGAGGCAAGACTTCTGTAATTCTAAAATTAGGTTTTTGGACTCAAACACTACTTAATCCAACTGTTTTCTCACTAGCTCAAATTATACAGCAATAATTTATTCACCAGGCTTAAGAATCTTCATAACAGCACACAAACATCTTTGCGCCAAAATATTCTACAGAGGGTGACATGATTTTTCAACTCAAGATTTTTAATACAAAATAAGTCAGAAAATAAATTCCTTAAATACTAGTAATTCCTCAATGCTAGAAGTGCTGAAGAGTAAATATGCTTATTCCTTAAATAAAACCCTAATTACTTTTTCAGTATTTATGTTCATATTTTAAATATTCATAAGGACTTTACTATACAATTAACTGTATCAAGTACATTAATTTTAACTGCTTGAGGATAAATTGCTGATATGACATAGTAAAGAAACTTGCAATATTTTTAATAAAAGCAGTAATTAAATATTGATGCACAACAGTTAAACCAAGATCAGATACTGCATAGTATCTCCCAATCAAACTTTAAGAACATTAAATTTAGTTGTACTTGGCGATACAGTTTAAAAAAAAAGTGTCCATTAAAAGTGCAAATCCTCATCAAGTACTTTAATTCTAAAGTTAAGTCAAACTTCGACAACTTCACATAAAAGACCCTACATGTTCTACTAGTATATTGATTTAATTTCAGTATTTAAAAATCAGAGATTAGAGCAAAGCGTTACTAGTAACAGTTACTTGTTTTCAGGTAATGCTGTTCAGATTTTTCAGAAAGTTAGTTACTCTTAGCGGAAACGATAAATTCTTTACTTCCCTCCATGGATATTTCAGGCATTCGCCTCAAATTTAATATTTAACCTTTAACCACGCTGAATTTTCGATCTTAAATTTTTCTCAATACCCTAATTAGCTCTTTTGAAACACGGTAAGATTCAATTTGCTTTTTAACCTGAAATTTCTACAAGTAACTGATCAGTTACTTTTTGCACTAAGTAACCACAACTGTAACAGTTACTTTTTTTAAAATAACTTTCCAATTCATGTTGAAATTTCCAAATCCACACCAACATGTTTAAGACAACACAAAAAAAATCACTACATCTATCAAATAAATGTACACGTTTAATTCTCTACAACAGGTTTATTTAAATCATCTTTCTGAGGAGGGGGTTGATCTTGTCCTCCCTATTTCCAAAGTCCCCACCCTCCACAAAGTGGATGGTCTTCTTTCTCCAACCTCCCTTAGGGTTGTTCAGCTTGAAGTGCCACAAGAAGTTGGTCACCTTCTTGAAGTTGGGCCCACAGGTGTAGATCTCGTGGATGATGTCTTCGATACAGATGATGCCGTACTTGCCTAAAAAGGATTCATAGAAATTAACTTAAGAATTCAATATATATCTTAGAATCTACAGGTGGCGCAAATAAAAGTGGAACTGGCATAGTTAGGTATGAATGCAGGGAGATGCTTGGGCGAGAAAAACTATTGAATCCATCTAAAAGCCTCGAAGTCGAATTCATAAATCACTAAAGCGTTCAATGGCTTCACTTGGAAAACACATCTTTTCATTGGTTGGTTTAGTTGTTACTGGACCAAAGCTGCATATGGAATATTGGAGAGTTCAGATCTTAGTATAAGCTGTGTAAGCACGCTTTGATCAGATCACTGCATAGTTAGCATGATCTGTGCACTTTGATAGATCACTGCATAACGGTGAAGACGGCATAGTTACCGGCAAACAATTCGATAAGCGTCTGTTTGGGTTTTATATTGAAGCGATCAACGGCTTCACATGGCAATTTTGTTATTGCATTGACGTTTGACTTGGCAGCTTATTCTGCCTTATCAATACTTCTAAGCCGGGCCACTTTTATTTGCACCACCCTGTATATCTGAGCTTGATGCATTGGAACCATTTGGTTAAAAAACTAGCCTTCGGCAACTAATGTTAGATAAAATTAAAGAAAACTTATACATGCTTTAATGTTAAAGCATTAAAAGCTTACCTAATTTACTTTCAATAATAGCGTTGTCTGTAAGGGCAACCCTTTTGTGATTTACTCGACCGAATCCTCGCTTGTAGACAAGCTCTTTTACTGTCTTCAGATTAGGATATCTGTAAATAGAGAAAAGTAATTAAAATTATTGGTTATATTTAAACATTCATGCGTAAGTATATCCCACACATTTAACAAGATAAGAATCATTCACTAACATTCTTAGGATACAGTTGAAGAAATCAGAATAGGGAAAACTAAAATATTAAATTAACAGAAATAACAGGTTAACACGTTGAAATACTACTGAACCAGAACTATACACGGGCTATTGGCGTCTTAAAACCAAAGCACAAAAAGACACCCAATACAACTTTTTAAAGGCAGCATCGGGACCTAGGTTAGGTGGTATTGTTTATTTTGGCCCTTCAGAAATTATTCCGACAATGCCCGGGCCCTAATCTGTGACCTTTTGCATGGAAGGCAAGCACCTTACCACTGGGCTAACCAGGCATCAACAATTACGGAAACCTATGCAATGGTATTGTCATTTATAAAAGTACACTAAAGCAAAAATTTAAGCGGTAGAAAAAAGTTTACATCCAAATATATTTCTTACCCCCATGCAATGTAGGGCTCTGCAATCCTTAACATGTTGACTGTAGCTTTATTCAGCTTAATAAACATTGCATTGTTAATTTGCCTTAATCTAAACAGCTGAAGGACCTTTCGTGGCTTGGGGCTCACACCATTAACACTATAAAGACAATGAAATTAACATTAGACAATTCAACCAAATAACATTAACTAATTCAATCAGGCAATACAAAGGCATGAATAATGAACTGTAAAACAAACACAAAACAAACAGTCATCGGGAACATTAATATTAATTAAGCTGTTGAATAAATATTTTAAATGAATTTCTTGCTTACCTAAGATTCAATCTATTTTAAATTAAATTAAGGTATAAAAGTGTATAACTAAACTCTAAAAATGGACTGAAATGGATAAGCCTTTTCACTACCAGGACCCAGTGTATGTCGTCCACTCTACAGCCTTGTCTATAGGCTTTTACTCGAGAAATTAAGCCTGGGAGTAAAGGGGTTAACTTAGTGCCATAACAAATGAAAATTCAACCATGTTTCGAGAAAATAAACTTAATTTTGATAAAGTACAAAGTAAAGGGGACATTAAAACTCATTAGTTTTTAGTGGATTTTAAGGCTCATGCCCTAATGTACAAAGTCAAATTACTTTATGGATTTACATTCAAAACTATTTAATAACCTAATGAAATAGTATTGAATAAAAATTTTACTAAAAAAATGCATTTAAATGTTAAAGTTAATTGTAGAAATAGATTTTGTAGAAAAAAACACACACCCTCTAATCCTAGTCACAATAGCCACCTTGGGTTGGTCAGGAACATAGAAGTTACCCTTATTCCTGGCCATACGCTTTAGCCTAATTTCATCTCTTTCCTTTCGTCTGTACTCCTTTACATAGCTCTCAGCACGCCTGAAGATCAATCGTTTCTTTTCCTGACGAACCTATTAACACAAATATTATAGATAACACTTATTTATCACCAAACAATTAGTGTATGAAATGTATATAAAAAATGTTTCTTAGAAATCTGGACCTCAGAACTTTGATCTCTTTCATTTGTATCTCAGACAGGGATAACAAATTCATCATTGGTACAGAAATTATTTCAGTTTTATACATAAAATTGATATTTAACATTAGCTTTTATATTTCTTATAAATACAAAAATTATTGCTTAATTTTTCTGAAATCAATTAAAATTTTACACAGTACTATATAAAAAAGGATTAAAAAAAACAATTTACAAAGCACATGGTACGCAAGCTTTAGTCAGTCTTAAACAGTACATGTACATTAACACACAACTTATAAAAAAAAATCAGAAAATGAGGCTAAAACATATTACCCCTAGTATACAATCTAGAGGAGTAGTTACTCATTATAACAAGTTATGAAAATATAAGGAAATTATACAAGAAACTTAAAAACCTACAACTTATTCAATTGTACTTCAGAGCTAAAAAGGTATCCCTCAGTAAACATCAGTCTGGAGCGGTACAGTTACTCATCATAGCAAGGTTATAAAGAATGGGGAATCATGTAAGAAACTAAATAAAATTGTGCGATCATGCTTCAGAGCTAAAAGGGTTATCCCTCAGTAAACATCAGTCTGGAGCGGTACAGTTACTCATCATAGCAAGGTTTGAAAGAATGGGGAATCATGTAAGAAACTAAATAAAATTGTGCGATCATGCTTCAGAGCTAAAAAGGTATCCCTCAGTTAACATCAGTCTGGAGCGGTACAGTTACTCATCATAGCAAGGTTTGAAAGAATGGGGAATCATGTAAGAAACTAAATAAAATTGTGCGATCATGCTTCAGAGCTAAAAGGGTTATCCCTCAGTAAACATCAGTCTGGAGCGGTACAGTTACTCATCATAGCAAGGTTTGAAAAAATGGGGAATCATGTAAGAAACTAAATAAAATTGAGCGATCCTGCTTCAGAGCTAAAAGGGTATCCCTCATTTAACATCAGTCTGGAGCGGTACAGTTACTCATCATAGCAAGGTTATAAAGAACGGGGAATCATGTAAGAAACTAAATAAAATTGTGTGATCCTGCTTCAGAGCTAAAAAGGTATCCCTCAGTAAACATCAGTCTGGAGCGGTACAATTACTCATCATAGCAAGATTTGAAAGAATGGAGAATCATGTAAAGAAACTAAATAAAATTGTGCGATCATGCTTCAGAGCTATAAAGGTATCCCTCAGTAAACATCAGTCTGGAGCGGTACAGTTACTCATCATAGCAAGGTTTGAAAAAATGGGGAATCATGTAAGAAACTAAATAAAATTGTGTGATCCTGCTTCAGAGCTAAAAGGGTTATCCCTCAGTAAACATCAGTCTGGAGCGGTACAGTTACTCCATCATAGCAAAGATTTTGAAAGAATGGGAGAATCATGTGTAAGAAACAAAAATAAATAAAATTCAGTTTACTCATCATAGCAAGGTTTTAAAGAATGGGGAAATCATGTAAGAAACTAAATAAAATTGTGCGATCATGCTTCAGAGCTATAAAGGGCATCCCTCAGTAAACATCAGTCTGGAGCGGTACAGTTACTCATCATAGCAAGGTTTGAAAAAAATGGGGAATCATTGTAAGAAACTAAATAAAATTGAGCGATCCTGCTTCAGAGCTAAAAGGGTATACCCTCATTTAAACATCAGTCTGGAGCGGTAACAGTTACTCATCATAGCAAGGTTTAAAGAACGGGGAATCATGTAAGAAAACTAAATAAAAATTGTGTGATCCTGCTTTCAGAAGCTAAAAGGGTTTCCCTCAGTAAACATCAGTCTGGAGCGGTTACAGTTTACTCATCATAGCAAGGTTTGAAAAAATGGGGAATCATGCAAGAAACTAAATAAAAAATTGTGCGATCATGCTTCAGAGCTAAAAGGTATCCCTCAGTAAACATCAGTCTGGAGCGGTACAATTACTCATCATAGCAAGATTTGAAAGAATGGAGAATCATGTGTAAGAAACTAAATAAAATTATGCGATCATGCTTCAGAGCTAAAAAGGTATCCCTCAGTAAACATCAGTCTGGAGCGGTACAGTTACTCATCATAGCAAGGTTTTGAAAGAATGGGGAATCATGTAAAGAAACTAAATAAAAATTGTGCGATCATGCTTCAGAGCTAAAAAGGTATCCCTCAGTAAACATCAGACTGGAGCGGTACAGTTACTCATCATAGCAAGGTTTTGAAAGAATGGAGAATCATGTGTAAGAAACTAAATAAAATTATGCAATCATGCTTCAGAGCTAAAAAGGTATCCCTCAGTAAACATCAGTCTGGAGCGGTACAGTTACTCATCATAGCAAGATTTGAAAGAATGGGGAATCATGTAAGAAACTAAATAAAATTGTGCGATCATGCTTCAGAGCTAAAAAGGTATCCCTCAGTAAACATCAGTCTGGAGCGGTACAGTTACTCATCATAGCAAGGTTTGAAAGAATGGGGAATCATGTAAAAACTAAATAAAAATTGTGCGATCATGCTTCAGAGCTAAAAAGGTATCCCTCAGTAAACATCAGTCTGGAGCGGTACAGTTACTCATCATAGCAAGGTTTGAAAGAATGGGGAATCATGTAAGAAACTAAATAAAATTGTGCGATCCTGCTTCAGAGCTAAAAGGGTTATCCCTCAGTAAACATCAGTCTGGAGCGGTACAGTTACTCATCATAGCAAGGTTTGAAAGAATGGGGAATCATGTAAGAAACTAAATAAAATTGTGCGATCATGCTTCAGAGCTAAAAAGGTATCCCTCAGTAAACATCAGTCTGGAGCGGTACAGTTACTCATCATAGCAAGGTTTGAAAGAATGGGGAATCATGTAAGAAACTAAATAAAATTGTGCGATCATGCTTCAGAGCTAAAAGGTATCCCTCAGTAAACATCAGTCTGGAGCGGTACAGTTACTCATCATAGCAAGGTTTGAAAAGGAATGGGAATCATGTAAGAAACTAAAACTAAAAATTGTGTGCGATCATGCTTCAGAGCTATAAAAGGTATCCCTCAGTAAACATCAGTCTGGAGCGGTACAGTTACTCATCATAGCAAGGTTTGAAAAAATGGGGAATCATGTAAGAAACTAAATTAAAATTGTGGATGCATGCTCAGAGCTAAAAGGTATCCCTCAGTAACATCAGTCTGGAGCGGTACGTTACTCATCATAGCAAGGTTTAAAGAATGGGGAATCATGTAAGAATAATAAAATTGTGCGATCATGCTTCAGAGCTAAAAGGTATCCTCAGTAAACATCAGTCTGAGCGGTACGTTACTCATCATAGCAGGTTAAGAATGGGGAATCATGAGAAACTAAATAAAATTGTGCGATCATGCTTCAGGCTAAAAGGTATCCCTCAGTAAACATCAGTCTGGAGCGGTACAGTACTCTCATAGCAAGTTTGAAAGAATGGGGAATCATGTAAGAAATAAAAAATTGGCGATCATGCTTCAGAGCTAAAGGTATCCTCATAACATCAGTCTGGAGCGGTACAGTTACTCATCAAGCAAGGTTTAAAGAGGGGAATCATGTAAGAACTAAATAAAATTGTGATCTGCTCAGAGCTAAAGGTATCCCTCAGTAAACACAGTCTGAGGTACATTACTCATCATAGCAAGTTTGAAAGATGGGAATCATGTAAGAAACTAAATAAAATTGTGCGATCTGCTTCAGACTAAAGGTATCCCTCAGTAAACATCAGTCTGGAGCGGTACATTACTCATCATAGCAGTTTGAAAAATGGGATCATGTAAGAACTAAATAAAATTTGCGATCTGCTTCAGAGCTAAAAAGGTATCCCTCAGTAAACATCAGTCTGGAGCGGTACAGTTACTCATCATAGCAAGTTTGAAAGAATGGGGAATCATGTAAGAAACTAAATAAATTGTGCGATCATGCTTCAGAGCTAAAAGGTATCCCTCAGTAAACATCAGTCTGGAGCGGTACATTACTCATCATAGCAAGTTTGAAAGGAATGGAATCATGTAAGAAACCTAAAATTAAAATATGTTGGATCATGCTTAGAGCTTAAAAGGTATCCCTCAGTAAACATCAGTCTGGAGCGGTACAGTTACTCATCATAGCAAGGTTTGAAAGAATGGGAATCATGTAAGAAACTAAATAAAATTGTGCGATCATGCTTCAGAGTAAAGGTATCCCTCAGTAAACATCAGTCTGGAGCGGTACATTACTCATCATAGCAAGTTTGAAAGAATGGGAATCATGTAAGAACTAATAAATTTGCGATCATGCTTCAGAGCTAAAAGGTATCCCTCAGTAAACATCAGTCTGGAGCGGTACAGTACTCATCATAGCAAGGTTTAAAGAATGGGGAATCATGTAAGAACTAAATAAAATTGTGCGATCATGCTTCAGAGCTAAAAGGTATCCCTCAGTAACATCAGTCTGGAGCGGTACAGTTACTCATCATAGCAAGGTTTGAAAAATGGGAATCATGTAAGAAACTAAATAAAATTGTGCGATCTGCTTCAGAGCTAAAAGGTATCCCTCATAACATCAGTTGGAGCGGTACAGTTATCATCATAGCAAGGTTTAAAGAAGGGGATCATGTAAAACTAAATAAAATTGTGGATCTGCTTCAGAGCTAAAAGGGTATCCCTCATAAACATCAGTCTGGAGCGGTACAGTTACTCATCATAGCAGGTTTGAAGATGGGGATCATGAAGAAACTAAAAAAATTGTGCGATCATGCTTCAGAGCTAAAGGTATCCTCAGTAACATCAGTCTGGAGCGGTACAGTTACTCATCATGCAGGTTAAAGAATGGGAATCAGTAGAACTAAATAAAATTTGCATCATGCTTCAGAGCTAAAAGGTTCCCTCGTAAACATCAGTCTGGAGCGGTACAGTTACTCATCATAGCAAGGTTTGAAAGAATGGGGAATCATGTAAGAAACTAAATAAAATGTGCGATCATGCTTCGAGCTAAAAGGATCCCTCAGTAAACATCAGTCTGGAGGTTCTTACTATCTAGCAGGTTGAAAAAGGAATCAGTAAGAACTAAATAAATTGTGCGATCATGCTTCAGAGCTAAAAGGTATCCCTCAGTAAACATCAGTCTGGAGCGGTACAGTTACTCATCATAGCAAGGTTTGAAAGAATGGGAATCATGTAAGAAACTAAATAAAATTGTGCGATCATGCTTCAGAGCTAAAAGGTATCCTCAGTAAACATCAGTCTGGAGCGGTACAGTACTCATCATAGCAAGGTTTGAAAGAATGGGGAATCATGTAAAAACTAAATAAAATTGTGCATCATGCTTCAGAGCTAAAAGGTATCCCTCAGTAACATCAGTCTGGAGCGGTACAGTTACTCATCATAGCAAGGTTTGAAAGAATGGGAATCATGTAAGAACTAAAAAATTGTGCGATCCTGCTCAGAGCTAAAAGGTATCCCTCAGTAAACATCAGTCTGGAGCGGTACAGTTACTCATCATAGCAAGGTTTGAAAGAATGGGGAATCATGTAAGAAACTAAATAAAATTGTGCGATCTGCTTCAGAGCTAAAAGGTATCCTCAGTAAACATCAGTCTGGAGCGGTACAGTTACTCATCATAGCAAGGTTTGAAAGAATGGGGAATCATGTAAGAAACTAAATAAAATTGTGCGATGATGCTTCAGAGCTAAAAAGGTATCCCTCAGTAAACATCAGTCTGGAGCGGTACAGTTACTCATCATAGCAAGGTTTGAAAGAATGGGGAATCATGTAAGAAACTAAATAAAATTGTGCGATCATGCTTCAGAGCTATAAAGGTATCCCTCAGTAAACATCAGTCTGGAGCGGTACAGTTACTCATCATAGCAAGGTTTGAAAAAATGGGGAATCATGCAAGAAACTAAATAAAATTGAGCGATCCTGCTTCAGAGCTAAAAGGGTATCCCTCAGTAAACATCAGTCTGGAGCGGTACAGTTACTCATCATAGCAAGGTAATAAAGAATGGGGAATCATGTAAGAAACTAAATAAAATTGTGTGATCCTGCTTCAGAGCTAAAAGGGTTATCCCTCAGTAAACATCAGTCTGGAGCGGTACAGTTACTCATCATAGCAAGGTTTGAAAGAATGGGGAATCATGTAAGAAACTAAATAAAATTGTGCGATCATGCTTCAGAGCTATAAAGGTATCCCTCAGTAAACATCAGTCTGGAGCGGTACAGTTACTCATCATAGCAAGGTTATAAAGAACGGGGAATCATGTAAGAAACTAAATAAAATTGTGTGATCCTGCTTCAGAGCTAAAAGGGTTATCCCTCAGTAAACATCAGTCTGGAGCGGTACAGTTACTCATCATAGCAAGGTTTGAAAGAATGGGGAATCATGTAAGAAACTAAATAAAATTGTGCGATCATGCTTCAGAGCTAAAAAGGTATCCCTCAGTAAACATCAGTCTGGAGCGGTACAGTTACTCATCATAGCAAGGTTTGAAAGAATGGGGAATCGTGCAAGAAACTAAATAAAATTGTGCGATCATGCTTCAGAGTTAAAAAGGTATTCCTCAGTAAACATCAGTCTGGAGCGGTACAATTACTTATCATAGCAAGGTTTAAAAAATGCATGGTTAATTATAATTTGGCTAAAGTAAGTTATAACCCCCGGCAATAAAGTCGCCAATCTGGCAACCCCGCCAAATATGATTTACGGCAACCCTTGGCGACAAAAATTGGCGAGATCGCCAAATATCGTGCTTCAAGCGAAATTCGCCAACCTTTCCACTGTGTATTGGCTAAAAAACCTGGTCCAAGTTCGGCAACCATTATTTTTATTTTTTCACGAAGCAGTCAAGCAGTAGCCATGCTTATTTCCGTGGAATGTGGATCAAAATATCAATCCAGTTTAAACTTAATTGTTTTTAATTAAAAGTAAAGATTTTTTGTTATCGATCAATGTTTAATGCTATATTTAACCGTTTCAAGTCATTATTTTTATTATCTATTTTCGGAATTTTGATCCACGTTTTTTTTTACCGTGGTAGGATCGTAGGATATATACGTTGGTTAATTTCCTGGTATGTAATGTTTATCAAACGTTTCATTTTTCAAAAATGTATTTTTTAAAATAATTTTTAGATGGTTCTACGTTTATTTTATTTAAATAAATATTTTGTTTGCTATTGAATTGAGAATTAAGTTACGGTTCTATCCTACTAGTTTATAAGTTAATCTTGAGCGTTTTCCTCATTAATAATTTTTAAATAGCATTAATATTATTTATAATAATCATACATTTGCTTTAGAACCTGTTATTATTTTTAGCTTTGTTTTGATCGTGCAACAAATGGTTATTTTCCGATTTTTTTCAAAATATCGCTTCGGTCGTTTATGCCAGATTATTGTTTAGTTAATGGCATTTTTCTGGTTCCTTTAATCGTTTTGGTCAGATATATTTGGTCTCGTTAGTAATTTCAGCAAGTATTTGTTGTCATTTCAAGGTGGCAACAGACTTGGCTTACGTCAGGTTTGTTGTCATTTTGACTTGGCGACAAATTTTGAGATGTCGCCAAATCGAAGGGGGCTAAAGCTTACTTTAACCTATAATTTTACCAAACCTGAAAAACAATGGGTCGGGTTATTTTTTTAAAAAAACACCACTTGAAAAAACGTAAGTGGGTAATGGAACTAAAATAGTACACATACAAACAAACAATACTTGATGATTCTAGACAATACATTTATAAATTTAAATAAACATTTATACATCAATTATATGGAATCACCAGTTTTTTAATTATGAAAAACCCCTAAAACCCTGAAAAAACCCAAGTGGGTTGGGTTTTTCATAAAAAAAAACAGGTTTTAACAACCCTGAAAGAATGGGGAATCATGTAAGAAACTACAATTATACAAATTTGCTTCAGAGCTAAAAAAAAGGTATCCCTCAGTAAACATCAGTCTGGAGCGGTACAGTAACTCATCATAGCAAATTGTGTCTTATGAATAAAAATAAAACTATTAAACGAGATTAAGGGAGAGAACAAAGATGTTTTGTTGCCCTTGCCATACAAAAACATCTTGTACCAGGCTGGATGGCTATTAAATCTCAAATAAGGTAGGTGCTCGACTGAAACAATAACATCAAAAGTGCTGCTAGAAAAATACATCGGTTACATTTTGACTACATAAATATTTGTAATAAGTTACCTTTTTCTGAGTGGCTGAATAGGCAAGTTTTTTTAGCTTTAATTTCTGCCTGTTTCTTCCTTTTTTTAAGCAAGGTTTCGGGAACCTGCGGGATTTTCTTCTTTGGCGAACTACAATAAAAATAACATGTTTAATAAAAAAAATTACATAAATACACAATTCATGATCAATGAGCTTTTCATTGCTTGCAACCAAAATCCACAAAAGTGCATGTTCCGTTTTAACTGTATGCGTCCAATTTTAGAACCTATAGTCATGTCCAATATTAGACCTATATTCATGTGCTGTGTCCTTGTAATAAAGGTAAAATGTTTCATAGAAAACTGAGTTAATGTTTTAGAGCAATAATATAACCGTATTATTATATTACTAAGAATGTTTTAACATTGTTCCGTCTCCTGTATGTACTCTTCGTGATTCTGGACAAACTATGAACGCTTCCCACTTGGACAAATGCTCTGCATAAACTGTTTTTAATTCCACTGCTGAAAAATACTGGAGAGCGAGAAGTATAAAGGCCAACCACCTGGCTAGTATTTGAACATTTAACAATAATATTACTAAGAATCAAAACCATTTACCTAATGACAGTGAAATGGGGATTCAACCAAAAGTAGCATAGAACTTAGAACTATTTGTTCATAGCTACATAGTAATCACATACATAGATTCATTCCACAAACAATAATGAATAACATTCACAAAGGTAAACAATACTTTTAATGGAACTTGGCTAAACAAATATTAAGATTTACGTAGGTTTATGCCAATTTTTAAATGGTAACTACGTTAAATTTATAATTAACCAATCAAATTGAACATGAAATAAATTTACCTCATATAGCAATACTAATCGTTTGGAGTAAGAATCAATTGAACGAAACTACACTATAACTCAGGCGGAACAATAGAAAAGTAACCGACTTTAAAAAATGATACAAATAATTAGAATTTTTCACAAACATAAGGCATAATACTTTTACAACACATATTAGATTCTTATTAACAGTGCAACGTGCAAAAAGCAACACCTATCTCTACCGTAAACATATGCCTTAAATATGCATATAGTTTGAGAGAGTGATATAAAAATAACGTAATTTAAAAACATTCATAATAATATATTGAAAATCCATAAAGATTAAAAGAGATTACATACTCGGTTTCCATTTTCTTTGCCTTGTCAGCCATCGCGGAGAAAAAATATACCGATTCTCGAGTCAAGAAACAAAACAGTTTACTAGTTACGGTTACAGTTAAAAGTCGTGGAAGAACATAGAAAAAAATCTGTTGATGGTTTGGTGTGCATGAACTACAATTCGTTACCAGACGTATTGTACTTCACAATGGTCCTGCCTGCTTCAATAAGCTTTAAATACTTAAAATGTCTTTGTTTTTGTGTCTGTCCTGCAAATTGTACTGTATTTCAAACACTGAAAAATATATAGTAAAGCAGAATTTTAAGAAATTGACAGTAATAGTCCGAATGTCTTACCATTTTTTTTTAAACTTTTTATATTCAAGTTTTATACACTAACACATTTTATACAAATGGTTGTTAGGCTATAAAGGGAAGGGAGATGTTAAAAGGTCATCTGAACAATGACATTAGTATATGCAAATGAGCTGATAGTAGTTGGTCCATAGCCCGCCTTCACTGCCCTAACGTTGCGTAATTTTAGATTGCTTGACTTGTGGATACTTTGTTAATCTTTTAAAAATGAAACTGCTATATTCTGAATCTCCTCTTTAGTTAATGAAATTAATTCATCAAATTAACGTAAATTATTTTGCAATTACAACTCGCATGGGTATGCTTCGGGACTTGAATACTGAATGAAATGCAATTCTTTCTCAAGCTTTGTTGGTGAATAAATGTCATGTAAGAACTAAGCACCGATTGTGGAAGTGATGAAATGAGAGCTGGAAAGAAATATGTTACCTGAAACAAGCCAATTGATTTCACATTCCCCAAATTTCCACCGGCAATTTAAAAAATAATAATTTTGATTATTAAACATGGCATGCGAGAAGTTAATTACATTCACCTTATACAGGGTGGCGCAAATAAAAGTGGCCCCGTCATGGAGATAAGAATAAAATAGAATTGTTGGAAAGTCAAAAACAAACGCAAAAACAGGTTTGCTATGTGTGAAGCTATTGATCGCTTTAATATTAAGCCCAAACAAACGCTTGGCGAATTATTAGCCGGCAACTATGCTATGGTTTGACAAGACAGGCTAGTTGGAATGCAATATAAACTGAAGGTTTGTACACAGCTGTGCAAAAAAAGTTCCCACTTGTGATAATTTCGCCAGTTATTTATCCTAGAGAATCGGACTTTTTTTTGTTTGATCTAAAACATTCTAAATTGATTGCAAGACACAAAATTTGCATAAGAGGCAGTCTTCATATAATACACACTAATATCTGAACTCGAAAATAGTCCATGAGTAGCTCTAATGTGGTGCTAATCCAATCCAACCAATGCAAAAACAGGTTTGCCAAGTAAAGCCATTGCACGCTTAAATAATTTTTTCATTTCGACATGAAGGCTTCAATAGTTTTCTCGCCAAGCATCTCAATGCATTCTATCTCTACGACGGGGCCACTTTTATTTGTACCACCCTGTACCTACATTTCACCTCACATGAGTTTTACAAAGCTGCTTCAACTAAACAAAACTTTACTTTCTGTCAGGCCTGGATTACTGTTAATAGCCTAATGTATGCGTTTCAAGTGAACTTTTAGGTAAAACACACAGCATTAATTTCAGATTTGATAGTATCGAAAAATTACTGAATACAGGAAAATTCAAACGATAACATACCATAAACACAAATCTTTATTAAAATTATTTCATAGATCATTCATTACATTTACACAGTTTTGTACACAAAGAAAATAGTTTAAATTATAACAATGGGAAATAAATTTGGTATAAAATTTTGTTTTAAAATTTATTAAAACTAAACTTGCTAGTTTATAATTCTGAGGTTTTTACGATTACATTTGGCTTTAACAATAACTGCTTGTTTGTACCTCAAAAGTTATGGAAGTTTCCAAAATTACAAAACTACTCAGTTTTTTAAAAATACTGTTAATACTGCTTACTGCCTCATATTACTAATTTATGAGTTTGGGTTATCAATGACTAGATAGGTTCTCATAAAAGATTACCCGTTAAAATTTTTATTCTATAAAAAAAAGTAACTGCAAAAAACTTATAAGGCAATTAATTATATGTGAAAAGATAAAAATTTCATTAAGGATAATGAAACCTAACAAAAATGCATAATATATTATGTATTTACATTCTACATGTAACATCTACATGATATGTATTTACATTCTACATGTAACATGCTTCAATTCCAAGAAACATTTATGCTAGTAAATGTTTCAGCTTTTAAGAGTTTACTAAATAAATTGTTACAAGTTTCACGATATATGGAACAGATAAATAATATTTAAATTAACTATTCTACTAAAAGAAATTTTAAAAGCTTGTTATATTTAAATAAAACCAATTCCTACCAAACCATAAATTTACCAATACTAAAATTTAAATTGAATTACTTTTCAATTTTTTATTGTAAAGATGTTTCAGGAAATTAATTGCTTCCAATTCAGCAATGCTGCCCCATTTTTATAAAGAATTTTTTTGTGTTGAATTTTTGAAGCTGTATATATTGTAAACTCACAATAAATAAATGTTTATGGTGAAGATTTTGACTAATATATTGTTTTAAATATTACACTAGATATGTATGTATTTTTAAATAGATTATTCTTGGAAGACATTAATTTTTTGAATATAGACAAAAAAAATGCTAATAAGCAATGTTCAGTTTTCAAGAATAATTATTGAATCTTGAAAACAAAAGTAACACAAAAATTAAAATTAAAAAAACTACAGTTTACAAACTAAATAGAAGTATAGTGTTGGCATCACTTAAGTTTTGATAATTTTACGAGCGTGCGATAGCACGTGTTTGTTGTAGTTTTAAAAATTAAGACGTTGAATGTCAGTTGAGACTTTAGAATAATAAAAGTTGGTTTAAAAAATAAACCGTTACGCTTGTGTCTGAATGATTTAATTGCGATACGACCTATACGATTCTACATTTCAGAAGTGGGATAAGATAGAAATTATTATCCTTAACGCCGACGATAAACAACGTACGAAAAACTGGATTGTAAAACGATATCTACAAGTCCAGACGGATTACGATACGATACGAGAAAAGAATTCTACGAAACGCCGAAATTCAACTTACGAAAATCTTACGAAAAATTCATCTTACGAAAACAATTGCGACCTGCAAGATTTCTCCATAACGAACTACGAAAACGAAGAAACATTTAGTGGAAGACGGCTTTTTAAGATGGAACAGAATTGTTACTACGGGCAACTATGCTAAATGTCGCCAACGAACTTGGAAACGGACGACGAATCTATACGCTAATGAATGACGACCGATTATACAAAACTGTAAATAATTATTAATACGGAAAACGAAGAGTTTCGCCAACGAACGAACTGACTTAAATTTTGTTTTGAAGCGATTAGCAAGTCTCAATTTGTGCCAACTAAGTGAACTTTTCCAATTGTCAAAATGTCTTATTTGGCGAAGTGTAAAAAGTAGATTTAGTCTTAATAGCAGATGAGTTAGGTGAAGTAACAAACGATAACATGAAAGTTGTGATTTAAAGAAGTTGATATTGGATCTGCCAACTACGAGGAAGAGTTTTTAAATTAATGTCTGAAGAATAATTAACGAAAGATTAGAAAATGATCGCATAGAAAAAGAAAATGAGCGCCAGCGACTTGAAAAGCAAGAGGAAAGAGAACGCATGGAAAGAGCTTTTGAATTAGAACGCAATAGAAAAGGAGAGAGCTTTAATTAGAACGCATAGAAAAGTGAGAGCTTTTGAATTAAAAAAGTTACGAATTGCTAACGGAAATGGAAGCCGAGGTAAGCAAGACGAAGCAAACATAAATGGAGACGTGATTGTCAATAGACCAAACAAAGATTTGCAAAATTGATCCGCAAGTTTGATCTGAAGGAGTCAGAAATTAGTCTCTATTTAGTTCTGTTTGAAAACGCCAAGCACGAAGAGCTGAAGTTCCGGAGGAGGATTGGGTTCGCATCTATTGGCCTACTTCCCTACGAATAACGCAAAATAATAGCAAGAGAACGGAAGAAAAGGCTAACGAATACGAGCATGTGAAGAAATTGTTACTAAAAAGGTTCAAACTTAGTCCTGAAAAATTTCATCAAAAATTTTCACACCAAAACTCACCAGCACATGGAGGATTTCGCCTTCGAACTGCAGAACTATTTTGATGAGTGGATTTCTGTTTAGAAATTAAGGATTTCAAGGCTTAAAGGACCTAATGGTAACAGAACAGCTAAAGCGAAGAGTTCCAAACGAACTGAAGGAGCATTTTATTGACGTGTGGGTAAAATTCTTGACACCGAAGAGTCTTGCTGACAGGCTGGACGAGTATGAAACCGTGAGGGGAAGCAGATCAACCATACAAGCAAACGAACGGAAACAGAGTAACGGCAACGGCTATAATAAGAATAATGCAAACGATCGATTTCAACGGCGCGGAAATTTCAACGACAATAAGTTCAAACCCCAAAATTCAAAAACAGAAACAACTCAACAACGCAACTCCTCAAACAACGCAGGCTTCCGTAAACCTTTGCGCAACGAAAAGGGTGAATCAAAATGTTTTAACTGCAACGACTATGGTCATTTTTCGAAAGACTGTCCAGAAAAGAAGCAAGGTTCAGGAAAGGATCACGTAACAAATTTGGCCACAACAACCAAGAAAACTGCAACTCCAGATCTTTATCTAAAAAGGGCCAAAATTAACGGTGAAAATTGGGTTGAAGCGTTGATTGACACAGGAAGCTGTAGCTGTTTTATGAAAGAGTCTGCTGCACATAAATTAAAAATACCTTTTACCCCTGAAGTAACTAATATTTGCGGATTTGGAAACCAAAGTACACCAGCAGGAAAAACTCTTGGTAAAGCAGTTGTTGATATAGAGATTGATGATGTTTCCGGGAATGAAGTAACGGTTCTTATTGTAGAAGATGAATCTCAACCCGTTGATTTGTTGGTCGGAAGAACATGGACTGATATGCCCCACATAGCTTATGCAAAAGTGGGAAACGAATTGCATATCGATGAAGCACCATTCCGCAAATTGCAACTGAATCTAGATAAACGATTCACTCTGAATGCAACCAAAACTACGGTGCTCGAAAAGAACTGTGTCAATTTAGTGCAGTGTAGAGCCGAAAATTTAAGTGACGGTTTGCTTTTACTCAATAACGAAAGAAACATGGATTGCTTAGTCACAGTAGTTAAAGGAAAAGCAGAAATTCCCATCTTCAACTTTCGAGATAAAAGTCTTACGTTAACAGAAAACCAATGTGTAGGCAGAGGTGAATCAATTGAATTGCTTGAAAACAGTATTGTTTTAGAAAACAGAAAAAGTAGCATTTCAAGTTCAAGTAATGAAACTCCATACTCTGAAATTCTGGACACTAATGTCTTAACTACTTCACAAGAAAAGTATATTAGTAAACGTCCACTTGAAGATGAAGACATAAAAACAGATGATAATGTATCTTACGACCAAAAGCAACAACTAGTTCAACTTCTTAACGAGTACAGAGATTGCATTTCGCTTGATTTACAAGAGCTTGGTTGCACAGATTTAACTACGATGGAAATTAAGGAAGTAGAGGGCAGCAAACCAGTTTCCATGAGACCCTATAAAACAAATGCTGAAGAACGATCGATAATTAAGCAAATAGTGAAGGAATGGAAAGACAACGGAATTGTTTCTGAAACTAGGTCACCGTACGCCAGTCCAGTGATGATAGTTAAGAAGAAAACAGGTGAGCATCGTTTGGTAGTCGATTACAGGAGAAATTCAAAAATCAGAAAACGTCGCTCTCAGCGCATGGGAGAAGCGATCGAGAGCTGACTCATCAGATAGAGGCTCACAATGTAGAGAATCCCTCTATTTAATCCTACTCTCTGTCTATATGTATTTTAAGTATTGTATCATCGAGGACGATGTATTTATAGGATGGCCGAATGTTGGCATCACTTAAGTTTTGATAATTTTACGAGCGTGCGATAGCACGTGTTTGTTGTAGTTTTAAAAATTAAAACGTTGAATGTCAGTTGAGACTTTAGAATAATAAAAGTTGGTTTAAAAAATAAACCGTTACGCTTGTGTCTGAATGATTTAATTGCGATACGACCTATACGATTCTACATTTAGTAAGTATAAATTATTTTGTACATTAAATTACATATTAAATGAAGGATTTTAACTAGATATTTTTTTGCTTTGAATTTCTAAATTATTAAAGCAAACACTTTATGCACATACTTATGTATAATTACCAAAATTAGACAACTCCAAATTTTCAAAAATTAGAACTGACCAGTTATTCTGTACTTTGGCCGCAATAAATATGATGAAAAGAACATGAAAATGCTAACTGAACACTAAACAACATGACTAAGAGTTAAAAAGGAATGTGTCTATATAATTGAACATACAGGGCCGGATTTAGATTTTATGCGCCTCTAGGCTCATGGTTTTTTGTCGCCCCCTCTTCACACCATCGTAGAGGAGGGAGAAATTTGACCTCAGAAAGGTTTTTGTGAAGATAATTTGTATTTTATTCTAATTCATCGTGAAGCAAAATTAATTAAATAAAATAAATAACAAATTAAATTAAACAACGCGCTGTAGATACACACTGACAGCCAAGCGAGAGATTCGCCTGTCCAGCGTCACCTATACGAGGAAAGTGAATGGGACTTTTATTCGTGGAGAGCATGTAGATGTAGACATGTATTGTAGTCTAACATTTTATGGAAATTTTCTAACAAAAAAAAAAATGCGGAATAATTTTGCGCCCCTCATCATGGTGCGCCCTTAGGCCCGGACCTATTGGTAAATCCAGCCCTGTGAACATACTATATACACTACAGGAAACATTACAAATACTGACAGTAATTATACCTGTCAATCTTCTGTACTCTTTTCAATACTCTACAATGCACAATTATTGTAACTAAAAATAGTTTTTTTTTAAATAAATACATTGGAGGGTTTATAATTTGCAGTAGATAGTAGTATAAATGCAAAAAACAAATATAGTAGTAACCCACTTAACCGACTTAAATGGGGCCAAGTTTAAATCGGTTAAGCAAAAATATGCTTTAACCAGAGAAGCAAAATAAATTTAAAGTTAAGATTAGATACATTTACTTGCACATTTCTACATTGATGATATTTGAATTAGAAATTAAAAACATAATTGAAGTAACTTATCATTTTATTCAATGTATTAAAGCATTATATTTAAATATCATTAAAAGAAAAAGTAATTTTTTTTATTGAAACTTAAAAGTTTGCACTTACTGCATCTTCCCACGATTTTTTTAATCAGCATCACATGGGAATCAATAACAAAACATGTGTTCATGTTCTTTTAGCGATTTTTTAGTTTTTACATTTTAAATAAAAAAAATTTTACGGTTAAAGCTAAGAGTGTCAGCCTACTGTATTAATAACATAAATTTTCAATATAATTTACAAAAAAATAAAAGTATTAAACTGAATTTTATTGATGCGAAAAACAATTAGATCTAAAACACACAAGTTGGCAGGTATTTTCCAAACACTAAAATTAATGTCAATAAATAAAAAATCTCCCGAGTCATCTTTCAAGTCCAAGGGAAGAAATTAACATGGAGAAAGGTCCCGATAAAGAAATAGGCCAAGAAATAACAGAATATAATTTTTCCGACAACTGGCGACCGGACAAAGGTTTTCTTGAGGAGCTGGAAACTTCCTGGTAGCCAGTTTTGTAGGAGTGCTCTTTCTGGAGCTTGAACCGGGACCGGTCAGTGGTGGGTAAGATCGCCATGGCTGCCACCCAGTAGATAATAGGGCTGGATGAGCATAGCATTCTTGTGAGGACCTAAAATTAGTGATAAATTTTAACTAAATTTTAATGGTTTAAATAAATAACTCATCAAGAATTATAATTTACTTATCATGGATTTTAATTTATTCATAATGGATTAAAATTAATTCATAATGGAGTAAAACTGTGAGGTTACACAAGTAGAAGAATTTTTTTAATATTTAATTTGAAATTTATTGTATTTTACCTGAATATAATTATAATAGATTATAAATAATTCTAAATGAATTTTAATTTATTCAAAAGGAATTATAATTTATTCATAAGGAATTATAATTTATTCATAAGGAATTATAATTTATTCATAAGGAATTATAATTTATTCATCATGTATTACAATTTATTCATTATGGTTATGCTCTCATAATGGTTATGCTAATACTTAATGGATTATACTTTAATCATTATATATTATAGGATTATACTTTATTCATTATTATATAATATAATTTTGGTTACATTTAATTTTAATGAATTCTATCTAGATAGAAATTTACATTTTTGCATTTTCAAGCACCCAATTTTACACAAAGGGGATTTAGACTATGATCAGTTTTGAGAGAAAAACTGTGCATTAGTCAATGAAGTAAAAAATAATTTTTGATTTCAATCTTTATTGGAATTTAGTTTCGAATTCAATGCGGAGGAAAGTAGTTCATGTTTAAAATGTTAAGAAAAATTCAATAAAATGTAACGTTATTTGTGTCTTATTGAAAATATGGTATGCATGGTATGTAATATATGGTATATAAGAATATACAACTTTTAAGATAATCTACTTCAATTACATTTTACAGAATGCAAATAAATATTCAAATATTCTTAATGCACACTTTTGAGAAAAAAATATTGAATACTAATAAAATATTAATCTTTTCTTTCAAGTGTATTAATGGGAATATTTCAGATTATGTAACACTATTGTTTTCATTTTAGCTTCCACACTACGTTTATAACGTAAAAAGTGGAAGGTTTTATAATCGTTCAGTCCGTCTGTCTGTCCGTCCGTCCGTCTGTCTGTCACCCACTTTCACAGAAAGAACCACAAATCCCACAGACAAGTGGGATACGTCATTTTAAAGCAAAAAATCAGATTAGGCTACATTCCAAATTTCATTAAAAAATTTAAATTAGAAGTTTATTTAAAATTTAAATAACTAAATTTTTTTATCTACATTGAAATAACATGCAAATTCTATTTTTATTCATATTTTCACTGTTGTCATCCACAAGTCCCACAGACAAGTGGGATACGTCATTTTGAAGCAAAAAATCAGATTAAGCTACATGCCAAATTTCATTAAAAAATTTAAACTAGAAGCTTATTTAAAATTTAAATAACTAAAAATTTAATCTACATTGAAATAACATGCAAATTCCATTTTTATTCAATATTTTCACTGTTGCCATTTCGTTAAACGTACGAGAAACTTTTGTTAAAATAAAAATACACTTTTGAAAAAATATTTATTTATGTGATATAATTCGGTTTGGATTGTGTATTATCACAATAGAGTTCTTTTAATGGTTCTATATATATGTATGTAGAAAGATGCATAGAGAATTCTAACTTAACATAAAAAAAATATGCTAAGTTTCGCTTTTATTTTTAAAGCATCAATTGTACAAATTATAAATTTTTTGAACTGTAAATTAATTTAACAAATTATAAATAAGTGAATTTTCGAAAGAAATGTAAATGGGAAATTGTGGCGACAAAAATATTTATTAAAAAAGATTACATCATTATTCTTCGAACTACAAACAAATTTAGCAAACGATAAAATCTAATTATTAAATCTGAGAAAGAAGATTAATGAAAATAGTTAATTTTGGCGTTTAAAAGTTTGAATTACAAATAGCTAAAGGCCCTGTTTTTATTAGAATTAAATCACATTTGCCATTCGCAACAATCGCTCGAGAAACTTTAATTCTTTTAGACAATAAATTAAAATAAATTTATTTTTGCGACATCGATCAGTTTGAAATGACGTCAAATATATTTCACTACGGAATCCTTGTATGTTGATATGAAATGTTTTCATTCTATTTAAAAGCGAGGAATATGACATATTTATTCTTTAAAATATAAATTAATTTTTGCAAACGATAAGTAATAATTATTGAATTTTCGAAATAAAATAAATGAAACTAGCCAAATTTAGCTTGTAAATGTTAAATATAGAATTAATGTTGTGTTTGGCGCGTTTTTTCCTGTTAAACACAAATATGTGGAAGCGAGTTAAGTGACAGATTCTGTTACAAACCTACTTTTTTTATCTACATTGAAATAACATGCAAATTCCATTTTTATTCATATTTTCAATGTTGCCATCCACAAGTCCCACAGACAAGTGGGATACGTCATTTTGAAGCAAAAAAAAACAGATTAGGCTACATTCCAAATTTCATTAAAAAATTTTGATTAGAAGTTTATTTAAAATTTAAATAACTAAAAATTTAATCTACATTGAAATAACATGCAAATTCCATTTTTATTCAATATTTTCACTGTTGCCATTTCGTTAAACGTACGAGAAACTTTATTTAAAATAAAAATAAACACTTTTGAAAGAATATTTATTTATGTGATATAATTCAGTTTGGATTGTTGTAATATCACAATAGAGTTCTTTTGATGGTTTATTAATATGTATGAAGAAAGATGCATAGAGAATTCTAACTTGGCATAAAAATATGCAAAGTTTCGCTTTTATTTTTAAAGCATCAATTGCACTAATTATATATTTTTCAAACTGTAAATTAATTTAACAAACGATAAATAACTGAATTTTCGTATTAAATGTAAATGGGAAATTGTGGCGACACAAAGATATTTATTAAAAAAGATTACATTATTATTCTTCGAACTTCAAACAAATTGAGCAAACGATAAAGTCTAATTATTAAATCTGAGAAAGAAGATTAATGAAAATAATTAATTTTATCGTTTAAATGTTTAATTACAACTAGCTAAAGGCTCTGTTTGCCGAATTTCTTTCTGAGGTGTATAAATAGTTTGTTTCAAGTTGAGCATAAATGTTGTGTGGAAGCGGTTTAAGTGACAGATTCTGTAACAAAACTACTTGTTTCTTTGTACTATGATTTCATCGGTTTCACTCTAAAAATGACCGATATAGATAAAGACTTATTTCTATGCTTCTTCTTTCCATGACGTGAAACAACCCCATTCAAAAATATTTGCTTTTTATAGATAGTCTGATAAGCCACATGTCAATCTCAAATCATGCCTAAAAGTGTTGTCCAAATCATATTCACTGCAGTAGTAATTGAGGATATTTTAACTTGTCAATTATCTAATGATGATTTTCATATAAACTCAGGAACTTCAGTTTTTCCCATAAAGTGTTTATTTTGAACAGGCTATGATATAATGACCCGTCTCATTTTGGAGATTTGTGTTACGTTGCCAAGCAACTAAAATACCCAAATGTGTTAAACATTCCACTTCATACTACTCAATATTTATAGCAACCCCACGTCAAATTTTCAAGCCACTGGTCTGGACCAACCGACTATTATATCATGGATGGTCCATGACGTGATGGTATATATGTCATGGACATAGAAAGTACAACATCTTCATTCTTAATTTTACAAGATAAATTTGTATGCTTGTTTTTTAGTTAAGCTGTTTGATTTTTACTGAATAATAAATCTTATTATTCATTCATGTGTGCAACTATTTATATAATGCTTGTATAATTAATCTCCCAGCCCAGTCAGGCCCTGGCTTTTCCTAATGAACATATGCCATATGAAAATATATTAATTTCGTAAAATAAACTTTTTTATGAATCTAAGAATATATTATAACTGTTTTAAAAAATCCGATTGAATTGAAATTGATGAACAAGAGTAATATTTAGTGGATGAATTATTTGGATCACGGGTCCGGATTTAGCATTGTATGGGACTGTAATAGTACTAAAATCTTATTACTTTCCATGCACAACAGCCCTGTTTGGACATAGAATAAAGATGGAGATGCTTCAGTGAATCTTTTAAGAATTTTTACTGGGCGACATTGCATGTAAAAAGTTGTTTTTTTTGGTGGGGGTGGGGGGATCGTTGCGTAATAGGAAGAGGGGGTCGTCATTTCAAGATAATCCCCTAGTGCAACTTGAAAATTTCATTGATTGCGAAAAAATCTTTTATAATTTGTCAACTAATTTGGTAATAATGGTGGTAATTTGGTGGTTTGGTAATTTGGTTTGGTAATCAACTAATTTGGTAAAATAGAAAAAAAATAGAAATTGCATAAGATTTAACTACACTCAAAGCATTATTTAAAATACCAATAAGTAAAGAAATAAATCGTTTGTATAAATGAGAAAATGTATTAAATAAATATTTATTGCGTAACTATGTTTACTTATTTGTTTACTTCTAAAAAAACTAAATTTCTAATAAAAGGAAAATTTAAAATATATTTAAATAACTTTCGATTTATAGCTGTTTTTTTATTGACCTTATCTTTCTCTTTACACTAATGTATTATAACTAATTTTTAATGAACATTATTCTCCGATACATAAGAGTCAATTCATATCAAATCAACTAATAGTTTAAACGTTGGCATTTAAATTTTTTTGTTACATTGGTATTTTCTAGTTAAATCAACATACAAATAATATCGATTAAAACGATTTAGCAATCACTTTTTAAGTAATTGACTTTCAAAATTAAGATTTACGTATGTTTATGCCAATTTTTAAATGGTAACTACGCTAAATTTATAATTAACCAATCAAATTAAACATGAAATAAATGTACCTCATATAGCAATACTAATCGTTTCGAGTAAGAATCAATTGAACGAAACTACACTATAACTCAGGCGGAACAATAGAAAAGTAACCGACTTTAAAAAATGATACAAATAATTAGAATTTTTCACAGACATAAGGCATAATACTTTTACAACACATATTAGATTCTTATTAACAGTGCAACGTGCAAAAAGCAACACCTATCTCTACCGTAAACATATGCCTTAAATATGCATATAGTTTGAGAGAGTGATATAAAAATAACGTAATTTAAAAACATTCATAATAATATATTGAAAATCCATAAAGATTAAAAGAGATTACATACTCGGTTTCCATTTTCTTTGCCTTGTCAGCCATCGGGGAGAAAAATTTTACCGATTCTCGAGTCAAGAAAGAAAACAGTTAACTAGTTACGGTTACAGTTAAAAGTTGTGGAAGAACATAGAAAAAAATCTGTTGATGGTTTGGTGTGCATGAACTACAATTCGTTACCAGACGCATTGTACTTCACAATGGTCCTGCCTGCTTCAATAAGCTTTAAATACTTAAAATGTCTTTGTTTTTGTGTCTGTCCTGCAAATTGTACTGTATTTCAAACACTGAAAAATATATAGTAAAGCAGAATTTTAAGGAATTGACAGTAATAGTCCGAATGTCTTACCATTTTTTTTTTAACTTTTTATATTCAAGTTTTATACACTAACACATTTTATACAACGGAGTGTCTACGTGCACGGGCACCGTACAAGCATTGCGCGTACGGATAGTAACTGCGCAGGACCGAGGCTTATTAACAGTTTTAGTTCAATTCATCCTTGACCACCGTAGCTTAGTGGTAGCATAATAGGGTCGGTATTCAATAGGTCTCGGGTTCAAAACACGCTTTCGGCTGAATTACAAATTTTTTTATAAGAATTTTTTCACCTTGAAAGATCATCGTTTCAAATTTTTTCTAGAAAAGCTTACTTGCATTTTTTACGTTTTCATGAAGTATTTAAATTTCTAATTTTTTCCCCAAACGAGTGTCTAGGCTTTCAATGCGCCCTACAGTATTGCCAATGTTGGATACTGATGTTTTTATAAAGAAAACAAAATTGCCCGGTGCCCAAAAAAGAGTAATTTGAACTTTCAAGTATATCATAGGTTCCAGTAAGCCCGACCTGAGCATGCGCGTTAATACCCGTACACGTAATGCGTGAACGGTGCCCGTGCGCGTAGCCTCTGCCTTTATACAAATGGTTGTTAGGCTATAAAGGGAAGGGAGATGTTAAAAGGTCATCTGAACAATGACATTAGTATATGCAAATGAGCTAATAGTAGTTGGTCCATAGCCCGCCTTCACTGCCCTAACGTTGCGTAATTTTAGATTGCTTGACTTGTGGATACTTTGTTAATCTTTTAAATCACTTTTAAAAATGAAACTGCTATATTCTGAATCTCCTCTTTAGTTAATAAAATAAATTCATCAAATTAACGTAAATTATTTTGCAATTACAACTCGCATGGGTATGCTTCGGGACTTGAATACTGAATGAAACGCAATTCTTTCTCAAGCCTTGTTGGTGAATAAATGTCATGTAAGAACTAAGCACCGATTGGGGAAATGATGAAATGAGAGCTGGAAAGAAATATGTTACCTGAAACAAGCCAATTGATTTCACATTCCCCAAATTTCTATCGGCAATTTAAAAAAAAATAATTTTGATTATTAAACATGGCATTCGAGAAGTTAATTACATTCACATTATACAGGGTGGCGCAAATAAAAGTGGCCCCGTCATGGAGATAAGAATAAAATAGAATTGTTGGAAAGTCAAAAACAAACGCAAAAACAGGTTTGCTATGTGTGAAGCTATTGATCGCTTTAATATTAAGCCCAAACAAACGCTTGGCGAATTATTGGCCGGCAACTACCCAGGTAGCACACAAACATTGACAGACATCTTACAAATATTGGCCAATATTTTGAATGACGCTGAATGTTGAACATTGAAATCACAACATTCAACGACATTTACAGGTATAGCTCATTGTTAAAAATATGATTTAGCGGGAATACAACTTATTACAGATTGATAATGACCAATTGCATTATAAAACAGCGTAAACGATGTCGCTAAGCAGTTAGAGCCACTATTTAAAAATATATCTATATTGAAGAATTTCGCCAGTTATTTATCCTAGAGAATCGGACTTTTTTTGTTTGATCTAAAACATTCTAAATTGATTGCAAGACACAAAATTTGCATAAGAGGCAGTCTTCATATAATACACACTAAGATCTGAACTCGAAAATAGTCCATGAGTAGCTCTAATGTGGTGCTAATCCAATCCAACCAATGCAAAAACAGGTTTGCCAAGTAAAGCCATTGCACGCTTAAATAATTTTTTCATTTCGACATGAAGGCTTCAATAGTTTTCTCGCCAAGCATCTCAATGCATTCTATCTCTACGACAGGGCCACTTTTATTTGTACCACCCTGTACCTACATTTCACCTCACATGAGTTTTACAAAGCTGCTTCAACTAAACAAAACTTTCTGTCAGGCCTGGATTACTGTTAATAGCCTAATGTATGCGTTTCAAGTGAACTTTTAGGTAAAACACACAGCATTAATTTCAGATTCGATAGCATCGAAAAATTACTTAATACAGGAAAATTCAAACGATAACATACCATAAACACAAATCTTTATTAAAATTATTTCATAGATCATTCATTACATTTACACAGTTTTGTACACAAAGAAAATAGTTTAAATTATAACAATGGGAAATAAATTTGGTATAAAATTTTGTTTTAAAATTTATTAAAACTAAACTTGCTAGTTTATAATTCTGAGGTTTTTACGATTACATTTGGCTTTAACAATAACTGCTGGTTTGTACCTCAAAAGTTATGGCAGTTTCCATAATTACAAAACTACTCAGTTTTTTAAAAATACTGTTAATACTGCTTACTGCCTCATATTACAAATTTATGAGTTTGGGTTATCAATGACTAGATAGGTTCTCATAAAAGATTACCCGTTTAAATTTTTATTCTATAAAAAAAAAGTAACTGCAAAAAACTTATAAGGCAATAAATTATATGTGAAAAGATAAAAATTTCATTAAGGATAATGAAACCTAACAAAAATGCATAATATATTATGTATTTACATTCTACATGTAACATCTACATGATATGTATTTACATTTACATGTAACATGCTTCAATTCCAAGAAACATTTATGCTAGTAAATGTTTCAGCTTTTAAGAGTTTACTAAATAAATTGTTACAAGTTTCACGATATATGGAACAGATAGATAATATTTAAATAACTATTCTACTAAAAGAAATTTTAAAAGCTTGTTATATTTAAATAAAACCAATTCCTACCAAACCATAAATTTACCAATATTAAAATTTAAATTGAATTATTTTTCAATTTTTTATTGTAAAGATGTTTCAGGAAATTAATTGCTTCCAATTCAGCAATGCTGCCCCATTTTTATAAAGAATTTTTTTGTGTTGAATTTTTGAAGCTGTATATATTGTAAACTCACAATAAATAAATGATTATGGTGAAGATTTTGACTAATATATTGTTTTAAAAATTACATTAGATATGTATGTATTTTAAATAGATTATTCTTGGAAGACATTAATTTTTTGAATATAACAAAAAAAATGCAAATAAGCAATGTTCAGTTTTCAAGAATAATATTGAATCTTGAAACAAAGTACACAAAATTAAAAAAACTACAGTTTACAAACTAAATAGAAGTATAGTAAATATAAATTATTTTGTACATTAAATTACATATTAATGAAGGATTTTAACTAGATATTTTTTTGCTTTGAATTTCTAAATTATTAAAGCAAACACTTTATGCACATACTTATGTATAATTACCAAAATTAGACAACTCCAAATTTTCAAAAATTAGAACTGACCAGTTATTCTGTACTTTGGCCGCAATAAATATGATGAAAAGAACCTGAAAATGCTAACTGAACACTAAACAACATGACTAAGAGTTAAAAAGGAATGTGTCTATATAATTGAACATACAGGGCCGGATTTAGATTTTATGCGCCCCTAGGCCCATGGTTTTTTGTCGCCCCCTCTTCACACCATCGTAGAGGAGGGAGAAATTTGACCTCAGAAAGGTTTTTGTGAAGATAATTTGTATTTTATTCTAATTCATCATGAAGTAAAATTAATTAAATAAAATAAATAACAAATTAAATTAAACAACGCGCTGTAGATACACACTGACAGCCAAGCGAAAGATTCGCCCGTCCAGCGTCACCTATACGAGGAAAGCGAATGGGACTTTTATTCGTGGAGAGCATGTAGATTTAGACATGTATTGTAGTCTAACATTTTATGGAAATGTTCTAACAAAAAAAAAATGCGGAATAATTTTGCGCCCCTCATCATGGTGCGCCCTTAGGCCCGGACCTATTGGTAAATCCAGCCCTGTGAACATACTATATACACTACAGGGAACATTACAAATACTGACAGTAATTATACCCGCCAATCTTCTGTACTCTTTTCAATACATCTACAATGCACAATTATTGTAACTAAAAATAGTTTTTTTTAAAAATAAATACATTGGAGGGTTTATAATTTGCAGTAGATAGTAGTATAAATGCAAAAAACAAATATAGTAGACACCCACTTAACCGGGGCCAAGTTTAAATCGGTTAAGCAAAAATATGCTTTAACCAGAGCAGCAAAATAAATTTAAAGTTAAGATTAGATACATTTACTTGCGCATTTCTACATTGATGATATTTGAATTAGAAATTAAAAACATAATTGAAGTAACTTATCATTTTATTCAATGTATTAAAGCATATTTAAATATCATTAAAAGAAAAAGTAATTTTTTTATTGAAACTTAAAAGTTTGCACTTACTGCATCTTCCCACGATTTTTTTAATCAGCATCACATGGGAATCAATAACAAAACATGTGTTCTTTTAGCGATTTTTTAGTTTTTACATTTTAAAGACAATTTTTTTTACGGTTAAAGCTAAGAGTGTCAGCCTACTGTATTAATAACAGAAATTTTCAATATAATTTACAAAAAAATAAAAGTATTAAACTGAATTTTATTGATGCGAAAAACAATTAGATCTAAAACACACAAGTTGGCAGGTATTTTCCAAACACTAAAATTAATGTCAATAAATAAAAAATCTCCCGAGTCATCTTTCAAGTCCAAGGGAAGAAATTAACATGGAGAAAGGTCCCGATAAAGAAATAGGCCAAGAAATAACAGAATATAATTTTTCCGACAACTGGCGACCGGACAAAGGTTTTCTTGAGGAGCTGGAAACTTCCTGGTAGCCAGTTTTTGTAGGAGTGCTCTTTCTGGAGCTTGAACCGGGACCGGTCAGTGGTGGGTAAGATCGCCATGGCTGCCACCCAGTAGATAATAGGGCTGGATGAGCATAGCATTCTTGTGAGGACCTAAAATTAGTGATAAATTTTAACTAAATTTTAATGGTTTAAATAAATAATTCATCAAGAATTATAATTTACTTATCATGGATTTTAATTTATTCATAATGGATTAAAATTAATTCATAATGGAGTAAAACTGTGAGGTTACACAAGTAGAAGAATTTTTTTAATATTTAATTTGAAATTTATTGTATTTTACCTGAATATAATTATAATAGATTATAAATAATTCTAAATGAATTTTAATTTATTCAAAAGGAATTATAATTTATTTATAAGGAATTATAATTTATTCATCATGTATTACAATTTATTCATTATGGTTATGCTAATACTTAATGGATTATACTTTAATCATTATATATTATAGGATATACTTTATTCATTATTATATATTATAATTTTGGTTACATTTAATTTGAATGAATTCTATCTAGATAGAAATTTACATTTTTGCATTTTCAAGCACCCAATTTTACACAAAGGGGATTTAGAATATGATCAGTTTTGAGAGAAAAACTGTGCATTAGTCAATGAAGTAAAAAATATTTTTTGAATTCAATCTTTATTGGAATTTAGTTTCGAATTCAATGCAGAGGAAAGTAGTTCATGTTTAAAATGTTAAGAAAAATTCAATAAAATGTAACGTTATTTGTGTCTTATTGAAAACTAGCTGTTATACCCGACGTTGTACAGGTAGAGGTGGAAAAATAATTTAACAGTCAATTGAACTATTTTTTTTCTTTCATTTTAGTTACATAAGATATGAAGATTACCCAGTAATTTTCCATTTAATTACCCAACTTGGATATAGTAATGATTAATATTAATTTCCAAAATACCTTTGATAAGAAGCTCAAATTAAAAATAACACACATTTAAGTAAAAAATAATCAGTAAGAATTAAAAATGGAAAAAACATCTAAATCTTTAATGGTCTCAAACATTTATTTTAAAAATGCACTCATAAATGTCATCACAATTCCTCATAAATACATAAAACCTTTTAGCTCATTTGGCGCGTTTGGGAAATAATTTGCGAGAAAATAGATATAGCTATAAACACACCCATTATACAGCTCTAACAATGACTTCGTACAACCGACCAGTTATAAATTATTTATAAATAAATTGCCCATTGGCGAGTTTAGTTTATAATTTGGCGAGTTTGGCAAACGTATTTGGCGAAAAAATAAATACATAAAACACTAATATGCAGCTCTAGTGCGATGGCATTTATTACCATCATAGTTCAGTAATAGCTTAACTATACATTATTGCTTAAATAATGCATACATGCAGTCAACAGAAATCAATGAAAAAATCTCAATAAACCCACATAAATCCGGGAATGGAGATGGCGGAATTACGTCACTTGAAACATGTCAATTATTTTTCAAATAATGAAATTAGTTTTGAAGTAATGGCAACGAATAATAACATCTTCAATTTTAAATGTTTTCGTAGATGATTTTATTTAATTTTTTCAGCCGATGCATTCAGGAAAGTAAAAAAAGATCGATTTGAGCCAAAGTGGCGTATTTTTCAGAAAATCGAATAAAAACGTTCAAAAAAAAGAAGGAATAGTCTGATTCGAAAAATTCTTAGCCTATGTTTGTTCCGGAGATGAGATGAATTTTTGCGCCAATTTCGTGACGATCTGTTGCGTGGTTCTTTAGATTCGTGTCTTATACAAACAAACAAACAAACGGAAGTTGCCTTTGTTTATATAGATATGGTATGCATGGTATGTAATATATGGTATATAAGAATATACAACTTTTAAGATAATCTACTTCAATTATATTTTACAGAATGCAAATAAATATTCAAATATTCTTAATGCACACTTTTGAGAAAAAAATATTGAATACTAATAAAATATTAATATTTGTATAGATGTGCATTATTGTTCTTACCAAGCACATAACTAAATAAATGATTTACTCATTTGCAACATTTAAGCAAATAAAAATACAGGTTATTTCAAAATAATTAACTTTAAATCACCTGAATATGAATAAATAGTGCACTGAAAATAGTTGCTGCAAGTACATGCACAAAATATGGGAAACACTTTGGATTGCTGTAGACATCACATCCATCGTAGAGACTACGATTTTTAAGTCCCAAATGCCAAAGCTCCCTACGATTTCTAAAAAAGTATTTGGCACTTGACACCAAAATTATAATTAAAATCGGAGTGGCTAGTAGAAAATTTGGAATTTGTTTAAAAGTGTAGTAGTTTAAAAAACCGACATTCCAATATCGGGACTGGATGTAAGAATACGACATAGGAAAAGTCCAGAAACACCACTTGCTGGATTCCGAGGGTATTTTCAGGTCATTTCTCGTCACATAATCAACAACAATCTCTGGAAGAACTGGTTCAGTCAGAACAGAAGTACAGTACAGGAGATAGCTGTACACTTGATAGCCTATGAATGGAAGACTGTACATAAGCAAGTAGCCAATGATCTTAAGAACTGTTATCAGGTACAAGGCGTAGTTTTGTCGCGGAGTCACCCGATGCACGTTAATGGGCGCATTCATGAGCTGCCCTAGGAAGTGGTACACGAAATAACCGGCCGAAAGTATGCCGTTGGACCTCACGCCGGTACTGACGGCAAAACTGACCAGGGCAAGATGGACGCTGCCAACTTCCAGTGCCCACATACCACTGAAGGTCAGGAGACAGAAAAGACTCTCGGAATACAAAGCTGAGAAGAATATGGACGCCGGATTGAGGCAAAAGAGCAGGGAACTCGTCAAAGCGAACAGTTCCGACCGGAAAACGGAGAGAGTGAGGTTGTATAAAGCCACAGCGGCGAACGAAGCCAAAAGGAGGTTAATTACGACTCCGGACACAATGGTCCAGTTGAGAGGGCTCAGGTCTAAAGGGATGATGGAGACAAGACCCGAGAAGTCTCGCAGTAACTTTGGGAACAGAGGGAAGAAGGCCAGGGTGTTTTCGTGGGTGTAGCCGTAGAGGGAAACGTGGAGGAAGTATTGAGCATCCCATCTTGTGAATCCGTCAAATAGGTAGGATGCGAGCCAGTTGGTGGCTCCAAATTCTCTTTCGTACGGCAAGCGGAAGGCATCGGCATTGTGGTCGGGAACACACTGGTTGAAGATGACCTAAAACAACACAAGAAAAATTTAATATCAGAAATTGAGCATTAACGTTATCGTCGTAATTTACATGTAAACATTGGTTACTTTTCCATAGCTCTAACCATTACAACTATATCAAAAATTTCTGTTTGTATAAGTTTTATAAAATTTACAATAGCATTTCTTACAAACTTGATATTTTGCTATGTCCTTAATGATTTATTTTGTGTTTGTTTTCATATCCTAATTGTTTTATTCATTAACATTGTAATTAGACTTGTTCTGTAATGCGCATTTAAAACTGAATAAATAAATAAAATAATTTAATATAGCTTCTGTGCATTACTCCAGTTACTTCAATAAGTATAGCGATGATATAGGGGTTGGTCTGTTCATTGGCTACTTTTGGCGAGCTTGGAAATTTAACGTAGGCTTGCTATACCTATTGAATTGTATGAAATGTGAAGTGGAATGTGTAATATATTTTGACATTTTTCTTGCTTAGCAACGTAATGCAAATCGCCAAATAGAGACTGGCCATTATATCACAGCTGTTCCCTTCAATAAGTTTTTAGCAATTTGTAGATAATCCTCCAGGGTTGGCGAAAAGTATCAAGTTTAGATAAGTAATTAAGATTTCTTTTCTTGTAGAAGGCTTGCTTCTAGTTTACTTCTTAGCAGATAGTACTGCTATTTTTGACATTCCTATGGTTTAAAAATCCTATCATTTTCAGTCAATAGTATATGTTGTGTTGTGTTGTTCATTACATGAATAGCGAAAATGTTTATCGAAAGAAATTCAAGCATGATGTATTAGGTCAGTAAAAGATTTCGATTTCGTTTGAAATTTATCAAACTTTGCCCACATAAACTACAAGGTAAGTCATTTATAATGCTAATTACTTATGATGATTGAGGTATAGCTAGATTTTGCTACAGAAAAAAGTATGCTCATTCGAATATTTTTCCTAGTACTATTAAAGTTTATTTCAAATTTAGCAAACAGGATAAATTTTGTACTCAATCAGGAGCAGACTTCAAAATAAAAGTATTATCTTGGTTTAATGATTGTAGAATTAAACGAAAGAGGAGCAAAAAAAAAAACCGGTGTTATCTTAGAGACTCTCCCTTACAAGAATTTCAAAGCAATAAAACGTTTCATTAACCCAAACAACTATTTATTATTAAGAAGAATTCATATTAATAATAATTAAAAATATCTTTCTTCTGTATTTAAGGAAAAAACAGAACTAGTTCAATACCAGAACGAAGTTTAGGTTGCATGAAACTTTTTGATATTCAAATAAAAATGAAAAATAACATTATGTTAATTGTAAGGCAATATAAATTGAAGAATTTTTTACTATTTAAATTGAAATTTATTGTATTTTACCTGAAGTAAAATAACGAAAAATCTAATAAATAACGAAAATTTGAACACTCGACAAGCGCTCATTGTTGTGCTGCCATCCCTGAAAATAACAAAAAATATATAAAAAATTGCATTGAAATATTTCGATTTTTCTACCATTTGTAAATTTTTATAAATTGAATACGTGCAAAAAATTAATTAGAATCGTTGCACATATGATAAATTGATAGTTGCAAGGATATTGGAGAGAGAGCTATAAAAATTATATAGGATGTTGATCCTATAATTTAGATTTATTGATGTGGCATCATTAATGCCAACTTCTGTACTCTGCAGAATCTTTGTTATTGTGTGTTATTCATTGCAGTTTCTGAATTTTCAGGTTAATAGGTATAAAAACTGATTTCTTTTAACTGTTTATTTGTTAGCGAAATCAATTGATCAGTCAAAATGACTTTAAATAACCCCTCATTATCACCTTCATTACTAGGAAAAATCATTGACAACATTGTTCCCATCCCATTATTTGTTCCCAAATCATACTTTTTACTTAATATTTTCAGCTTTCGAGAAGAAAAACTAAATCAGTATGTCGTCCCACTCCTCGTCTCATTCTCACCACAAACGAAGTCGATCGTCTCGTCACCACCACTACCGAGACGAATCACCAGACAGAGAGGACAGCAATAGCAGCAACAGTACGGGGATAATTAACATAATCACCTCTAAAAAACAAGGCATAAACACCTTTGCTAACGACGGGAGCTTTATGGAATTGTTCAAGAAAAAGATGGAGGAAGAGGCTAAGGCCGAGGCTACTGGAAGCGGAACTTCCGAAGGGGAAGGGAGCAAAACTGCAGACGATAAATTGAAGTTGCCAGCAAGTTTAGTAAGTTAACACTTTTATTCGAGAAGATGAGGTATTTTTAACTTTATAGCTCCGTACAACGGATTTTTAAAAAAAATTATCATTATTTCATTTTCGTAATTTAGTAAAATAACAAATTTCATTTGTTTCTAACCCCATTAATTTTTATCTTCCACACTATGTATATAATGTAAAAAGTAGAAGGTATTATAATTGTCCAGTCCGTCTGTCCGTCACCCACTTTCATAGCCCAAACTACAAATGCTACGGACAAGTGGATACGTCAAAAAATTCAGCACATCAAAATTAGAATACATTGAAAATTTCAGAAAAGAATTCGAATTCAAAGTACTTCAATTATTTAAAAAAAACTGCAGAATTTTATGCTCATTTAAAAAGCATAGGAAGCCATTTTTATTAGAATTAAATCACCATTGCCATTCACAACAATCGCTCGAGAAACTTTAATTCTTTTAGACAATAAATTAAAATAAATTTATTTTTGCGACATCGATCAGTTTGAAATGACGTCAAATATATTTCACTACGAGATTCTTTTTACGTTGGTATGAAATGGTTTCATTCTATTTAAAAGCGAGGAATATTACATATTTATTCTTTGAAATATAAATTAATTTTTGCAACGATAAGTAATAATTATTGAATTTTCAAAAAATAAATAAATGAAACAAGCCAATTTAGCATGTAAATGTTTTTAATATGGAATTAATGCTGTGTTTGGCGCCTTCTTACCTGTTAAACACAACTGTTGTGTGGAAGCGGGTTAAGTGACAGATTCTGTTACAAACCTACTTGTTGTTATTTGCTAATGAACCTGTATCATACCTAAGAATTTCCCTCTCAAGGCTCTAACATGATCCTTAGTGATTGAAGGACTAACAAATCTTATAGTTGCAGATCATTAAGCTTGGGTTTTTATCAATTTTATGCTTTTCGATCTATATTTAGGTTTTATAAGATATCTTGCTTTTGTAATTGAGGAGAGATACATAGATAAAATTCTGTAGTTAAAATGTGTGGATTCATATACTATTGATCAGTAATTAAATTACTATTGATCAGATTTAAATTACACATGGATTATCTTCCAAAACTTACATGGGGAGATGTTTCATTTAATTTTCCCCTGAGGCCTTTTGATTAAATCGAAAGGCAAACAAAGAGATGATTTCCACTTACCTCTATTATACTTTTGACTTCAATTTATCATATATCAAAATTTAAAAATAGGAAATATATTAAAGAAACACGATAATTTAGTGTACTTCAATATATTTTGTTATAGAGGTTTCCAAACTGCTCTGGTTGTCTGAGAAGCTTTTTGTTCCTCATTTAGGCACTGAAGTAATGAATGATTTTTGAAAAATTAACAGCAAGGCTACAGCTGTGATGTAATGTCCATACCAATCGAGTTGTATGAAATAGGAAATGGAATGATTACCACATTTGAGCATTTCCATTGTACTTGGCAACATAACACAAATCAAGACTGTCCATTATATCCTAGCAGTTTCGGAAAAAGTTAAAACATTTGTTGCTAATGTAATTGTTGGAATTTTGCATTAGGACTTGTAGATAAAATCTTGTTTCTCCAAGCTTTCGGTGTTAAACAAGTTTGGAACTCTCTGTTGTTATATCTGCTGTGGGGAGGTAAACTGCAGGGTCTAGACTAATGTCTTGGACCATGCAAGCACTCAATAACACTATAACCTATAAGAAAGCATACCGTAAGACTGATTATTTCAGAACTAAAATGGTCCTACTCATTGTTTTGGCTATTGCAGTTTACCTGCCCACGACCCATATACAGTAGAACCTCGATTATCCGGAACTTTTTGTTAACCAATCGTCCCTAAGTTAACATAAAAAAATTATCTAACAAGGATATTCCTGGTCAATCACAAATAATAATAATAATAATAAGAGAACTACAGCGATTCTAAAGTGAGAAATCTTCAGTGATGCTGGAAAAAACAGCAAACTTCTGTAAATAGGTAATATCCAGGGCGAATTTCATCGTAAAAAAATTGGAGATATTTAGAAAATCCGGAAAGTGCTTTGATTTTGAGATAGTACTATAAAACAAACAAAAAATAAGCACTTTTCTCCAAACTCCGTTTAGATATTTAAAAGAAAAATAAGAATAGAAATTAAAAACGTTTTAGCGCTATTTTTTGCCAAGAAATCTCGGTTTCAGAGATAATATAAAACACTAAAATATAATGTTTTCAACTTCAAAAGCAGTGCGGATTTCGGGCGATGGCGAATTTGAAGTCCTTGGTTTTTCGGCGCTCCTCTGTGCTATATAAGTTTTACTATTTAATGAAAATTATCTATTATCCAGAATTTTGGATTATCCGATCTTCCTCTGGTCTCAATTACATTGGATAATCGAGGTTCTACTGTATGGCTAATAAGTTGTGTTTGTGACAATAAGTGAATGTGTGTGCTGCTATGAATTAACCTTTCAGCTGATAACAGCGTATTAGGCTGATTTCTCGAAGGAGTTCTGCCGTTCTGATGCATTGGCTAATGGTGGAAGTGCTTTATTTCTTCTCAGGTAAAGAGACGGGGGAATAAAATCCTCAAGACCGGGTTGGTTAAGAAGCAGAAGGTGGCCGAAGATGGAGACGTAAGTGAACTAAGATGCTACTTTTTTAAGACTGAAAAGTAAAAATTGTAACATTTAAAGAGTACAGGGGGAGGACCCCTTCATTGCATAGGGATCTGTCTGCATCGGATCTTTTTCGTGAAGATAGCAAGTCATCGCCTAAACTCGTGTGAGGAAACCAGTTTTGCCTTGGTTCTTATCGTGCAGCGTACAAGTTTACTATCTCTATGATCGAGCTTTACGCCAGGAATAGTCTGACGCTTGAACCGCTGAAGAAGGACTAAGGGAGAAACCAGTTTCCGACCGCCACTACCCGCCAAGCCAACCTCAATACGTACAGATTCCCTGTCAATGACTGTGTTTTTCCCGTGTACTTTTCATTTTTCTTTAACTTTTGGTCAGATGTTTTATAAGTTTGTTGCATTTCTATACTTTACTTTCAATTACCAAATGTGTGATATAAAGTAGTGAAAGTTTTGCAGTGGTGTTGAAAATCCGAAATGGAATTTTTGTTGTTGTTTTCTACGTGTTTTAGAAGGTGCAAATTCCAAAAAAAAGTTGTATTTGAACATTGGTCTGTCTGTCTGAAATCACTCTACAGCTTGTACTAAAAGAGCTATGAACTTCAAATTTATTACACAAGTTCCTAGTACCTGTCAGAAGTCAAAATATTTTGAGAAAATCATAAGGTTCTCGAAAATTCTGCATGTGTTAAGGTTAGCTGCCATAGAACTTTTTAAGTTATTGAAATTACTTCTGCCGTAGGCAGGTAAACTGCAGTAACTTCCATAATGACTTGGACCATTGTCGCAAGCACTCAATTAACCTAACCTTTAAGAAAACATACTGGAATTTTTTTTTATTTCAGAGCGAAAATGGTACAACTCATTGGTGCGATTACTGCAGTTTGCCTGCCCACGGCAGACTTTATAGGATAGATAATTACTTTTAAATGATTTGATATATTGAGTTTTAGTTGAAAGTTGTGTAGTGTTACACAAACTAGTTTTAATACTCAATTTTTTTTTATTGCTTCCTATTAAGACAAAATTAGTGACATGATTTAATATTTATGTATATAATCAGAATAGTTTTTTATTTGCTCTTTTTATCTTGGTCACCAAGAGTTAAGTAAAAAAGATAATCCCAATTTATTGAGAGTTTAGCACTAAATTAAACATCTGTCTGTGTTAGTTTTAAAAGGCTTTTTTAAAATTTGGAAGAAAAAAAATCTTCCAAGTCAATTGAAAATAGATGTGTGTGTGGAATATTAATAAAACTCGGTTGTTTAATAATTTTGTGTTTCTTAGAAAACTGGATTTTTATTAAATATCTTGTAAGTATGCAATGAATTACTCCTGAGTAATTATTTGAAAGAAATTACAAGGCTTTACTGATTTATAGATAGAATGTATATTTTATACAATTTAAAGCCATTTTCATTATGTATGATAGTTTTCTAAGTCAATAATGATAAACATACACAGTTGAATAGTTTCATTCAAAATTCTAGTAAGTATATATTAGTAAGATTAACATGAATGATTATTTGTGGGGAAAGTAAGCTTTTGTGTTATTCCAAGGTCAGCTAATACTGTAGCTTCTGTTTAATTGAAACAATTTGTGCGATTACATTTTAATTCAATAAAATGGCTGATAATTCAGTGAAAGGAAAGAGTTTAAATAAAAGGCAGTCATATTTTTTTCCTGCATTATAGATAGCACATTGATTCGTCATTTTCATTTCATAGCACAACCAAAAAATTTAGAATATTTAATCAGCAAGTAAGACGGCTTTCGTTTTGCCGTTGGGTAACTAAAATAAGATGAATGTATTAAACAGGGATTGGAGTAACGCATTACTTGTAACAGTTACTTTTTTTAGGTAACGTTGTTACATTTTTCAGAAAGTAACTGTAACTTAGTTACTTTTAGTGGTAATGAAGTAACGAAAAATTTCGTTACTTTTCCGAAGGCTGAATGATGCTTATTTTGAAATTCCTCTCCTAAGAAGGGAACATTTCGCGTTCCCAAAGTATGAGCTTTTCATGGGAGGGAAAAAGCAAAATAGCATTGTCCACTTTGGCTGCTAAAGGCGTGACGGCAGCTTTGAGCAAGAATTGTTTAAGTACGAATGTTTCTCCTTGTCTATTTACCTTTCCAAGTATCGCATTATAAGACCCGTAATTACAGGCATCTACCGAAAAGAAGGGTTTTGAAATAAATCAAGCTGACTGTCAAGCAGGTTGTCATTCGGCAAGTATTGACCAGTGCAAACCCCTTTGTGTTGCTTGAATGACAGCAATGACCAACAACAAAGGTTTCCCCTTGAAGAGGGGAGGGGGGGAGAGAGGGCACGTTCACACCTATTGCGAGTTTGCTGATGGACCCGTTGTCGGCTGATTATCAGCGTATAGGATTGAAATTAAATATAAAAAAAATTTAATTATAATTTCAGCATTTTGTTTGTGCTTATGTTTTGGTAATCATGGTTTCTTTGAAAAATGATAAGATTGCTAAATTTCAATTTTTCAACTTGAAATTTCATAAAGTAACTGTGAATCGTTACATTTCGGATTAAGTAACTCTAACGCATTACTTTTCATATTAAGTAACTGTAACAGTTACTTTTTAAAAGTAACTTTCCAATCCCTGGTATTAAATAATAAAATTTTGAATTAATAAGAATACAATGCATATTTATTATTGATTATAGCTGCTTCCACTCCTGATTATGCTATTTGTACTATTTTCTTAAGTGAAATTGGAGCGGTAGCTGGGTCTTCAAACAAGTCTACTTTCTATGTTAATCTAATGTAATTTTTTTTCTTACCTAAATTACTCTGGCAGTATTGAATATTTTTGCCAGGTGTTTTTTTATGTGCTGGATATAGCTTGATTACAGTGCTCTATAATTCCTCTCTTTGACATTGGTTTGGATATTTTGTTAAAAATTATTTATTGATAATTTAAAATATTCAAACAATTTTAAAAAGTAGAACCCTGTAAGCCAGATACATGTATCATTTGAAAAAATAAAACATTTAAAAAATATTCATTACATCAGGAGTAATTTGGTTTAGAAAGTTATTTTCTCCACAGGATTAACACATGAGACTTTGGTTTGGTTCCTTGACCAATGTCTTTATGGGCCAAAAAAGGAATATCAACACAATATGGAATTCTATAACAAATATATTAGATACAATTCAATGTACAAATTCTTTTTGTATGTGCGATTTTATTCAATTAAGTGGTTGATTCCTTTAAACAAGCCTTACTGCAACTAGTTTTTGATCTATATATATTGAATTATTACTAGAAATTAAAATTTGTCTTTTATTCAGGAACCTCCACCTTCAAACGATGCCTGGTCACGATACATGGCAGAAGTGAAGAAATATCGACAACAAGCTTGTGACGAGGATGGAAAAACACGTCCTCTAGTAAAATAAATTCAAACTTAATAACCTCAATTCAATTTCTGTATATATTTTTTACTTTAAACACATGTGACTATCATAGTGACTGCAGTCGATTGTTTCACCTCTATTTAATTGTTGTCTGTGTTTTTTGTTATCGGATTTGTAGAATAAATAAATGTCTTCTTTAAACTTGTTTTTTGTCTTTTTAAACCTTTGAATTAAACAAATTAAAACATTTTAGCCAATGTTTTTCATAAGTTTGAAAATTATCAAAATCAAATCTAGAGCAATTATGACCTGAAAAATAACCTAAAATGGAATTCGTTCAGATCTGAAATTTTTTACCTATATTAATAATGTAAATAGCTAAAAATGGCATTTTTGTTATTGATTTAACCTTCTAAACGACCTAAAAAAAGGCAAAAATGTGTTTTTTTCACTGCATAAATTTAAATTAAATTTATGAAAATTGATTTTTTTAAAAATGATCTTTAAAGAATAAATTAAGTTCGTTAGGAATTAAAATTTATTATTTATAACATTTTAAAATTTAAGGTTATTGAAGGAAAACTCGTGCACAAAATACAAAAAAAAAGCTGTCTAACGCTCAGGAGGTGAAGCAGCTTTTAATTTTCACCAAAATAAAAACAATATAAGGCAGGTAAAGATTATCTGAAAGAATGAGAAGTTTAAATATAATCCTGCAGAATTAAAAAAAAACCAATCTTTAGCTATGAAAAACAAGTTTCGGGAATTGAATTTTAAAGCCTTTCATATATTTTATACGCTTTATTCAAAACTATTTACAAAACACAAAAAGCGCACTTTAAATTGTCCTCAAAAATTCATTGTATCTGTCAACAGATGTCTTTGCACACTTTTCACAAAACTCCACATCGGTGGTGGTAGCGATATCATACAGTGAGACGTAAAGTGGTTCTTCAGGGTCATACTGGGCTCTGTTCAAGTGGACCAAGTACAGATGTCTCTGTTTTAAGAGGAAACCTCTCTTTAAAAATATCTCTGGAAATTCGAGAATCCTTTCATGGGGAATTCCCATCTGGTTGTGGACCATATCGAAGCGTTCTTTCAATTGAAGTGCACCTGTAAAATGGGAAAAGGTATATTTAAAAAGGGTTACATTCACTAATATATTAGCGGTTTCTATTGAAGATAATGAATGAAGACCTAGAATCCTTTTGGGACATGGTTATAAAAGAATTTAACTTATTTTCAGATATACAATCAAACCTTGTTAACGCAAACTCGAAGGGAGCACCGAAACATTTTGTGTTAACCGACAGAAATTTTTTACATTGAACTTGTGAATAACCTGTTTATAATGTTATACACTAATAATACATGCATACAATTACTAATTCAACTAATAAAACTCATTTGGTGTAGTGCATACTATAGAAAAGTTAATAAATAATAAATTTTTTAAGGAATAGCAATTAAGAACAATGCAATTTGGGAGATCTCATGATTTTCTTAGAAGTAGAAAATTAATTTTTATAATGTTTGTTGCCGTTTTTTTAATGTTTTAGTTCAATTGTTCTTCGAAACTTTGAAGAACTAAAAAAAATAGTCAAATTCTGACATTTTTGTTCGGTTAAGCGATTACCTAAGCGATTAGTGTAAAAAAAATATTTTAGCATTAGCTCAAGTTATAGGCCGTGGAAATGCTTCATATTAAGCAAATTTTAGTGTAAGGAGTTCACAAAACATTTTAGCATTCACGTATACCTTTATGCTTAAAGTTGCCTGTTAACTTGTTCTTAACGCAAAAATTTGTGATAGCTGGTAAAAGGAATGTATGTGCTTGAATGGCGTTGAAATTTTCAATTTGTCTTAGAGTTGACATATGAACTGTGTAGTGACTTTACTTACATAAATAAGCTATGATTTTATCCTGATTGTGTATATCCAACTATCATCAATTTATAAATGCAAACAAATGTACATCCAAACGTTTATTTATTTCACTTCTAATGCTTAAATTTTTTTGCTTAATTTATTGCTATTTAACTGTTAAGTTGTATTGTGAAACAAGGTCCAGTTTAAATTAACCTGTATAGAGATTACATTTCTTTAATTATGTTTCAGGATATATCATCTTATAGTTTGAATCTAGGAGAGGTATTATTAACTGACAAGTGATGAAATACTTAGAGTTAAACCAATTCAATTCAATGAATTTCATTGTTTATAGTTGTTGATGTTTTTATACTGAAAAAAACATTAGCAAAATTTATGACTTTAATCTAGATATAACATTTTTATCAATAAAGAATTTATATCAATATGAGCATCACAATTGGTAGCAAGAGCCGCAACCAAGCGGTGCCACTAGCATGAAATGGTTCTTACATTCTGGGTTTGCCTAGTCTGCAAATTACCAATGGCAGCCCATGAGAAAAATCAAGCTTTTCAGAAGATCATAAAAGTGCAGACAATTTAATGGTTGTCCATGCAATACAAATATATGTGAACTTTCCTATAACATGTATTTTTAACTTTAAAAAAAAAATTTAAGGCCAGATTATATTTTTTTTTCTACATCTAAAATATAAAACGAATTAGACAATTTTGGAAGTACCCCCTGGTTATGCTTCACTGCGGTTCTAAATTATGATACCCATCGCCATTAGCCCTCGTGTAGATCTAGTGCGACGATAATTCAACTTAAGTCCTTGGTTTTGAAGTGTACACATTTTATATAAATTAATAATATATACAAAATACTTTTTAAGTTGTTGAAAGGATAATATTTCATGCATTTCTTACCAATCATAAATGCTTTTGGTTTTGCCATTAAAATTGTTTTCATTTCCCGAATTGAGTATCCAAACTCTTCTTTAAAAATGAATAATTTTTCCTACAAATATAAAAAATTAAATACACACAGAATTTTTAAAAGTAACGTTATCTATTTTAGTTTTGAAATTGTGTATTATCACAAAGTTGTAAGCAAAGTATATTTTTTTTATGAAAACACTAACTATATCTATACTACTTTTAAAATGAATCTAATCTATCAATGACTACAGTAAAATAGCATTTTGAAATCCTGTTTTCCTTAATAAAATATTTAGTTACATTTTTCAATGGCTATTTACCATTTTCAAAGGTAGTATTCTCTAATATTAATATTTCATCTAAATTTGGCATTACTTTATAGATAAGTTAAGTATGTTTATTGCAATAGTATTATTCTAAAAATACAATTAAAATTTTTGATTGCATAACAATGTATCCAATTGAGTCATTTTATTACTTCAGTTAGGTACATTTTAATTCAAGCAGAAAATCTTGCATTGTACTGCTAAAGTATAATTTATTAATAATTTTAAAATCTAACTAGGGGGCACCCCCCCTTCTCGCTATCGCTCGCCAACCCCTTTTGACTTGGTGACATTTTTCGACTGGCACCAAAGCCGGACATGGTCCTTTAGGTTAACCGCCTTTGGTATCCTTTTAAAATAACATAATTACAAATTAATGGTTATCATTGCGAAAATATGTCGCTGCTTGAATAAGATCCATTTGTAAATAAATTGGAAACCGTGGTAGCCGTCAACGCTTAGAAACTATGTTCAAAAACAATTTTAATTTTCCCTTTTTTATTAACAATAGTGTTTGGTAGTTCAGTCGATAGATATTATAATTTAAATTTTCAAACTTTAAACGTCCCTAATATTATGCATATTTAAATTTAAACTTACTAATTCTATCCTAAAGTTGTTGGTTCAAACACTTTTTTGTTGTTTTCAGTCGGCCATTTTGAAATTAGTAGTATTTTTGTTCATTTCGATTGTTGCCATTCCAGAGATATAAATATAAGGAAATTTGGGTTCTGTATAAGAGTATTATATATATAGATTCTAATAAATCTATAATATTATATATTCTATTTCATTTGCTATTCTGAGCGAAACATTTCTAAAATCACCATAAAAGATAAATAGGTAACAACTTCCCACATATTTTACTCAGATTCAGTTGACTTAAATTCTGAGGACTTTGTCACATGCCACAACTGCGGTTATCAATTAAGTAGTGACAATGTTAAACGATGCTGCTGCAGCATTGTATAGCAATTTTTTTTTGCCCATTTCAAATTAACTTAATATTGGTACTACTTGATTAAAAACTGTAAGTGTAATTTTCACTATAGTGAACAATACCAAACTGTTGCATTTCAAACAAGCTTTAGAAGAAGAAGAAGCTTTTTAAAGAACTTTTCTTTCCTAAACGGAAAGAAAAGTTCTTTAATGTCTAGAAAATTTGTAAAAAATTGAAGAAATTTTATTGCAATAATTGAAACATTTAGATTATCAAATTGCAAAAGCTGACCTATGAGGGATACACACAGAAGGACGGGTTTGTATGTCTGTATCCCTCAGAGGGATACAGACAGGTGACGGTCAGGTGTTGGAAAAACTGACTGTCAGTTTTTCCAACAGCACGCATAGTTTTTCAAAAATTATAAATTTAATAATTTTATTAAATTTTAAAATTTAGTTTTTCAAAAATTATAAATTTAATATATAATAATAAAATATAATAATAATAAAGCAAGAAAGAGCTATTTAAAACCATCTCCTACAGAAATATATATATTTTTTAAATTTAAGAAATTAAATCTTCAGTTAAAAATTTTAATTTAAATCTCTTGCAGTGAAAACAAGTTGACACTTCAGCCAATTTGCTTATCCCTCAGAGGGTTAATTAGAACATCAATAGCATAAAGTTTACAAACAATTTACACAAAATAAACTCACCCTTAGCTTACTGAAAGGAAACGAAATCAACTTCGGAGCCTTGGTAACCAAAAACCTCACCTCATCCCCACTGAGCGAGAACTGTTTCTGGAAAAACCCTAAACGAGAATCCACAAAAACAGTATCCAAACTCAGAAACAGAGGATTATTGGTCAGAATACGGGCAATGGCCTCCTTTGTGAATCTCTTACTAGCCAGATAATTAATCCTAATCTGCATATTTTCGATACTCTCCTTAAAGAGGAACGGATTTCGGGTTATTATCCGCCCAATCTCATCCGCATTCACGCCATTATCATGAAGAAACTGAATATGGTGTCGCATATGCTGATCAAAGTCCAAAGTTACAATGTACTTTGCTCGGTCTGGTTTCTTCTCGATTTCGGAAAGATCCACCCCTAGTCGTACCAAATTCTGGAGAGATTCTGAACGATTTACGAAAGCAGCCAGATTGAAGGCTATAGGCAGGGGTGGGCCGAGATTGTCGACAAACTCAGCGATATCAGAGTGCTTTTCATTTTCATCAGCAGGAGAACCATCTTTATATAAATCCTCGAAAGGTTGTGTATAAGCGGGCGGTGGTAAATCAAGTTTGTCTATATTTATGTCATCCACTGGACGTAGTTCTTTTCTCGAAGGAGTTGGGAGTACAGTGATTTTTGGGTCGATTTCATTCAATCTAGAAAGTAAACAGAATAGATATGTAAAGTTTATACAGAATCATTGTGAAGTAAGTAACTGACATAAAAGGACCACAAAAACTATGCCCCAAAAAATTTGAATTTGGAATAAGGACTTAGTTGGAAAAAACAGGGTCTCAATAATGATGTAACAAAATAACAATAGTTGATGTATTAAGTTACATATTTTAATGGTTAAGTTACTTTCACAATGCACAGAAATTAGTTGGTATGAGTATTTACAACTCTAAAACAATTATGTAAGGAGCAAGAAGTTCTGAAAGAACTAGAATAGCTTACTTCTATGTTATTTAAAAACTATTATTGTAGTTCGGACAGACAGGCACAAAAAAAGTATGAAAAATAGCATCTGATGTCCTACTTTCTAACAATTTTTTTATAAACAGACTTAAAACAAAAGATGAAACAATTAAAACAAAAGTTTAAAAAAATGGACAGATGGAAAGAGAAGTATACAGACAGACGGACACAAAAGCTGTGTTCACGCATCCAAACATTAGGTGGTTATGTGCGCTGTTTCATCCAGCAATGTCAATACTTTCCATTTTTCTTATAATTCATTATAATAATAAAAAAATTAAAGTACGCTAAAAATGTACCGGTTATCGGTACATGTTCAAAACACTTGCTTACCCAAAAAGTAATGCACCAACAAATTCTAAACTACACAATTTAATAATAAAAGTTTGTTTAAAATTATACGGCAACATATAAATCTCTTAAAAACAAAAAAATTATGTATCTTAAAGAAAACATACCTGTTGGCTGTTGTGAAAAAAGATCTCCATCTTAAACTATTTCTGCTCAATATTCTTAACATATTTACAATTTCAGTCTCTAGTGTTTCTGTAAAATAATTTAACTTTATGTTAAAGGTAATATTAAGTTATCTTAAATTAAGCATTTAAGTGATCAATGACAAATATCCTATAATTTCTTTCACCCAAGCTATTTGGATAACAGCCGTTTTTTCCCACTATAATGCAAATTTAGCCCAAGAAAATTAAATACATCATTCTTAAACAAAAGCAATGTGATAAAGAAACTATTATACATCTTTTATTCTAAACTTTGTAAAGGTATTGAAGTGCTGTTTACACAAATATTGATCATTTGCCTGAAATATTTTCAAACACTATTTTTTAAAAATTGAATTCGTACAAATGAATTTATTAGTATAGTATACTTACATTTTTCAATAAAATAATTTTCATTTATTTTGTGTTCATGTTTGTTTTACAAGCTTCCAATCATAATCACAAAAATAATACAAAACAAAAACCATCCATGAGGTTCACAATATGTAAATAAACAAATCAATCAAACATTCTGTTGCCGTGCTTTTTTAACTAAATAGTTCGTTTAAACAAAAGCTTAAAAGAAGTCTGGAAAGTGTTCAAGAGCTGAAACATACCCAGTAAAATAAAATATAAAGTCTTAATAAAAAATAGATTCTAAATATAGACAAATAACCACTATTAAATTGATCAATTGCGAATAAATAATCCCTCAAATTAATAAATTAATCTGTCAAAACGTAATTACGTAACCGAAACCGTGTACGGGTCATATGAGGAGAGTTTCGTCTGTTCGATAAATCCTGTATTGGAATAATAAATGTTTTAAATTTACATTTATTTATTAAAAAATTCATCCCAATTTTAAAATATGGGTCTCCTAGCAAATACGCAATATGCTGTTTATTCAATTTTCACCAGTATAATTGTGTTTGTAGGTAAGTAAACAAAACACTCCGCTGCGATCAAATATGCCATCGAAACTATTTAGTTCAAATCGTACCTTTGATGTTTAGGGTATATGTATTTTTTTTTAACACAAAAGAGAAACCTAAACGTATCTACTAAAGTTTTATTACAAAAAAAAGTTCTTGACCAACTTAAGGTAGAGTACGATTCCTATTCAGCTAAACTGTGTCCAAATGCTCTTTTTATATTTTAAAATAAATACATATTTAAGAACAAACTACCGTATAGTTATAATTTATTCACAAATTGAACTTATAATGGTTTTTTGTTTGTTTGAAATATAACTTGCCTACAATAATTTTATACCTCTTCTTAAAAATCAGTCTTCAATCGTCAATCTTCTTAATCTTCATAACTTATTTTTTTATGCAGTCAAACCCCGCTATAATGAACCTGGGATATAGTGAACCCTCGCTTGTAGGAAACCTTTTTAGTGGTCTCTTCAGAACTTCTATTTAGCTAATGTTTTTTATATGGATATAGTAAACTGCTTAGAAAATGAGTTTGTTTATAGTGAACTCAAATTCTACTTCCTTAATCTTTTTTTTCTTCAGATTTTCACATTTTAAGTTTTATAAGTGGCAAGTGGAAGCGAGATGACAATCTTAAACAGTGTGTCAAATTTCAACCTGTACTTCCTCTTATTGCACTGAAACAGACCCAGTTTCATACTAAACTAGCAACATACCCTTTTTTCAAAACCGTTCATTGCCCCTCCAACTCACAATTTCCCGATTCCTAGAGTAAGGCTGTCTACTCAACCTATTGTAACACCTACCTTGGAATCATGAAGCCATTCACTCGAGTCCCAACTGTGTACTATTCTTTTCAAATACCCCTTGAAATCTGGGCATAAAGGAAATGTCCAATTGTCTGTCATTTAACATGTACTCCTCAGTCACTCTCTCATTTCCTTATGAAAGATTTTAGACACATTTTGAATAAGAGGAAACCATTTTGAAAAAAAAAACGACTAATCTAAAAGGAAAAGCTTTCACCAACAGCAACAAAGATAACCAGTCAATCAAGGATATGTAAAGTTTTGTCCTTCATCCAAGTACACAGTTTCTAACACATGAAAAAATCAGCTTTCGACTATTATTAATTTAGGATTAATAATTTCGAACATTAATTAATAATTAATTTTAAATATATAAATTTTTAAATAGTTTTTCAACTCTATTGTTTTTATTAATTCAAGATATGCAAAACCATTATCATATTTTTTAAGCCTTAGTATTGGTATAAAATTTTATTCCAGCAAAATTGGCTATAGTGAACCATTGGTTATATTGAACCAAGTGTTGGTTCCACAAAGGGTTCACTATACACTGTGATGCAAAAGTTTAGACAATGACGTTATTTAGCTGTAAAATTTAGAATTGTGATAGTATAATTACAAAAGCCCCCTAAACATATTAAAAAAGTATTTTGAAATGCTATAATTGAAACATAATTTTTTGATTTGCTATAACAATAATTTTTTGCATAAAATAAAAATTTGTATGTTGCAAAAGTTTAGACACAAATATGAGATTATGCTAATTTAAAGTAGATAATGGCCTAATTTCGCTGAGGAATACTGATGAATTGTATTTTTTTATATATGATAAATTAAAAAAAAACAATATCCGGTGAACTAAACAGATTTAATAACAATATTGGTTCAATTTTACACTAAACAGACAATATAGCCACTTTGAATCTTTATTCAATTTATATTTCCATCAAATGTACAATTTAACATCTCTAAATACGAACCGAATGCCTACCAGTCAATCACCTTAAAGTTTTGCCACGAATTCATGGATTTGGAGGCATACATTGGCCGATTTTCTTGATGAAACATGCCGTATTTCCCATATAAAATCACAAAACGGCGACATATTGTTCTTTTTTGCACTTTAGTACAATGCAGAGATAGTCACCTCTTCAAAAACTCCAAAAAAGTTGGTAATTTCAAAGTAAATTCACTCCACGCCATTACGAAAGTTCCTTCTTTATACTGAAGTTTGAAATTTCTTGGGGAAAAAACTGTTTCTTTGAACCGGTTACATTTAACCGGTCTCTTTAGTGCTATTTAAACACGTTCGGTTTAACTGAATATAGAAAAATATGCTTTTGAAAACACCTGTTTTTCCTCTCAAAAACTCTAGCATCAAGGTGGAACCGGTGTGGAAGGAATTACGTTGACGAGACAGACTTTCTTCATTTAGGTGACATTCTGCTTACTAAAGTGCAAAAAAGAACAATATGTCTCTATTTTTTGATTTTATATGGGTAAGACTGCATGTTTCATCAAGAAAATCGGCCATTGTATGCCTCCAAATCCACGAATTCATGGCAAAACTTTAAGGTGATGGACTGGTAGGCATTTAGTTCGTACTTAGAGATGTTAAATTGTACATTTGAAGCAAATATGATTTGAATCAAGATTTAAAATTGCTATATTGTCTGTTTGGTGTAAAATTGAATCAATATTGTTTAGTTCACCGGCTATCGTGCTTTTTTTAATTTATCATATTAAAAAATATAATTCATCAATAAAAATGCAAAATTAGGCCATTATCTACTTTAAATTAGCATTATCTTGTATTTGTGTCTAAACTTTTGGAACATAAATTTTTTTATTTTATGCAAAAAATTATTGTTCTATAGCAAATCAAAACATGTTTCAATTATAGCATTTCAAAATATGTTTTTAATATGTTTAGGGGGCTTTTGAAATTATACTATCACAATTCTAAATTTTACAGCTAAATGACGTAACTGTCTAAATTCTTGCATAGCAGTGTAGTTCGGTTTGACTGTATAACTTTTTTTATGTTGTGCATTTTATTTATTTAAACAAAAAAGTTTTTTTTTTTTTAAATTGGCTATTTAAATTAAAATATGGGGACCTATTTCTGTTACAGGTCTGTTTTATGTACTATCTGGCAGAGGTTCCAGGATAGATTTTGGATGGTGAGATAATTTTTATTTGTAACTCAAAGTTGTTTAATTGAATTTATTCTCACAAAGCAATTTACTGGTACAGTGATGTAATGGGCAGTCTCGATTTGGCAGGTTTGAAAATTTAACATAGGGTTGCTAAACCAGTTGTATGAAATATAAAGTAGAATGTTTACCACATATGGGCATTTTCCTTGCTTGGCAACGTAAAGCAAATTGTCAAATCGAAACTGGTCATTATATCATAGCTGTTCCATTTTACTTTGGGATCATCCATTAATTGCGAGGAGGATCTGGCTGAATCTTGTATGGGTTAGAGGGTCTTGGCAAATGTCAGGTAATCTTTTCCTGCAAAAAGCAGTGTAAAATTGCTTGAAAAGTTGAGTTAAATTCAAGTAAATCAAAGCAGAGTTGAAGTAGCAGTTGATTTTACTCAATTTTACATGGTTATGAAGCAGTGTTTAAGCTGGGTTTTGAAATTTTTTAGCATTTTAGCTAAAATCAAAAATTTAATTTTAGCTTTTTTCAAATGATTTTAGCATTTTCGGAAAAACAAGTTAACACATTTTAAAATAATTTATTATGAAAAAAAATTGCCGAAAAAGAAAGACAACGCCAAAACACGTGCGACCGTAGAAAAGTTCAATAGTAATGTGTCGGTCCCCCCAGAATGAAATGAACGGATCCAAATGAATAGACAAGTTCAAAACGGTGTAAATAATGATGTGTAGGTCCGGAATGAACGGATCCAAATGAACGGAACGTGTCTATAAAAGGAACGATCGGATCCACCGAATACGAATACAAGTTCAAAACGGCAGCAATAATTATGTGTCTGTTTGGAATGAACGGATCCAAATGAACGTGTCCATAAAAGGAACGATCGGATCCGTTCCTCAACTCTGTTTATTTTCGCATTTTAGCGAAAGATGAAATTATGCGATTCTTCAGCATTTTGCGAAAAAAGCGTCACAGCTTAACTATGAAGGCTCCAACAATTACTTTGAGACTATGCACTGGTCCCCAAGTACTAAATTTGTGTTTAAGCATTTTATTTAATTTTATTACTTTGATTCTAGATTACTATCTTAAAAACTAGTCTTCAATGGGAAATAATAAAACATTTCAACTTCCTTTGTAACTTATCTCGAGCTAGGATATTAAATGTAGGGTTTCTATACCTATCAAATTGTATGAAACATGAAGTGGAATGTTTACCACATTGGGACATTTTCATTGCTTAGCAACATAATGCAAGCACCGAATCAAAATCAGCCATTATACTCTAGTTTCAAATAAATTCTTGCATTTACAAAAAAAGTATGAATTTTTGAAAAATCTGATAAAGTAAAAAAAATCGTCAAAACCTCCTCATGTAATAATTATAAGGCCTTTTATAGCATTTGATATTTTCTAACATTAAATGATCATTGACTTTGTGTGTTTTTTAGGCTCCTAACAGAAATATCCCCCTTCATGTGGGGAGCAATGGGAATCGGTCTTGCTATTTCACTTTCAGTTGTTGGTGCTGCATTGTAAGTTTTTTTTTTTCAATATCTGTAGTAGTTTAAGTACCATTGATTGTTGTGAAAGGTTTTTTAAGTCTCATATAATTTAACTAAGTTAATAATTGAAATCTATTAAATCTCCTTAAGGAATTTTATTCCTATAAATTTTAAGAATTCAGTTTTATACTTTTAGATAGTCTTGTTATTGAAATAATATGTACAGTCGAACCTCGTTAACGCGAACTCGCTTAACACAAAATTTTGCTAAACGTGAACTGAAAGCATTTCTCCGTACTAAAAAGCTTTTAGCTAATGCTAAAAATATCTCAACGTTCAATAGCTTTCGTCGAAATCCACTTAACCCGAACAAAAAAATTCAGAATTTGACTTTTTTCCTTTGTTTCGAATCACAAATGAAACAAAACATAAAAAAACAACGGCAACGAACATTCTAAAATTGGTCTTTTTCTGAGAAAATCACGAGATCTTCCATTGTTCGTTAATTTTAATCGACAGGTGTCGAATGACCCATATTACGTCATGAAAAGCGTAGGTGTTTCTCTACAGAGGTTAAAGGTTAAGAAACATATGACATTAGAATTGGTTCGCATTTAAACTTATTGATTTTCCTTCAAAATCAATTGAAAGGAGCAGGCTATTCCTTTAGAAAGAAAAATAAATTTTTTAAATTATATTGACGACAAATGTTTTTTAAAAAAAGCGAAAAGTGCGTCTAAATATATGGTGTAGCTAAAAGCACCATTTCAACGATTTTTAAAAATCGGGATAAAATTAAAGCGACTTTTGCGGTAAACCAATTTGAATTTTGAAACCAAGGAATTTTCCTAAATTTTATTTAATATGTAGACTCCAAATGAACTATATTAATTGAATTACTTATTGTATTACATTATAAAATAAGAATATTTTTTGAAGTTAATTTTTTAAAAACTATTTACTGGTTCAATGCAAAAAAAAATCCTGACGGTTATCATGAACTTTGGTTAACACAAAATGTTTCGGTGCTCCCTTCAAGTTTGTGTTAATGTGATTCGACTGTATTTTTGAAGCATTTAAAGGCTTAATTAATTATCAGTAAAAAAAATATATTTACATAAAATAAGTTTAATGTGAACTTTATTTTACTGTGTTAATTTCAAAGTACTTCAACTTCTCTATGCTCTACTGAAACAACATTTTGAAATAAATATTGTATTTTTATTCTCTAAAGTATCCTTTCCATTTGTCAAAATAAGATAACATGTTATGTAGACCTGTATTGTAGCACTGCTTATATATCATGGCAGAAAAGGATTAAATGGAAAAAGCAAGTTTTAGGCATAAAATTAATTTATTAGTTATTACAGTTAAATATTGCAAATACTCACTAGCTGGTAATTTGGGTTTTGCATATTTCTGAATTTTGAGAATTTCTAAACTTTGGTAAACAAATAATTTTTTAAAAAGGCATTTTTTAGTTTTAAATCGGTAACAAATTTTGCTATAAAATGAAACTAAAACTATTGTTTATTGAAAACTTTCATTAAAGTGTGTATATTAAAAAAAAATAATAGACAATTACATGTGATTATTGTGATTTTGTTTTTAAATGGCACTCATAAATTGTCAAGTTTTCTGATTTTTATTGTATTATAGCATATCTTCAACATACTTTAATAGGGTTATTTCGCGTCGTGGATGGCAACAGCTCCAACAGTTTGTTGTTATTTGTTGCCTGGAATTACTTATGTTTTGGTGAACAAAAATGAGTTTTCTAAGAATATTTTACTTATTAAATTTTTTAAATGCCAACTTCTTGCTGTGCTGTTGGTTGTTCAAAACATTTGTTAAAGACAGCTTGCATAGAAAGAAAAAATTCTTTTAATGTATTTCGGTCATTTTGAGAGTGAAACCGAAGCAACCAATGAGATGCAGTATGTATAGAAATGAAAACAAAGCGTTACATCATCTGAAACATTAATATTGTGTCCATCTTATTAAATAATTCTTTTTTTTAAAATTCAAATTTTTCCAGAGGAATTTACACTACGGGTGTGAGCATTGTCGGTGGTGGAGTGAAGGCTCCCAGGATAAGAACAAAGAATCTTGTGAGCATCATTTTCTGTGAGGCTGTTGCTATTTATGGCATTATCATGGCCATTGTCTTGGTCAATGGAATGAAGGTAAAAATATCTTATCTAGTGTATTTCTTCCTAGTTATACAGTCCCTGGACAAATTATTAGACACACTGCAAGATTTCATGTATCAATCAATGATGAACAAAATACCTTTAGAAGGACATTTGTGTTCCTAAACTTAAGCTATTGAATAGAAAATACTATGCTATACTTAATACATATATCGACATCTTTTTTAATGATATGGCATTCTTTGGTATGTTTTCATCATTACTAAAAAAATACAGTGCATCTAATAATTTGTCCAGGGACTGTATATTGTAGCTAAAATGTTTGGTTTTGTTAGGTGTTTTAACAACTTAACTGCCAGGCAGAAATTGTTACTTCTCACTTCCACACAAATTTTATGCAACTAAAAATAAAACACAGCATTTAGTTCTATATTAAACTTTTAAACGTCAAAATTAAACTGTTTATCACCAAAACTTCAATAAAATGTTTGTTAATTTTTTTTTTCGAGAATAAATATGTACTGTTGCCACAATTCAAAACTTTAAAATTTCATATCGATATACAACATTCAAACTATCTATCACCTTCGAAACATTACTAAATGAATTTATTTTTAACTTATACTAGACCATGTGGTCCTCAAAAGATTCAAGAAGAATTCTGATATAAAAAATATTTACTAATATTTTTTTACCTTTCCAACTAAATCTATAATTCCTACTAATTATTTGTTAATTGAAATTATAAAAACATGTTTTATCAGTTTTTTTTAATCAGGAATGACTTTTATTGTGGTATATTTAAAAAAATTTCAAAAACATCCCTAGATTATAAATTAAAAATCATTGTAACAATGCATATCATTTTGTGTGTTATAACTTTTATTTTCATTTTCAGAACTTTGATGAAGAATTAGTTCGATTAGATTACAAATTGATGGCTCAGAATTATACATCAGGTTAGTGTAATTAGTAACATTGACATGCAGTAGAAGAAAAGAGACCTAAGATATTCGATAATTATTTCTTTATACTAATGAATCATTTGTAAGATCATAGTTTGATTTTTTGATAATTTGAAACCCTTAATTCAATATGGAGTCGCAAATACAATAGCCATTCAATTTGGTAACGATTATAATCTCCTTTAATAATGATCCAACCTATGTGATTGAATAAATAAAATTAACTTTTTAGATTTGATTTAATAATCTTTTATTAGAATGATTACTTTTTTAACTCTCTAAAAATATCACTTTATTCTAGTGGTAATCTATAAATATTTATATTTAGTCATTGAGCGTCCCATGATTACCATTGTGTCGGTTCCCTCTTTTGCAGAGTGTTTAGTTTATAGCATTGACCTTAGAGGTTCAACTTTTGTTGAAATACCAGGGATAAAATCATCTTATAAATCAGATTTTTACTGGAAAATAAAATTTAAATTCACAACTAATTTCTGGGGTCGACTGCTCTAAAACCATAGATATCATAGTTAAAGTATTAGATTGGCAGATCAAGTAACCTCCAATGCTAATGACGGGACGCGCATGGAGACCAGAATAAGAGGGCAAATGGGCCAGTGTTGCCGCCACGTTAAGGAGAAAAATACTACGAAAAAATACTGTTTAATTCTAAAATTACAACAAACATCATAAAAATACTCAAGCATTTCGTTTTTTTAAAGTCACTAAAAAGATTCCAAAATGCAGCTAGTATTTTTATGGTATTTTTTTGTAATTTTAGAATTAAACAGTATTTTTTCGTAGTATTTTTCTTGCGGTGGTAGCCACACTAGCCCATTTGCCCTCTTATTCTGGTCTCCATGTGCGTCCCATCGTTAGCATTGAAGGTCATGTAATCTGCCAATCTAATATTTTAACTATGATATCTATGTCTAAAACAGACACGCTCATTAAATATAAGAAGTTGAAAGACTCAACAGTTTTAGCTTAAAAAGTCATTCTAAATAAAAGTTTTGGATGTCAGTTCATGTGCTGACTTCGTTACTTACCCACAGTTCTTAATTATGAGGGGTTCGTCTATGTTTAAAAGCTCTGTCAACATGCAAGAGGCTAGAAATAGGGAGAAGGAAACGAGTATTATCTTACCTTTTTGTGTCGTAACTAATGTGGCCAGACATCCTGTGTTTGGCAGGACAGTACCGCTTTTTGTATAGTTCCAGACATAACCCCACTGCCAAAAACTGAGAGGAAACAATCTCAATAGGGCCAAAATGATGACGGTTTCAAAAATACCAACAAATAAATAAATTAATGTGGTTATACTTAATTAAGGGGGCAATTACTAATTTTTGCATTTTTTGCTATCAGGCTTATGTCCCAGACCCCTTTTTGTCTCACTGTTCCGCGTACAGTCTGTCCCTCTTTTTGCTACAGTTTCAAAAACGGGAAACATGTAAATAAAATATAGATTTTACAATATTTCGTTCTAAATATTCTTTTTTTAAAACATTAAATTTACGTGAAAATACTTTTTTTATATTTTTATATAAGTTTATTATTAGTTATACTGTTTGGGAAATTTGGATAAGTATTTTATCAAAACATATAGTTGGGTTGTAGGATCAAAATAAAAAGACCCGAAATTGGGTTTTAAAAATCTACAGCCTAATCTTTTTTAAAAAGACATGGCTTTAAATTTAAATAAAGTTTATTCACAAACTGGTTCTAAATTTTGAGGTACAATTTTTAATCCTGTCTAATTATTGACCTGTCTTTTCCAGGCTACGTTATGTTCGGAGCTGGTTTGACAGTGGGCTTGTGCAACCTTGTTTGTGGCATTGCAGTGGGCGTTGTTGGATCGGGAGCTGCCCTTGCTGATGCTGCCAACCCATCTCTCTTTGTGAAAATCCTCATTGTGGAGATCTTTGCCAGTGCCATTGGCCTGTTTGGGTTGATTGTGGCTATCATTATGGTGAGTTGACTGAGTAATTTGAGGCTTCAATGTTCATTTGAATTGCAGGGAAACCTGGTTAAACGTTAAATTAGGGTGACCAGATATTTCAACATCAATGCAGTACATTATTAAAAAAGGAAAAAAGCCTTCTCTCTTTGTGAAAATCCTCATTGGGGAGATCTTGGCCAAGGCTATTGGCTTGTTTGGGTTGATTGTGGCTATCATTATGGTGAGTTGACTGAGTAATTTGAGGCTTCAATGTTTAATTGAATTACAGGGAAACCAGGTTAGACTGTTGAAAATTTGTCACCCATTTTCTTACCTTCGACCCTCAGTGGTGAGGGGATTTTTCCAAATACATTTGAGCATGCCTAGGGCACCTGCCGTGAATATCACATTATTTGTGACCTGTATAAAAAGCAAAAATACATAATTTTTTTTTCCTTTTATGTGTTTTACTTTTAACTTAATTTCTTAAATATATGCTACCTCTAAATATTACCTAAATGTTCTCTTTTAAATCTTCAACATACTCTTATGTCAGTGCAGTGCCTTTTTACTCGTTAACATAGACCTTAAATAAAGGATCTGGTTCTAGGAATGCCAGGATCCTCTTTTGTTGTCCTTTTGGAATTTTTTTTATTTATATTTTCTTAGTGTTGTTAATTAAAATATTTTTATTAATCTTATTAAATAATTTTATTTGCTAAAAAATTATTAAGCATATCAAATATGGCTTGTATTTTACATATGTATAGGATGTAAAATGAAAATCTATTCGACATCAAAACTAAAAGGCTGAAACAGGAAATAATTAATAGCAAATTGGCTCACTGATATTTGACCACACAAATCCTGACAATTAGTAGGCATTATAAGAAGAGCTATTCTGTAGCCAATGACATTACAATATCAGCTTGGCTCTTATTTTATCTTAACCCCTGAAAAGGCAAAGATTCACATCCAAAGGTCCCACTTCAAGTTTCAAAAAAAAAAAAATTTAGTTAAAATGCGCTAATTTATTTGCTAATTTTTTAAATGCCAGTAACCACTAAATAATAGATATTTCATGCGTTAGTATTCAGGTAAAGATTTATAGTTGCATTTTTAAAAATGCTGCTGTCCTCAATTTTCCTTTCATTTTCCAAGTTTTCAGTTTATTCTTAATTTGACCATTCTCATCCCTGAGATACTCCCAAATGTTCTGTTTCCCCATCACTCAAAAGTTCTTATTGTCTTTTTCTATTTCAGAATTCCAAAGTAAACATGGGCGATAAGATTCAGTAAGATGCTGATTTCAACTGCATTGTTGTGTGTACTACCATTTACTCCAGTTCATCCTATATATAACCCAGGAATAAATGTTTGATGTGATCTGCTCTTCATTAGATAGTGTCGAAGACCCAAGCTTTCATTTCTCGAGTAGATTCATGAGGTGTATGAAAAATTGAACATTCCCCTTCATTTTCATGTGTAGTATATGATTGCATTATTTGTTATTTTGTATAATTTATTAAAGAGAATTAAAATATTTGAATGTTGGTGGTGAAGTAATTTCTTCCTGAGAAACATCCTTTGAGTTAATAGAAAAGTTAGTACCTGCTGCTAAAGAATAGTAAAAAATAAGTGTACCATACATACTTGTACGTAAGCCGAGAAATTTTGGAAAAAATTAGCACAGTAAAAATCGGGGTCGACTCATACACGAAACATTAAATTTCCCTCCAAAAATTCTATATCCTTAAAACTATAATTAAATTTCAATAAAACTTAAGGTTTAAATGCTATTAATTTTAAAAAAAATCCCATAAGCAGTTAATATCTGAAGATGAAAAAAGATTGGTGTATGTTCACGGCATCTACCAATGATACCTAATTGTTAGCTCTCAGCATGATATGATTATACATGAGTATATACAATAATTTATTTCCCAAATGAGCAGTGTTGGTTCAAAATTATTCAGCAAGAAAATAACAATTATTGTAAGTGATATTGTTGATTGTAAAGGGGAAAAAAATACTAAAATGTTGTTGACAACATGGATATATTTATTTTTATTTAGAAATCCCACATGTAAATGAGCACAACTAACTGAACAGTTATCATTGCCACACTAGTGTTGTAAAAGTGTATGTTCATTGTGAAATGTGTACTTTAGCAAGAACGGGCCGATCCTCAACTTTATGATTTGTTTGAGGCTGAAGTATAGAGTTTAAAACTATTTTTTTTCTGTAACAACTTCATTAATAAATTATTTCATGTAAAAACAAAATTTAACTTTTAAATATTCAATTTACATTTTTCTTATTAAAGTTATTAATTATTTTATCAAAAGTTTTACAATTGGTTTTTACTAATTTAAATACATTAGTGAAACAATAGCAATATATTAATTTTATCAGGAGCATTTTATGTACCATATTTTTCTTTAAAAAATTTTAATATTAAGAAATTTTTAATGTGTGTGCTAGGTACTGTTTAACTATTGAAAAGATTTAGTATTGAGAATCTTTAAATTTTGAAATGAAAAAGTTCTATTGTATATAACGTTGTCTATATTTTTTAATTTGTCCTGGACATGATTTAATTTTAAAAAAATTCTATCTTTTAAAATGTGTAAAAAATTAGATAATGTAAGATCTATTCAGATTTATTCACTGTAATTACTTATGGCTTATTTGTTACATTTATGTGAATTAATAAAATATGTGCTAGTTACTTTTTGAAGTTTGTTTCTTAAACTTTTTTACCACAAAAAATTGTATGCATAGATTATCTATTTTTCAGTTACTAACATACAATGAAAATACCCCGAGATACATTTGGTAGCATCTGTATCTAACTCTTGGCAAAAAAAAAGTCGCCAAGGCAAATCAATAGTAAAGTAGCAGATTTTCAAAGGAGAAAAGTCCACTGGAAAACAAGAAGTTGTGGAAGAAAGTTAATATTTGTAGCAATATTTTGTTAATTAAAAAATCTAAGTATTATTGTGACAATAAAAAGCTCGGCTTAGTATAGTCCGCCTGCCACAACTTAGCATCCCAAATATTTTGATTGTGGAAACGTCCACTTTGTAAAAAGATAGAGAACCTAAAGGAGGCAGGGTTGCCAATCCCATGGTGTTTGGCGAGCCTGCTGATTGTTGGGTTAGTTTGGTTGGAAATAATGTGTCGCACTAAAACTATACACATAGGTTATTAGTGAAAGGAGGATTATAGTTAATTGCTGAAGGTCGTCATCAATAGGACTTGACTAATTTTTTTTTATTGCTTAAATATTCTTATCCAAAATATTTAGACCTATTTTTTCTTTTTGTCCAATACCCCATAAAAAGGCAGAAAGATGAATTTTAAAATTAGACGAAAAATCACTCCCAAAACGCTTCCTGGCTGTCACGTGGTATCTGTGATGTCACTAGTGACTATAAACAAACTTTGAAACACCACAATGGAATCGATTTTAGGCAAATTTGAAATATCCGCTTCTGTAAAAAGACTTACATTATCTCAATATTTATTATTTCAAGAGTAAATTAGATTAAATCAAACTTAATCAGAAAACAAAAAACATCACACCGGTATGTTTATAGTTACTAGTGACGTCAGCCAAACCGTTGTGTTTGTGATCACGTGATGATCACGTGAAAAAAAAGGCCTTTTTAAAATGATTTTTTTAATGATTTAAAGATTTATTTCGCAAAAAATTATATGCATTTGTTATTTTTGACTTTCAACTATAATTTAAATAATATTGGAAGGTATTTTGGCGATGCAGTCAAGTACCCTATTGCACGTGCATTTCTTTTCTATCTTGACTTGATCGTCAATAGATTTGCATCTGTAGTATATATTGTTTACCATATTCAGTATCATTTCGGGGAACGCTATAAGAGTTAAAAATAGCTATGCAATAATAGTGAACACATGCAAGTTCGAACTGCCTTTCCAGTTGAGAAACTGTTTCTAAACTTTAGAGAAATATGCACCTGCAAAAGCAATGAATCGCCAAATATAGTAACTCTGGCTGAAACCAAAATCTTCCTTACCCCTTTTCGTTTTACGAGTGATAGTTTGGACTGGTCTAAAACACACGTTATAGATGCTAAGAAGTGGTGGGAGTGGGAGGACTATAACATCATTATGCCTATTTATTTATTGTGTTTAATAAATAGAAGAGTTTTTTTTTACTTAACTCTAAGGATCATTTGAAGGTTGGAAAATCTAAACTGCACTATAAAAACTTATGCAATTTAAACACTGCATTTTTAGCTGGCATGTTTTTTGAAGATTGATTATTTGTTCCAAAATACTCTATGATTAGCCTGATATACATATAGTTTGAAATCCACCGTTCCAAAGTATTTTAGGGAACTGGGGAACCCAGTAGGTAAAGGCGCTTGCTTTGCTTGCGAAAGGTCCCTGGTTCAAGCCCGGGAATTGCCAAAATATCTGCCGGCCTAAAAACGGCATGTGCAGCCAAAAAGTAAGGATCAACTGATAACACCTCGTGAAGAGGGAGTGCAAGTTAATTATTCTTCAATGTCCCGACTCCACGAACAATGATGCCCTTAAAAGTTGCGTTGGGTGTCTACTCAGCTGTCGGCTCAGGACTTGAACGTGGCTCTAAATTATGATGCCAGTACTCAAAAACCTTCGTGTAGCTCTAATTCGATGATTTTCAACCTAACCTAAAGTAGTTCATTTCTTATTGTACCATACCAGTAAGTATTCAATTTATTCAGATTATAACTGTAACCACATTGTTTTATTATTTTTTTTGCAAAAATCGTAAGCAAACAAACGTGATTTGCGAATTGCGGCTGCATTTTCAACTTTTTAAATTTAAAGGTTAAAAAAATAAGCGTTGGTTTATACAAAAATTGTTAAAATTGATTTTCAGACTAAGTATGGCGCAAAATGCTAAACGTTTGGAAGTGAAGGTAGGTGAACTGAAGTGTTGGTTTTAGACCTATGATAAGGAAACATAAAGGAACAAAAGTTTTCGAAACATAATTCATTGAAAGTTTTAAAGGATTTGTTGGTTAATTCCTAGTTTCGGTATACGGTGACTTTTTACTTCTCGCCAAACTTGTTGGCGAGAAAACATCGCGAACCGACGCGTGATTAGACGATGCTACTCGGAAACCGCGAAGTCAAACAACTGTGTTGCCAGATTGGAATTATTTATCGCCTTTTTTTGTCGCCGACGTTCGGAAAAAGTCGCCGTATACCGAAATTAGGAATTAATCGATTTATTAATCATAACATTTAAGCTAAATAAAACAACTGTGGTGTCTTTTACTAAGTTAAGAACTTTTTTCTAGGCCCTGCTCTAGGGCTGGCAAACCGGACTATCCCCTGGGAGAACATATCGTTGGTAAAATGACAAAATTACGAATGTGCAAAAACATAGGGTTGGAAAACCGGAAACTGATTTTGGGCTTTAGTTAAACAGGCAAAAACCATTCTGTATCTGATCCGATTAAAACTGACGAACCAGTTTGAATGACAAATTTAATCGGTTAAACTAAATTAAAAATTTAATGCTGAAGGATAAATCGATTATGGCGTCACAAAATATATCACAATGGGGTTATATGATATGGTTCATTAATTATTTATGAACTAGGCCACCGGTAATGCTATTCCGGTTACACACACATGGCAGGGCAACAAAAATCTTAGGAAAGGGGTACAGGAAATACCATTTTTTAAATTAAAAAATCAGGCTAATTTTTAATTTAAACGTTTTTAAATGTAAAATGGTGTCTTAATATAAATTATTTCTTTTGATAAGGTTTTTTTTTGTGATTTTTCTGTTTTCCAGAAAGTATTGAATAATCACACCTTGGGATATTTTTAAGTTGAGATATCGTTAACAATTAATTTTGTTAAATGCTGACAGGACAATTTTTGCAAAGTAATTTATTAATTATAATTCATCAAATTGCAAATAAAATTTGCAAACAATAATAAATTTTAATAAAAGAAAATAAATGAAAATAGGAACATGTAATATTCACAATTTCTGTCAAGTAGAAGTAAAAATTGTTGTATATACTACTATTCGACCGGGCATTCATGACACATTGGGTTGGATCAAACATAGCAGAAATAGTAATATATGTATAAAAAATTAATATACCTAATTAATTTTAATTATTTATTTTAATGAGATAATTATTAGGCGTTGATATTTATTTAATAGAGGGTTGTGAAATACCCTTTGACAATGCTACTCTAAAGAGGAAGCAGGGCAGGGGAGCCCAGTCGGTAAGGCGCTTGCCTTGCATGAGGAAGGTTCAGGTTCAGGAATTACCAAAATAACTGCCGACCTATAAAAGATCTGTCAACCCGTAAAAGTCTGAGGAATAAAACCCTGGAAAAAAGGAGTGCACGTTAAATGTACTCCAAAGTCCTGATGCTGCTTATTATGTTGCCCTTAAAAGTAGCGTTGGGTGCCTATTCAGGTGTTGGCTCCTTACTTGACTGCACTGATGGTTGAAAATTATGACGGTTCTAAATTGTGACGTCCATCGGCAAAAGCCCTTATGTAGCTCTAGTGTAACGATAATTCAAACCTAACCTAAAGGGGAAGCATGGAAGACCTTGGATGAAGTTAAGCCTTTCACTGTGTATTAAAACTACTCACAGAGACTCCGGCTGTCTACCAACCAGATATAGACAGCCGAAATTGTTCAACCCACTAACCGAATTGGAACCAGTTTTTATAGTAAGTATTAATTGGTCCCATTTAAAACCAGAGAAAAAATAACCGATTGAACTGAGAAGCAGTTTTATTTTTCAAAAACGGCCAATCCCTGGAATCTGGATATTCGTGGTTTTGTCATTTGACCGGCAATATCAGGGCTGCATTTGTAATGGGGCATCAATCAGTCTTTTTGCCCGGGGCAGCGTATTGGCTTGAGCGGACTCTGTCAGCATTTCATTAAAAATCACAAAACTTCTCATCATGTGTTACAAGCCCATTATATATACCTGGTAAAATCCTATTATCCATATTGGCGAAATTTGGTGCGTTTTTAAAATGTGTAAAATGCCTAAATAGTGCAACCACACACCACAAATACAAAACGGAAATATTATAAAGACCCCTAAAACAGACTTCCTTGTAAAAAGTAGGTAATAACCAAGCGGGAATCATATGTCTATAAGCAGTAAAAAAAAATATTTAAAAAAAAATATTTAACCTAAATATTAATTTCATGCATCTAAAGAGCCTCCAAAGATTTTTGTTTTAAATTTTGTTGTAATTATGTAATTTTTTTAATTTATAAATTTTGCATTAAATAGCAGAATATAAACACTCTGTTAAGTGTTAATGACTATGTTTCTGGGCTTGAGTGGCAATAGAAATGCTAAATGATCTTGAAAATAAATTATTTTCCCACTTTGCATTTTTGAGGATTGTTTGAAACGGCAGGATAAAAGCCTGAACAGTAGTACTGTATTGCAAAATACAGTTCGTCAGCCACTCTCTCTATTTTTTTTTTGCTCCAAAATTGTGTTATAGGGTAATTCCATGTACCTGTAGTGCAAGTCACGATTTAAGAGGAGATTAAAATGCTTTTTAAATTTGAAAAATAAATGAAATTAAATAAAGCATGTTACATTATTTAGTTTTAATAAGTGTAGATCAGCTATTCCACTAATTTCTTTTCATTTAATTTTAAAAGTTGTAGTGACAATCACTTTTTACACGGAATGGATCATTTTGCATGGAGTTAGCCTATAAAGTTCTCCCATTAAATGTATAATTCATATCACTTTGGATTGTTCATTCCCCCTCCCCCCTTCCTAAAAAAATCACTCTTTTTTAAGCCATTGGCAACTTTAATTGTGTAAAATATATGAAAATACCTCCTGTTTTGACAATTTGGAAAATGGATATTTTGAGATATAGGTACTTGGCTAGTGTTGTTTGGCTATGTCCTCACTACGACAACAAACGCCACAAAGGCAACAAAATTTGGCAACCGCCAAAGGCGCCAAGCGATGCAATAGCATAGGGGCTGACTCTGCGAAGTTGCCAAATTTTGTTGCATTTGTTGCCTTTGTGGCGTAGTCAGGACAAAGCCTTAGAATAATAAAAAATTAATAGCAAAAGCACAAAATCTTGCTGAAAAAATTCATTTTTAGTTAAATTCTGTTCAGTTCATTTATGAAAAATTAAGATGTGCTCTAATTTTTTCTCTACTTTTTATTCCCTCTTGTTTTATTTTTCTCTACTTCATATTAAAATTAAAAAAGGTACAAAAAACTTGTGCTTTTGTAAAATTAAAGTTCAGGTAATCATTAAAGTTCAGTTTGCAGAATCCTTTCAGGCTACTTTTATGTCAAACTTTTCATGATGGTTAATATGAACTGTTATGGTTCTCTCTTTTTAGTACATTTGTTAACGGACTCGTTTGTCTTAGTTCTTTTTCCATCAGATTTGTTTCCTTTGTTTTTCAGATGTCACCTAATGAGGAAGATGTTACATTCCGTACTTTCATTCTTAAAGACGAGGATCATACTTTTGGAAATGCTTTACGTTACATAATTAGCAAAAAGTAAGATTTCAAATATATCTCCATTTATGTTCTGAAATGCATTACCATCTCTGTTGTGGAAAAATTGAAGTTGTTAACACTTAACACTTGCAAGGTCTAAACTATTACCTGACTACCTTAACTATTTTGTTTTTTAATTATATTGGTCATGATTATCCCTAACCTCATAAGCTTCCACCTCAGGGTTTGAAAAAAAAAACGTTTTTTTTTTTTTAAAGCCCAACCCGGGTAGGTTTTATTGGGCTTTTTTGGATTTTATTGAATTCTATTGTTTTTTAAAAATTAACCTTATAATGTCACTGTTTGGTTCAAATTTTATTTTAAGAAGAGAACTATTTCAGTTTAGAGGAAAACTCATTCTAAATTAATAATTATTTAAATTATTTATTATTATTTTTAGTTTATTTTTCCAATAAACTAAAAAAAAATTTAGTTTTTTTCTGAACCCTGATTCTAACTTGTAACTTCTCTATCTATCAGATGAAATTATTTTTAAAGGACGGGCCTTTTTGCAGCACAATGTACCATTTTGTTACATTGTAATTAAAAAAGTATATTATGCATTTTTAATTATGTTTTACAATTGCTAACTTCAAGATATGCCTACTTAAAGAGCTAAAGCGTATTTTTTTTAAAGAATATAAATTATTTAAAGTTGTATTTCTTAACAAATTAATGATATAAAATTTTCTCTTCTTATAGTCCTGATGTAGAATATTGCGGATATTCAGTTCCACATCCTGCAATACATGACATAAACTTTAGAGTACAAACAAAAAGTAGGTCCCTATTATAAATTATTAAGTAGGCTTACAATACAGTAGTCGCCTCTTATGGAAAGAATGGGAGCAGATCTTCAAACAAATGTCTCTGAGTTAATCCAATGGAAAACAAATATTCTCCAAGCCGATTACTGTATTGAATTTTTTTACAAAGTTTTTTTTACCTGATAAATGTAGCTGGCTTACAGGGCTCTATAATCCCATTATTTGAAATTGCTTTGAAAATTTTGTTGTAAAATTATTCGTTGAAAATTAAAAAAATATATTCAAACCAACATCAAAAAGTGAGATTATAGAGCCCTGTACGCCAGTAACATTTATCAGGTAAAAAAAACATTTGTAAAAATATTCTATTGAGCCACAGTAATTTGGCTTAAATTTTTTTTTCTCCATTGGATTAACACAGACTTTTGGTTTGGAGACCTGCTCCCATTCCCACTTATAATGGATAACGTTGTTCCAGTAAATTTTGATCCAATACAACAATTGATTCATTTAACAAGAAGGTTTTAAAAGTTATAAGGGAAAAAAGTTGGTTTGTAACATAATCTGTCACTTAACCTGCTTCCACACAACAGTTGTGTTTAACAGGTAAAAAGGCGCCAAACACAGCATTAATTCTATATTAAACATTTACATGCTAAATTTGGCTAGTTTCATTTATTTTATTTCAAAAATTCAATAATTATTACCTATCGTTTGGAAAAATTAATTTATATTTCAAAGAATAAATATGTAATATTCTTTGCTTTTAAATGAATGAAAATATTTCATAACAACATACAAAAAATCTCGTAGTGAAATATGTTTGACGTCATTTCAAACTGATCGATGTCACAAAAATAAATTAATTTAAATTTATTGTCTAAAAGAATTGAAGTTTCTCGAGCGATTGTTGCGAATGGCAATGGTGATTTAATTCCAATAAAAATGGCTTTCTGTTCTTTTTAAATGAGCATTAAATTTTGCAGTTTTTTAAATAATTGAAGTACTTCGAATTCGTCTCTGAAATTTTCAATGTATTCTAATTTCGAGATGCGCTGAATTTTTTGACATATTACACTTGTCTGTAGCATTTGTAGTTTGGGCTATGAAAGTGGGTGACGGACAGACAGACGGACTAAACAATTATAATACCTTCCACTTTTTACGTTATAAACGTAGTGTGGAAGCTAAAAAGGTAAAGATAAGTTACCTTTTCTATTGCCAGTTATAATGACTTTTTTATCAAAAAATCTAAAGTAAGTGTAACGTTATTTGTTTTATAAAACCAAATCCACAGCATTCAATAGGCTGAATAAAGTATGTGATTGTTATTTAAAGTTACAAAATTAAATAAACACTTCATTTAGATTATACTTTTAAAAAATAAGTAAAAAAATTAAACTTTGTTAAATGAAAAAACTTATCTTAGACTCTTTCGGTGTATCAATATTCAGCTCACGATTCCAATCCTCTCTTTAGTATTCGCTTACACTTATCCACACAGTATTTTTGAACCATATACTGTGTGGATAAGTGTGAGCGAATACTAAAGAGAGGATTGGAATCGTGAGCTGAATATTGATTCACCGAAATAGTGTCTAAGATAACAAAGTTTTTTTTCATTTAACAAAGCAATCATTTTTTTACTTATTTTTTAAAGTATAATCTAAATTAACAGTGTCAATTAAACGGCATGAAAATGGAGGCTTTATACTTATATGCTGATTTTCAATGTAAAAAAAGTTATTTGGTTTTGCACCCTGTTGACCTAATTCCTAAAAGCGGTGGCTACTGTAGTTTGAAGTTTTGATTTTTTATATTTTTACTTTTTAGACTGACTAAGTAAGTTAAACACCATTGAATATTATAAAATACATCAAATTTTGTTTCAGCTATTCCAGCTACAGATGTCTTCAAGCAAGGTTTAGAAGATTTACTGAAATTGTGTGATCACATGAATTCCACTTTCAAGGTGAATTGTAATTTATATATCGTCAAATGACAAAACTACGAATGTGGAGATTCTAAGGATTTGCGGTTTTTGAAAAACAAAACCGCTACTCGGGTTAATCGGTTATTTTTTTCCTCTGGTTTTAACCGGGACCAGTTAAAAGTAACTGAAAACTGTTCCTTTGAAACACCGGTTCTAGTTGCTTGGTTGGTTGAACGATTCCGGCTGTCTATTTAGGTTAGGTTTGAATTATCGTCGCACTAGAGCTACAAGGGCGTCGTAATTTAGAACCACAATCATGTGACGAGTCGACACTCGAGTGCAGGTGTCACCCAACGCAGCATCGGACTTTGGAGCATTAATTGTACTAACTTCTAACTGTACTGTAGCATGTACTAAGATGTACTACACTAGGACTTTGGCGACGGGAGTCGTAATTTAGAACGCTAATCATATAACGAATCGATACCGATTTCTCTACTTAAAATATCTCGAAGGTATGATTTACGAAAACTTCCTGAAAAACATTAAAAACGCCTTATCAGAAGGAATAATTTGTAGTTGGTTGGTTGGACATATATATTCAGGTTTGTGTGCTTGGTCAGAGACCCGCTTATAAACCTTAATAATTTGTATTAATACATAATTTTTCATTTATAAACAATGAAATTTATAGTAAATAAAAATGTATAGTAAAAGGTTTTTTAATTAAAAAATAGCACTGAAGATTTTTGTTGCCACGTCATGTGTCAGAGGAATACCATTACCGATACCATAGTTCTTGATGCCGTGGGGCAATATCTGCAGCGAGAGTATTAATAAATAATGAAATGAACCCATATCATACAAATATGGTATGATATATTTTATAACGCCATAATCGATTGATTTGTCTAACTGCATTAAATTTTTCCTTCAATTTAGGGGTGTCGGCTCGTCACTTGACTGTAGTTCTTAATTACGAGGCCTGTTGTGTAGCTCTGGTGCGACGATAATGCAAACTAACAATAACCTTCAGCTTAGCCGGTTAAAATGTATATTCAAACCCTATACTTCAGCTTTAACCGGTTCAGGTAAAGAAATGTTTATGTCCATTTAACCGAAGCCCAAAACCGGTTTAACTGTTTCCGGTTTTCCATCCCTTTGCACATTTGTGGTTTTGTCATTTTACCGACGATATATTGCTCCGAGAGACACAGACACGTCTCCCATTGAGCTATCATGGCAAAAGCATTAATTTATCTTGTAAATAATAAGTTAAAACATCTTAAATTTAAAATAAATATTAGTATATAAATGAGATAGTGTGTCATCTAATATCTCAAGGTCACCTGAGAAAGCCATTTGGATGGTTCTTAAATTAAAAAAAATTATAAGCATGTCAACATGTTATTGATAAATTTTAGTCCTTATTTTTTTTTACCCAATATGCATTTGTTGATTAGGGGAATATTAAACTTAATTTTTTTACAAACTGTTGTAGTTATAATACTATTTCAAGTGTACTGTAACAAAACCTGCACCATTTCAGTATTTTTCAACACATAATTTTTTTTTTCAGACTGCAGTGGAAGATTATAAAGAAAATCAAACGGATGATATTGAGAAGAAACTTGAAGAAATGGATTGTTAAAACATTAATAGAAATTGTATATAATATGTTTTGTACAGTTCCAAACAAAGGATATTGAAAAATAAATTGCTTGTAAATCTTTGAAAAGTTTTAAGATTTTTTTGAAAAAGATCTCCATTGAAAACCAAATTAATATATGGACATAAACTGAATAGTGGTTAAAGAAAGGTCCATATTTATTAGAAACTAGTATTCAAATAGAATTTTTTGGACTAACCTTACAGGTCTTCTGGCCTGTTGTTAGCCATTTTATTTGTATTTAGTTTCTATTTTGCAAAGATTTACGTATCATTTTGAACTGCCTGGAAATGAGGCAAAATATGGTTGTTTTCTCTGTGTAAATTTTAATATTTTCAATAAATTAAATACTTGTTTAAAAAAATAACTAGATTTATGAAGAGACGATTTAAAATGAAAAAGTAGAATATCAATTAAAAAAGATATTTCATAAAGTTTGAAAAATTGCTAGAAAGATGGTATATAAAAGAAACGGGAAAAAGCGCCTGGTCTAACTATCTGAAGGTTAAAACTTATATTCAGGATAACGTAGAAAAGTTGAATGCTATTTCCCATGAGGTAGACTATTCATTTATGATACCTTCTGTTACTCCAAATTAAATATTATATTCTTTTTTGCCAACAAAGAGGCTACATTAACATCAAATTGAACAGATGCGGGTTCGATTCCCGCCTTCGCGCTGGGTGTATATTCCTTTCTCTGTGACAGCAAAAAATTCGTTCTATGTCTGTCTTACTTGACGAAGACTTTATATGCGGGTCTCTGATCAAGCACACAAGCCGGAATATATATGTTAATGTATATGTATGAGTGTATGAACATATCAAATTGTTTGGATTGTAACGCTCATAACTAGTTATGAGATTTGTAGATGCTGAAAATTTTTTTTTCTAGCATTTCATAAAATTTCAACAAACTTAAGATTTAAATTAATTTCAATAATTAAATGCTATTAATCTTACATAAAGTTGGTTACTTATGAGAGAATGATTATGGTTGAGAATTTTTTACCTTGTTACATTTATTTATCATGTAATTACCAAATTTACTGTTACAAAAACATTTTTTCAATTCTAGTTACACTAGAAAGTGGTTACAACTGACATGTCGCACAACGACTAGCAATTTTTATTTTTTGTCTGTAACACTTATTAATCATTAAAAAATCGTGGATACTGCATCAATTTTGTTCTTTTCCATCATTACATGAAATTAAACTAATCGGCTTTATTTTTTGTGACACAACGACTGGCGATCCAGAAGAACATTTTGAGTCCTAGTCCAATTTTTGGAAATCAAATTTAATTTAGCGATTTTTAAAAATTAAAGCAACATGCAATTTTGCTGAATTGTAATTGCTGATCGGCAAAAGGTCTCAGAAAAACGATTATTAGACAAATTGTAAAGCCTGTTTGTACAATATTTTTTGGCTTATAGAATTTTGGAGTATATACCTCCATCTGATTGTTACACCAAATCCAAAAATGCCAACCAGACTCACTCAATTGAATAAAAAATAACATTGTATGTTCTGTGTGTTATTGGGAAAACTTAACCACTTTGAAAGGCTTATATATTGGTAGATAGTAAACAAAGTTTAGTTTGAATTATCGTCGCACTAGAGCTACACGAGGGCTATTGGCGACGGCTCGTATTTATAACCACAGTCAAAAGTGACAAGACGACACCTGAGTAGGCACCCAGCGCACCGTAAGGGCGACATCGAAACGCACGTTAGGACTTTGAAGAATATTCTAACGGCACTCCCTCTACTGGGTATTATTTGTACGGACATTTTTTGGATGCAGTTTATAGGTCGGCAGTTTATTTTGGCGATGTCCGGACCGAACACTGGGAACCTTTAGCATGGTAGGGAATGCTAACCGACTTGGGCTCTCCAGCCCAGTAAACAAAGAACGAGAATAACCTACTTTCCTGTTATTTTAATACTTCTTGGAATTCTACGTATAGACAAGCAGATGGGGGGGGGGGGGGAAGTATAACAGATAACACTAAAGTCCTACCATTGACCTTTCTAACAACAACAAAGACTTAAAATCGGACATTAGAACCAGAGTTAAAACATACAGACACACAAAGTTTAAGAGACTGTTGTCTGATGTCTAACCTTTTGAAATTTTTTTTTTAAATAACTGGACGGTTAGAATAGGATTTGGAAGATGGTAACACATAAAAATCTTCACTATATCAATACCTAAACTAAACTCCTCTGCGCAACAGCCATTACTGGGCCAAGGCCTGCCGTGCCCATTTCAGCTTTCGTGACCTAGGGCTCTGGGGTGCTAGGCATATGTCCCGGTAAGGTGGTCAGCCTCATGCGGAACCCCCAGTGTTTAGTTCCCAAGCATGCTTGGTACCTATTTTATCGACCCACTCAAGAGATGAAAGGATGGGTGAACCTGGCCCAATCCGGGATTCTATCCCCGGACCTGTGGCGTGGCAATGCGAAGCACTACCACTAAGCCACTTGGCCTCATATCAATACCTACTTTCCATATATAAAAAAAATCAAATTAAAAAAAAGGCCAAAAATGTAAAGGAAAAAAACATTTAAAGAATACAGCTAGTCTAAAGAAGTAATTTTTTTAGTTCTATTTTTAGGATCACCTATACACTTGTTCCTTTTGCTCCTTTAGTTTCGACTAATGGAGCAACTTTTTTTTCGTTATATTCCTTTTGCTTCCTATTAGGACTTATATAATCAGAACTTAGATTTTCTCATTGCCATTTATACAAAATCTATTTAATTAGAGTAGTAATCTATCATGGAAAACGGTCAGCTTAAAATGTTAAACAATTGTAAAACACAACAGTAGAAATACCTTAATTTTGATAAATCGCAGTTCATTTTGGCTTCAGGCTGTCATAATACAATTGTTAGATGCACATTATACTCTGTAGTTGATGGGGTACAATTTGTAGTCGCTCAAGCCCCCTTCCTTGTACAACATGATTTTTTTTTGTTTTTGTCATGGTTTTTTCAATGTAGAGCTTTATAGTATTAAGGGTTGTACTTAAATTATAAACTATTAAAATTTGGTATTTTAAAATTTGAAGTATGGAGGAATCATTTATAATAATCTACTCCAGAAATATGATTTAAAAAAAAATAAAGAAATGTATTTTTCAATTTAAATTTTATACTGATGCAGAGAAAGCAAGTCTACAACTTCAGCAAATTTTCTTACCCCTCAGAGGGTAAATCATGCTCTTATGACTAAAATGAAATTCAGTGAATAATAAGTCCAGGGTTCATACCCCATCTATGATACTGAAATTCAGAAGTTTCTAAGGAGTTTTTCCAGGAGTGCAGCAATGTAAATTCAGGAGATAACGGGGAATAAAATTGAATATGCTTGTTTATTATTATATTATTCTAGTGACTTCACTTCACCTCAAATGATGAAACAGAAAAAAATCTTCGCTAAAAGAGTTATTATGCGGTGCATTATGGAACATTAACTACTATCACAAAATCCGAACTCATTTTTCAACTGCACATGCGCAGTACTTATTCCGAATAAAGCACAGGAGAAAAATAGCAGAGAAAGAAGAAAAACGATTCGTGACGAAATTTTTTTTCAAGAGAGATAAAAAATATCGAGATGAGACAAATTTCAGGAGTTATAAAGGGCCCTTAGAAAAAATAAATGAAATTCAGGAGTTTTTCAGGAGGTGTACAAACCCTGTAAGTCTCAAAAGTTGTCTAACACACGAGTCTAAGAACAATACTGCTTTGAACAATTCCTTGGAACTTGATTTTCTCAGTTCTAAACCTATTTTGCTTCTAAAGTAAGATAAGTAATTAGTACTTCTGTCAGATATAATACTATTAATATATTGAGTTGAATGAACGAATGTTGCGAGGCCCAGTGGGTTAGGGGTAGTGCTTCGCATTGCCACGCGACAGGTCCGGGGACCGAGTCCTGGATTGGGCGAGGTTGACTGATCCTTTCTTCGTGGGTCGATAAAATGAGGACCAAGCATGCTTGGGAACTGGGGGGGTTCTGTGGGAGGTTGGCCACCTAACCGGGACATATGTCTAGCACCCCAGAGCCCTTTGTCACATCAGCAGAAATCTGCACTGCAAGCCTTGGTCCACTAACGGGCTGTTGCGCCGAGGAGTTTAGTTTTAGTCAGATAGAAGTCCCAGATTTAAAGGCTTAATAATTATAACAGGTTATAAATAAGGTTTTTTTTAAACTCTATCTGTGAATCAGTATAATAAAAATAGTATGTTCCAGACCTTTGAATCTTCTTTTAATTCAAGATATTTTATTAAATAAATCTCCCAATCGTTATAAAAAAAAGTTTTTATAAGCAAAAGATAACAGTTTAAAAACATGCAACATGAGAAAAATAATGTACAACACAGGAATATAATACACAGGCATACACCTAGTTACGCTCTCATACACAGCACTCGCTTGTACCAAGCCAAGGTATAAAAAAATAACAGGATTAAAAAAGATGGTGAAAGAAAAACGTTTAAGCCTCAATATTGATGGGTTAGGTATGAAATGCATTGGAAGAAGAGTTTATGGAAATGCTGGAATATTAGACGTATGTTTCAAAGTTATCCGTCCACAGCGTATCACAAGTCGTACTTAGAATATTGCTGATTGTGTCTTTAACAAGCTTCTGAATTTCTTCTTGGACTTCTTCGATTTCTCGGTCAGTGTTGATTACCTGAAAAATAAATTAAAAGTTATTAGACCTTTGGATGGCACTGGCATATGTGTCATATGTCTTCTGTAGATGAATTGGATTTAAAAACTAACTTCTCACAAAGTCTTTTCAAGAACAGATATTCCGGTATAAAATTGGTTAATTGACTTATCTTCAACAAGGAATGACGGAAAGTTTCAACAGCTTACAAGAAAAACCCGAAACGTAATTTTCGATTTACGAACACATTTATTTTCTTGAAAAACAAAACAGGGATGCCAACTCTAAAAACACAATTACAACAAAAACGTTTTGCTCCTGAACATGAGCTACGAGACTAGACAGAGCACCGGTGGGACAAAACATGAGCACTGGGAAATAATTTAAAACTACTTTAAAAAAAACGATTAAATTGCAACACAAGACAACGCGACATAACTAGAAACCAATCAGAGCAGGAACTAGAATATAAGCTGCTAAAAAAATGTGTCTTCCATAATAGGGTATGTTTCTTTTTTAAAATTTTAAAAACAAATGTGTACACTTATTGGTAACTATAACTTTAAAGCAAGATTTTTTTTTCTTTTGTTAAAAAATGTTTCTAACTAATCTTACTAGAAAGAACAAAAAATTTATTATAGGCTAATTCCATGCAAAATTACCTTTTCTGTAGTTTAAGTCACATGTGTAAAAAGTGATATCACAACGATTTTTAACATTAAATGAAAAAAAATATAGCAGAATATCTGATCTACATATGAAGAGTACAGGGGAAGAACCGCTTGATTTATTAGGAGTCGTCCCGTAATTGTGTCTGCTTGGCGGCAGGAAACCGGTTTCTCTTTCTTCTTCGCTTGGTCCAAGCGCCGGAATCGTGCATCGCTTGAATCTCGGTGGGTAGAAAAGTCGTGGTTTAGGACTTTTCAATTAATTTGCGAATCTTAAAATTTCTCTTAATTGTTTTAGAAAAATTCGTGATTTTCAATCAATCGTACTTTATTTTTAAAGCTTAACATGATGATGAACACAGTCTTTTGAATAAAACGCGAACTGAATTTCAGGGTTGCAGTGAGAGAAGATGCACAAGAAAGTGAGAAACTGGTTTCCTTACATCAGTTTAGGCGATTACTCGCTATCATCGCCAAAGATGCCTGATGAGGAAAGTTTTCTACAAAATTAAGCGGTTTTTCCCCTGTACTCTTCATATATTAAAACTAAATAATGCAACAGGCTTATTTAATTTATTTTTCAAATACAAAAAGGTTGTAAGCTCCTCTTAAATTGTGACGTACACTACAGTTACATGGAATTAGCCTATAACGTATTTGAAAACTACGCATTTAATGATCAAGAAGTGAATTTTAAAACAGTTGAACAAATTTGTATTAATATATAATTGTTGAATTCACAAAATGTTTACTAGTGGGCATGCTGGCTCAATGCCAAATTTGAAGGTCCAACCAACTATTGATTAGTTACAAAACAATAGTGGCCCACCCTGGAAACAATATCAAGACCAGATAGTAGTATTTTTTCAAGCTTTCAAAGTACTACTACTTAATGGAGATACAATCTAGTTAGCTAATTTAGACTCTTTTGGTACACGAAAACTATTTCATTTATTCTAAAAGTAGTTAGTAATTTTTTCAAGCTTTTCAAAAGTACTACCTACTATCAGATGGGAGATACAATCTATGTTAGCTAATTTAAGGACTCTTTTGGTACAACGAAAGCCTAGTTTTCAATTTTATTCTAAAAGTAGTTAGTAATTTTTTTTTCAACTTTCAAAGTACTACTACTACAGATGGGAGAACAATCTAGTAGCTAATTTAAGACTCTTTTGGTACACCGAAAGCCTAGTTTTCAATTTTATTCTAAAAGTAGAGATCTGATCTAAGAGCAAAAGTAACTGTGAGTACATCACCCTTTTGGTAATCTCAAGATTTTTTAAAGAATTGATCATTGGCATGGGTGCCACTCTTCAAAATTTACAAGACTGAACTTTAAAAATAACAAAATACCGACCTAGCGTTCTTCGTTATAATTTTAGAAATAAAATATAACATTACCCCTTCAAGCAGCAAATAAAATTTCAACCTTACTTAATAAGTATTTGCTTAATGTAAATGAAATATATATATATAGTACTTATGAAAAAATTAAATACTTGCCAACATTGAAATTTTAAAAATCTTACAATTTCAATGGACAAGTTGCATGAAACGCGAAATTCATAATATATGTGTTTTTCTGGTACATTAGAAGCTGCAGATTCCGAATGTAAGGTTAAATATTCACAAATATGTTTAATTTCAACAAAAAATGCATTTGAAATTTGCCGAAAATGTACGTCACTGAAAACAGCTCTGACGTCAACTGTTATGTTTTTGGCGATGTTTCGATCTATGCTGTAATACACTTTATAAAATAGTAAACCTTACAATATTATTTGTAACCAGTTCATATCAAGGAAGTTAAACAGCTTGTTCCAAGTTTGGTTGGTCCAGTTTCAAACGGATACAGTGAAACGGGATATGAAATAACACGCCAAGAACAAAAAAAAAAAGCCAACCGTGACGTCATTTGTTATGCTAAGAGAGGTTTAACAGGAGTGACGTATCATTAACTTTAAAAATGAATTTAAAAATAAATACATCTTTAAAACCAGAAATACTTGAGTTTTAGAGGTTTTTTAATATGCTTAATCGAATAAATATGTTTGTGGAAAACGCTGTAATTGTCCATTATGGGGTTCGAAAGGGCAGAGGTCAAAGTGACAAATTAAGAATATATAGGATTTAAAAAAACGGATATAAAAAGGATTAAAAAAAAAACAGAGCACAACTTAAAACCTCAAATAACTGCATTACCGATCCACAAGGAAAGCATTTAAAAAAGTTTTACACTGTTCAAGTTCAATAACTTATTAGGAAACATACACTTATTAGGAAAAAAGTTCAAGCCTCTTCAAATACTTTTCAGAAAAATTCAAGGAATAAAAATTACTAAAATCAGAAAATCTGAATAGATAAACGTTTTTTTTTGGTTAAAAGTAAAACCTGTATTCAGGTGTCGGCTCGTCACTTGACTGTGGTTCTATAAATACGACGCCCGTCGCCAATAGCCCTCGTGTAGTTCTAGTGCGACGATATTTCAAACTAAACTAAACTCTGTATAAAACCCGCATTAGGCCGAAGTACAAAAAATTTCTAAAAAAAAGCTTCAACACACAGAATTTTATTTTTTAACATTTAAGCTTTTCTTGCCATCACATGGTCACGATTCACGGATCATTGATTAGAAGCAATAGAAAAAATGTTCTGGTTGATCCAAGTTGACCCCGGAGCTATAAAAGTAAAACGAGACTCTTCCAATAATGCAAAACCAAAGAACTTTCAATCATTACGTGCCAAGCGACGTCATCAGTAATTTTCGAGAAAATTACTAGGCAGTAAAATAAGTTAATTAGGAAGCATTGTTGGTTTGCACTGGCAGTTGGGTTAGCCGATATTTGAAGAAATATTAGTGTAATCGAATCTTAATTAATTTTCAAATTTTAATTAAATTTTTCATCTTTATTATTAAAATTAAAAATTTTAAGTTTAGTTTTCATTGATATAGACCGAGAATGGTGAAAAAGTTGTGTTGTGCAAAATTCGGCCCCTTTTTTTAGGACACTATATTTTCTAAAACTACTTGACCTATACAGGAGTATATGCGGCATTCATTAATAACTTTATTAATAAATCATTCAAATCTACATAGTTCCGGACAGATTTCGGTCAATCAAAACCTTTCAATATTTTGTTACTTTAAAGTATGAAAGGTGATAAAGGCCGGTCCGGCTAAATCGTATTTTTTGGTTGCTTTCGCATAACAAAAGAGATTTAGATAACAAAATTTTGTATTTAATTTTTTTTCATTGGCCGATTACATATATTTTAACAATCAGTAACTATCGCATCGGCCAAAAAGCACCATCGGACGATCCCTTTTTATTTTTTATTTAAAATAAAAAAAAACTAAAAATAGATATTTCTTTAAAAATCGTACAATTTCTTCACATGTCCGTACAATCTTACAATAAACTGAAATTCCGTACATTGTATACGGCCAACTTTATGGTTATTATTATGTGGCAATATATTTACACAGTTGCTTATTTACAAGAATATTTAACTTATTTATAAATAAAAAAAACTATTTTAATTCCTTTCAATTTATGTTTAGTTTAGTTTGAATTATCGTCACACTAGAGGGCTATTGGCAACGGGCGTCAAAATTTAGAACCAGTCAGGTGACGTTCAATTTATGTACTTTTGGGAAAAAGCTTGTTATTTTAGTGGACTAGAAATTACTAACAAAAAGTAAAATCTGAATATACAAAGCGTGAATAAGCCGAACTTTCATATTTTGTTTCAAACTAAAACCTGCCTAAAATTTAGAAACCCCAGACGTATAAGCCGAAGAAGAAAAAATTTCTAAAAAAAAAGTTTTAAACATAATCAAAATTTAAGCTGTTCCTGTGATCGACTCACGGACACTTAATCAGAAGAAAATATTCTGGTTGTTCCATTATGCCTGAACCGGAGCTACAAAAGTAACGAGATGACATTCTTTCGATCACGCAGAGCCAGAGAATCATCAATCATGGCAATGCGATATTATCGGCGGATTTCACGAAAATTACTAGGCAGCAAAATAAGTAGACTGTGGTCAAATGTGGATTGCACTAGCGTTGACCGATATTTGAAGACATCTTAGTGTAACCTAATCTTAATTCATCTTAAAATTTTACCAAAAAACCCTCTTTATTATTAAAAACTATAATTTAAACTACTTGTTTATTGAAATTTATTTATATTTTTTTTCATTCAAGCACTTTTCAAGTAGTGTACGAAAAATTAAAAAATCCAAAAATAGCTAAAAAACAATCGGGAGAAATACACAGTAAAGCGGGTAGGCGGGAGGATGAACAAAAATCGGTAGACTTGGCAACTCTGCACAGGTGATGTCATAGCGAGCGCCAGTGAAAAAATACGAAAAATATTTGCATTTGAGAAAGAGTCTTAATTTGCCTACATGTTCGGCTTTTGCTCAGTTATTTTAAAAGACGGAATTCCGTCCCCCGGACGAAAGAGTGGCACCCATGATCATTGGATTAGCAAGCATAGACTATAATGTAGTTTACCAAGACAACAATCATATTCTGCTTAAAATACATAATCTTAAAAATGGACACAAGCGCAACAAACACACCTTCCAATTGTCTTCTCGCAGAAGTCCGTAGACCTTCTTCACTTCATTTTGAAAGTCACCCCTCTCGTACCGCTCTTCCCCGAAGCCACTTCGTTTGACCATGGCTTCAGGCGCTAGGTCGAGAAATAGGACTAGGTCAGGTTTCGGAAGACCCACATCAGATTGCTTGCACCACGAAAAGTTCAGGCCCTGTGGATATGGAATTTTAGAAATTAGAATATTAAGATATACATGTTTAATGAGGTTGTTTCATGTTGTGAATGGCAACAGCTCTAACGGTTAGTTTTCATTTGTTGCCTGGAATTACTTATGTTTCCAAAATGAGTTTTCTAAGAATATTTTACTTACTAAATTTTTTAAATGTTCACTTCTTGCTGTGCTGTTGGTTGTTCAAAACATTTGTTAAAGAAAGCTTGCATAGAAAGAAAAAATTCTTTTCATCTATATCGGTCATTTCGAGAGTGAAACAGAAACAATCAATGAAATCGCAGTACAGAAAAATTTAAAACAAGAGCATTACATCATCTGAAACATTCCTACTAATGGGAACAAACTTTTAACAATGATGCAACAAATGACATTGTTTAAAGGGGCGTCCAATAATTATGCAAGGTGGTTTTGATTTTTTTTTTAGCCCTCCTGGTGTGATTTGGCTTGACTCCTTTCCCCGATCTCATGCCAGATTTTTTTAAAATTTGTGTACCTACTGTAAAGGGTTTAAAAACACAATTCACTTTATTAATTTGATTCAAGATTAGTTTTTAAGATTACACAGAGCGTAGTCTGGAATCACAATAAAAAAGTTAAACAATAAAATACTGAAATAGTCATAGAAAATAAAATTACATTCAGTCCACAACTTGTGCACAGCCCCAAGAGTGACTATTTGAACCAACAGGTATCTCTTTTTAAAGGTTGATGTGTCGCTCTTAAGTCCTTTGAATTAAAACTATTTTCAGTCCAAAAATAATTTGCTTTAGATAAAAGTGTATCTTTATTTAAACTAGAAAATAACCTTTGATGGTTTGTCAACAAAAATTGTTCCTTTTTTCAAGAGATTTCAGCCCTACCAAAAAATATTACTAAATTGTTTCATCAACATGATAAATAGATCTGCTACAAACTACAACAGGCCCATTTCTTACCTCTAACGTCATTTACTACATTTAACTCAAAACCAAATTGTAACATATGTACTCCGTGCTAAATTTAAATTCACTATATACATTTAATATATAGTATAACATAATACAGTCTTTGAACACCATTTGAGGTCAAAAATAGATTTAAATACCTTGTTCTCACATGGTCACTATTGGTAATGCCAAGATGTCATAGGCTTATAGATATATCTAGTCTTATATTAGATTTATTGGAAGGTTATTTCATTTGAAAAGTTAAATCTAGTTACCTTTTTAGCATAAGAAAAAGCAACTCCAGAATATGCATATCTATCCACTATCAGACTCACACCAGAATTAAGAAGTCTTAGCATCTTGGGGCTGAAATAATACAAATAATTTATCAAATACAGTTCATTAAATATGTAAATGCAAAAAAGAATTTGCCCAATGTTGATCCTTGTTTGTTGTCTTTCAAATGTTGAAATTACTTTAATGTTACATACAAGCTAACTTTTTCTTTTCATTACAATATGCAGCAATTAAAAATATCAGCACGATTTTTACATGATACAAGATATTTCTTTTTGAGTATGCATAGGGGGCTAGGGAGCCCAGTCGGTTAGGCAATCGCCTAGCATGCGAAAGGTCCCAGGTTCGGGCATCGCCAAATTAACTGCCGACCTATAAACGGCTCGTGCAATACACCACTTTCGCTCAAATCTAATAATTTTTTCTCTTTCCTGATGCCATCATCTGAAAAAATTAAATAAAACTTTTAACGAAAACATTTAAAATTCAAAATGTTTATTTTATTCTTTTGCCATTACTTTCAGAAACTAAATTCATTATTTGAAAAATAATTGACATGATTCAAGTGACGTAATTCCGCCAGTCTTCATTCCCCGATTTTATTGTGGGTTTATTTGATGATTTTTTCATTGATTTTTCTGTTGACTGCATGTATGCATATTTAAGCAATAAATGTATAGTTAAGCTATTACTGAACTATGATGGTTAATAAAGGTCATTGCACTAGAGCTGCATATTAGTGTTTTATATCTTTATTTTTTTGCCAAATACGTTGCCAAACTCGCCAAATTATTAAATAAAACTCGCCAAACGGGGAATTTCTTTTATAAATAATTTATAAGCTGGTCGGTTGTTCAAAGGTCATTGTGTTAGAGCTGTATAATGGGTGTGTTTGTAGCTATATCTATTTTCTCGCCAAATTATTTCCCAAAACGCGCCAAATGAGCTAAAAGGTTTTATGTATTTATGAGGGAATTGTGATGAAATTTATGAGTGCATTTTATAGCGTATTTTTCATTTTGGAATTTTAAGGCAATGAAACAGGATTTTATAATTTATAATGAGCGGAAACAATAATAAGTTTATGATCCTATAAGAGGGTATATGGTACACATATTTGGAATCTATTTGATATTTTTTTAATTCTGTGCGAAGAACGGGTATAAATTCGCTAGTTACATAATAAAAGCTGTGTCTTCTAGCTTGTGCATTTATGCATGGCATACACATGGTTCTGTTTTATTAAAGACTAGCTGTTATACCCGACGTTGCACGGGTAGAGGTGGAAGAATAATTTAACAGTCAATTTAACTATTCTTTCATTTTAATTACATAAGATATGAAGATTACCCAGTAATTTTCCATTTAATTACCCAACTTGGATATAGTAATGATTAATATTAATTTCAAAAATACCTTTGATAAGAAGCTGAAATTAAAAATAAACTGCTAAAAAGCTAGCAAACGATTTTTGTTTTAGATGTTTATTTCTAATTTTTTAGCTGTAATTAAACTAAATATATTAAAAATCGTTTTAAAAAATGTTTAAAATAAAACTAAATAAACAATCCGTGAGAACGTGCAGTTGAAGGAGCAATAAACCTCTAAGGTCTTCAATGCATTGGATGGGAAACATAAAAACGTTTGAAAACGATAGAAGGAATGGTCTGATTCGAAAATTTCTTAGCCTATGTTTGTTCCGGAGATGAGATGAATTTTTGCGCCAAATTTCTTGACGATCTGTTGCGTGGTTCTTTAGATCTCGTGTCTTAAACAAACAAACAAACAAAAGTTGCCTTTTATGTATATAGATAAAACCTTTTAGCTCATTTGGCACGTTTTGGGAAAAAAATTGGCGAGAAAATAGATATAGCTACAAACACACCCATTATACAGCTCTAACACAATGACCTTCGAACAACCAACCAGCTTATAAATTATTTATAAAAAAAATGCCCATTCGGCGAGTTTTAGTTAATAATTTGGCGAGTTTGGCAACGTATTTGGCGAAAAAATAAAGACATAAAACCCTAATATGCAGCTCTAGTGCGACGGCCTTTATTAACCATCATAGTTCAGTAATAGCTTAACGATAAATTTATTGCTTAAATATGCATACATGCAGTCAACAGAAAAATCAATGAAAAAATCATCAAATAAACCCACAATAAAATCCGGGAATGGAGACTGCCGGAATTACGTCACTTGAAACATGTCAATTATTTTTCAAATAATGAATTTAGTTTCTGAAGTTAATGGCAACAGAATAAAATAAACATTTTCAATTTTAATTACTTTTGTTAAAAGTTTTATTTAATTTTTTCAGCCGATGGCATCAGGAAAGTAAAAAAATGATCGGATTTGAGCCAAAGTGGTGTAGTTTTTTCAGAAAAACGTTCGAAACGATAGAAGGAATGGTCTGATTCGAAAAATTCTTAGCCTATGTTTGTTCCGGAGATGAGATGAATTTTTGTGCCAAATTTCGTGACAATCTGTTGCGTGGTTCTTTAGATCTCGTGTCTTATACAAACAAACAAACAAACAAGCAAACAAACGGAAGTTGCCTTTTATGTATATAGATTTCTTATTAATAAGTGGAAATACAATTTAAAAGTGTTTGCTAAATTTTTTAGCTCCCCCATCTCTTTTCTTTCCCTTTTTACAACAATCATATAATAACAACAAAACAAATGATTTTGGCTGGCTGAACGATCAGCTTTACAATGCTGTTACAATTGAGTACGATGCAAATATAAAAAGTATATATATTGATACTTCAATTAAACAAATCTTTCAAAATAAACCATCTATGTTACTTTTAGAAACACTTACACAGCTTCCCATCTATTTGCAGAGAATAGTAGATGAATGGCATGATCTTCTACTTCATTGGAACCAGTAAGATACTTATTTATAATATCCCCGATGGGTGTGCTACGATCTGAAATGGCAATAAACTTAATTTAATACAACTATAAGGATAAACACAAATTAAATTATCGTAATACAAAGTAGGTACAAGTTCATTCATGCTGAAATTTTGGATCTAAAATTATTCAGCATAATATTTTTAGTAACTGCAAATTGCACAGCTATTCTGCGTTTGTTCAAGAACTTTTTTTAGGGATGAAAGAATATATTTTGCCTATTTAGTGGAAAAACCACTAATTAGACAAAAAAAAATATTATAAGAACATTTGGAAATTTGCTATTTCTATTGTCAGAGAAATCAGGCTTGAATCCTTATCACAATGCCCCCCCCCCCCCTATTCAAAGTTTTTTAATACCGTCGAATCGGGTATCTTTGGCCATGGAGACTAACTTCGGTCCAAACGTCGGAAAAAGATTTGTTTCTAAATTTCTATTCATAAAATGATCCCATCTTAAATTGTTTTATATTTTTGGAAAGGTGGAAACATTGCCTTTCATTTCATGTAAAAAAAATTCTCATTCTAATTTTGGCAATACTACAAATGACGTTTGTATTCTTACGAGCATTTAATGACAAAAATTTATCTCTTCCAAATTTTGTCTGGAACAACTAAAAAATATTGAAAATAGCTAAATAAATCACTGTATATATATATTATTCTTTTATTTATGGGGATGAATATTACACCATTTGTTTTAATCTAAGTTGAATACTTTTTATGCTATATTTAATTATTGGTCGGAACTGGGATACTTTTGTCGACGAATGCAGGTAACTTTGGTCCAAGATATAAGGATTTCTTTATTTAACTTTACACTTTCAAAAAAAATTAAACCAGTATTCTTTGAAATTATTTTTGAAGAAGTCTTACTCCTATAATTATCCATTTTTGAATATTACACCATTTGTTTCAATCTAAGTTGAATACTTTTTATGCTATATTTAATTATTGGTCACTGGGATACTTTTGCCGATGAATGCAGGTAACTTTGGTCCAAGATGTAAGGATTTCTTTATTTAACTTTACACTTTCAAAAAAAAAATTAAACCTGTATTCTTTGAAACTATTTTTGAAGAAGTCTTACTCCTATAATTATCCATTTTTGAATATTACACCATTTGTTTCAATCTAAGTTGAATACTTTTTATGCTATATTTAATTATTGGTCACTGGGATACTTTTGCGATGAATGCAGGTAACTTTGGTCCAAGATGTAGGATTTCTTTATTTAACTTTACACTTTCAAAAAAAATTAAACCTGTATTCTTTGAAACTATTTTTGAAGAAGTCTTACTCCTATAATTATCCATTTTTGAATATTACACCATTTGTTTCAATCTAAGTTGAATACTTTTTATGCTATATTTAATTATTGGTCACTGGGATACTTTTGCCGATGAATGCAGGTAACTTTGGTCCAAGATGTAGGATTCTTATAACTTAACTTCAAAAAAATAACTGATTCTTGAATTATTTTGAGAAGTCTTCTCTATAATTATCATTTTGAATTTACACATTTGTTCAACTAAGTGAATATTTATGCAATTAAATGTCACTGGATCTTTGCTAAATGCAGGTACTTTGGCCAAGATGTAAGATCTTTAACTTACACTTTCAAAAAATAAGTATCTTGAATATTGAAGAAGTCTTACTCCTATAATTATCCATTTTTGAATATTACACCATTTGTTTCAATCTAAGTTGAATACTTTTTATGCTATATTTAATTATTGGTCACTGGGATACTTTTGCCGATGAATGCAGGTAACTTTGGTCCAAGATGTAAGGATTTCTTTATTTAACTTTACACTTTCAAAAAAAAAATAAATTAAACCTGTATTCTTTGAAACTATTTTTGAAGAAGTCTTACTCCTATAATTATCCATTTTGGAATTAATTTTTTTTCAAAATTAAATGATTTTAAATATTAAAAAGATAAAGATAATATGCAAGAAACATACAACATTCAAAATCGCTGATGTCGAAATGTAAACCTTTTCAAATTCCTAAATACGAATACTACATTATTTTTTTCCTTTTATAATAAAATCGTTTGCATTTTATAAAGATAATTGTTATTAAATCTTGCTTCTAAAAATAAGTTATTTTCCCTTATTAAAATTGAAGTTTACTTTTCTTTTAAGCGACAATCATTCTGGTATTCATAGTGTAATGTCATTCTACGATGCACTGCAATGTAAATGTCAGGTTATATACCATTTTTAATAACTATGTAATTTATAACTGTTATTTTTATGTTTCAACATTTTAATATTACTATTTAATTCAGTAACATAGCCTTTAAGGTTGTTATAAAGTATGTTTCTTAAGTAGTTCATGCTTGGACCAAAGTTACCCACAGGATCCTAACCGTGTCCTAATTTTTTAAACTAACACCAATTTTTTTTTAAAATTTATAAAATGTAACAAAAAAGCTTGGAAATTATTCCTAAAAGAACAATACTTTGAATGCATAATGATTTTTAAGTGTTCAAATCATATTTGTAGTAAATTTTCTTTGGAAAAAAAACTGATTTTGGACCAAAGTTACCAGCACTGAATACTGATGATACCGAATGTTTTTAGTTTTTAATTTAAATCTTGTAAAGTAGACATAGGCCTAGTGGCTTAGTGGTGTAGTGTTTCGCATTGCCACGCCACAGTTCCGGGGATCGAATCCCGGATTGGGCGAGGTTGACCCATCCTTTCATCCCTTAAGTGGGTCAATAAAATGGGGACCAAGCGTGCTTGGGAACTAAACACTGGGGGTTCTGTGTGAGCCTGACCACCTTACCGGGACATATGTCTAGAACCCCAGAGCCCTAGGTCAAGTAAGCTGAAATGGGCATGGCGGCCTTGGTCCACTAATGGGCTGTTGCGGTGAGGTTTTTTTCAGAATATATCATTTATATTAAAATATAATAAGCATTTACTTTGCACAGAAACTTTTTGAATTAACTTGTATGCAACAGCAATTTTTTTACAAAAAAAATTGTAAATAACTTTTTTTATTCACAGTATTCCACAGAGGCGATGCTAAACATCAAAATTTCAATTTTTGAAAAATCTATTTGTAAAATCATGCAAATCAACTGCTACAAAAAATATATTTAACCAGTAAAAGTAATCATACCTGGAAACTGCATGGATTCAATTTTCAATTCATCTGCTTTTAGAGCTTCAGAAAGAAGTTTGGCATGTGTAGATTTCCCAACACGATCACATCCTTCCAGAACAATCAAGGCTCCCCGTTTCAACATTGCTATAGTAAATAAGTTTTGTCTTGTTAGGTAATAAAAAAATGCTACCTACCTATTTCTAACCTCCTGACAGAGCCCTAACACAGCCATACCACACTTTGTTTTTGAGAAATTGGAACAGGATGCGAGATCAACACTACAAATGAAGGTTAATCAACGTCGCTAGACCGGCAAACTTTAAAAGCTTGGTGACATCTCGAAATTCATGTTATGAATGCTGTCTTTGCTTCCAATTTTTAGTACGTAACCATAAAACTGGTCTCCATCAGCTTTTGGATATGTGCTAAGTTTAATAGGTATCCCCTTCTTAAGACTAGAGTATATGGTTGCCAGAATAAGCATTTATAACTCTTTAAACTTTGCTAAATTTTGTAATTTGCAGCCAGGACGATGACTAGGATTTTATTTTAACTGGATTTTATACCCAACCATAAGCTATCGCCGCCAGAAATTTGAGCTTCACATATTCAAGACGCACATTTTTCCCGGTGTACTCCGGGACCTATGTGATTAATTGTGGATTTTTTTTACCAACGCAAGCGATAAAGATGCCAAAAATGTACAACCGCTGCCAAATGGAATATTTCCAATGAAAACTTTTAACTGTGGTTCCTTAACTGTATTTTGTAATCAGGAAATTAAATTTGCCACCAAATATTCTATTTGGCAAGAATGGCGCCCGTGAAATGGAAATGTATCAATTGGTCTAGTAATTGTTTTTTGTAGTAAATAACAAAACTATTTCCTAGCATTTTCACAAATTTATGTTATTCTCAGTAAAACACAGGGCTCGAAAAATCTCAGAAAATTTACCCGTGCCTGGGGATGGCTTGTCCAACAATGTACCCGGCCTCCTTTGAAACTAACCTGTCAAACTTTAATTATACATAAATAGCTTCTAAATAAAAATATAATTTTGTCGTATTTATTATAAACATATAAAATGCATAATGTATTAGTAGTTACTGGGATTAGATTATACATTAATAAAAGAAATACTAGGTTACTATATGATAGCAACCTCATATTTATTTTATGAATATTCGAATTAAAATGACAAAGTTCAAGTTAGCTAAAAAAGGCAATTTATCCGAGGTTACTACGTTGTTTTGATGAATGAAATATGGCGTTTGCCAGTTCCACAATCAAGGCAATGATTTACAGAGGTTTCTGCACAGAAATGTGAAAGGGGTTTTCCAGTTAGGTAGATGTTCATAATTGCGTTTAATGCTCCTTGTTTAAGACCAGGGCATAATATGTTTTGTACGTAATTGTTAATTCCTTCGTTGCTACAAGTAAAAAAGCACATGCACTGAGCAACTTTTTTTTTGTTTATTGATTACGTGAACATGCGCATTTGGTCTGTTGAAGAAATCAACAGGATTTCTAGATTAAAATGTAATTTTAGAAGTGAGATCTAGACTCTTGTAAGATTAGGGTTGGGTTTTTCCCGTCCAAAACTAATATTTCCCATCCCAGCGGGAAAAACTAGTAAATACCATGAAAAATTGGTAAATATTGGGAAGTTCTTTTTAATTAATTAAAAAGTTTTATAAAAGTAAACATCAGTTTTTGTTTTTTGTTTACATCCTAATTTTTGTATTCTGGCTGTTATTGCAAGTGTGCCACTATATCTGTGTGGGTGTGATCCTATGTTAAGCTAACACTTTTTAATCAACTTTACACAACTATAGCTGTTCTAGTTTTCTAAAGCCTAGTGAAGTTGTTTGATTTTATTTATAGATTTAGTAGACATAACTCAATAATTATTTATCATGTACAATATTTTAATGAATATTTACCACAGACAATATTTTAATAATTATTTATGTTTATGCAAATAGGAACACTTAAATAATAAGCAAAAGTACATGAATATTATATTACTATATTTGTAAAATAATTGAGGATGATATGTCAATTTTTTAAATATCTTAGATACATGACAAATATTTAGTTAATAATTGTTTAAATAGTTAGTTTTTTCGCAGGAGGAAAATTTTTTTTTCCCAGGACGGTAAATACCGGTTTTAACCATGGTATTTACCGGGGGTGGTAAAAACCATGCCAACCCAGCAAGTTAATAATTCAAATTTTCTTTATGTAATACATAAGAGACAAGTTTTGGTTTTGTTTAGACTTTACAAACCATAGCAGTTTTGGTTTAGATATGAATAAGTTTACTTTCACTTTAATTAAAAAAAAACTTAAGTTATGATTGGATTAATGAAAACTTATCTCAAATCATTAGGAAAGAATCAAAATTAAATTTGGTGACTTTTGGCAACATTTCCTAATTTTGCTGAGGAATCTTTTAACCTATACAAAAACACCGATCCTAAAATTATTATGTTAATCTCGATTAGAAAATAATCACCATTATTATTTGTATTGAAAACCATTTAGAGCGAATTATACAATGTCCAAAAAGTGATACAGTTGAAAAAATCGAAACGTTGAATATCAGCGATTTCGCCAAATTTCTCCATCATTTTCCCTTTAGCAATTATTAATACAGTTTATTTTAATTTTAGCTGTTAATTTTACAATATACATAAAAGTGAGTTCTTTAAATGTAAGTTTTATGTGTTTCATTTGACAACCAAGATCATTTATAAACGTTTATTTATTAAATAAAAGCAATTATTTTTTGTTTATCCCGTTTTTAAACCTTTTTCGAGTTAAGTCAAAATACGAGCATGATAAGGTGCCGACGAAAATAACGAATGACATCCAGTTCTTAAACATAAATAGAGATGGAATACCGGATTAACGTTTTTTGAACATGAAAAAAACTTATAATGGCATAATTACCTATAGTTATTCACCGGTGTTAACAAAAATTTATTATTTTCAGCTTTCGCAGAAAAATACACAGCAGTAGTAGTAGTAGTTGGGTAAGGCTTCTGGTCTATCGCTTCCAGACAGGGTCCGGCGCTTCTACCAGATCTTTATTATTTCATTATTTAAGTGGCTGGAGGGCTAGAATCTATGGGTTGATACCAGGAATTCTACTAGGGCTTTTATTTTCTTGGAATTGAGATCCTTATAATAGCAGAGCCATCCGAAGGAGAGGGGCGTTGGGCCGACTTTGTTGCGGAGGATTTCCCTTTGTGCTTCAAACTGGGCACACGTGAGGAGAAAATGATCACAAGTCTCGTTGGTATTGCATGATGCACAGAGGGGAGAGTCATCCAAGCCGCATTTGAACAGTTGGGCCTTTGTGGGGAGTGATCTGGATGCGAGCCTTAGAAGGAGGACTTCTTGACTCCTTTTCAGAAAGAGAGGGGTGAGGTTGACGGGAGAGATATGGCGAAAGTTGGCGTGGTATTTGCTTTGGGTCCATTCCAGAAGTTGGTTATGCTTGAAATGATTATCGATTGCCTTAGCTGCATCTTCCGGGGAGATAAGGTCGACCGCCAAGGGGCTTCCGATCGCGTGTTTGGCCATTTTATCTGCAATTTCATTTTCTTCCAACCCGATGTGCGCAGGGATGTATATCAGACTAAGGCTTTTGAAGATGGTGGCTTTTTTCCTGATCTCGTTTGCGATCTTGAGCGATATTTTTGGGGACTTAAAGCTGATATTTTTGAGGGCTTGAAGATTTGACATGCTGTCTGTGAAGAGGATGTAGTCTTTGGCTTCCGTGACTAATTTTCGTATTCCAAGCCAGATAGCAAGGCCTTCTCCCGTAAAGACAGAGTTAATGGGGGGTAAACCTCCCGAATAGACCATTTTAGACCTGCAGTTTACTGCTGCAATTGCCAGGAGCCTATTTGCCTTAGATGCATCCGTTGCGAGAATGACAGTGCTCACAGGAATCGAGGCTCTAAAGTCATTGAACCAGTTTACTGTGCACTGGGTATTCGGGGATCTGCCTTGGAAGTTGTATGATGAAGTGTGGATTTCCACGCCAAGGGATTGGGCTACGGCAAACGGGAACTCGGTAGGAATAATTTTATTGAGCTGAATGTTAAGCATTTCGGTAGTATTAGTAAGGTTGTCTCCGCATGGAACCTTAGATAAAACAGCCGGGGATGCGATCTTCTTGAGATTAGTTATGGTATTCGCCACACCTGTTTGCTGAGCGAGGGAATATTGCTTAATAAAATACGAAGCGTTACGCTTACTGTTTCTGTTTGACATGGAGCATTCTCCCGAGATTGCCAGAACTATTAGATTCGGAGTCCACTTCGGGAGCCCAAGGGCGAGCCTGATAATGGAGTTTTGAGCCGTTTGGCTTACCTTTTTGGTGGTTTTGGCAGCAAATTCTGTAACTTGTGAACCATATTCAAGGGAGGACCTGACGGTTGCGTTGCCGATTCTAAGAAGGTCCACAGTTTGTGCCCCCCATTTACTTTGGCCCAAGATCTTCAGTAGGCTAATTTTTTTTAGGGATTTTTTACTTAGACTGTTGAAGTGGGGTTTGAAAGTATTGCTCCGGGAGAAAGTAATGCCTAAGAATTTGACTTCTTGCATCCAAGGGAGTGGCTGACCGCTGATTGTAGGGCTGAACTGAGGCTGTTCCTTCTTCGCGGATAAATTAATGGCAGCGCATTTTGGAGTGGACAGGGGGAGGAACCATTCGTCACACCATTTTTCGATGCGTTGCATCGTTCTGTCTACGGTACTCTGGATTTCTTCGAGGGATGGAGCTTCTATCAGGAGGAAAATGTCGTCGATGTAGGTGAAGCATTTTACATTGGCGGGGATTATGTCGTAAATGTCGCTCATGTACAGAGAGAAGAACAAGGGGGACAGGACACTGCCTTGCGGTAGGCCTCTTTCGTACTTGATAGGTGTGGACGAGGCACCGCGCCACTGTACTTGGATCTTTCTGTTGCTTAGGAAGCTTGCAATCCATTGGGCTGCTTTCCCCCGGACGCCTGTGCGGAGTACCTTGTACAGAAGCCCGTCGTGCCAAGTGTTGTCGTATGCGGCGTTGATGTCAAGGGAAATCCCTATAACGTAATTTTTCTTTGCCTTGGCTGTGAGAATAAGGTGGTGGAGAGCGGCAATAAGGTTTTCACATCCTCTGTACGGGAGGAAGCCAGATTGGAAGGGGTCGAATTGGAGCTTCCTTTGGTAGAGGCAGATGAGCCTGTGCAAGATCATCCGTTCCATGACCTTACATGGGATGGAAGTCAAGGAGATTGGGCGATAAGAGCTAGTAAGGGAGGAGGGTTTACCAGGCTTCACGATGGGAATGATTTTGGAAAGCTTCCATTGCTCTGGGACCTGGCCTGAATTCCAAATAGCATTGTAGGCTTTAAGAAGCTTCATCTTGTTTTCATGGTTTAGAGATTTAATCATTTGGGCGCTAACCCTGTCAGGGCCAGGAGACTTGTTTCCCGTTTTTCTTAAGGCTCCTTCGAGCTCTGTGAAGGTGAAATCTGCATCAAGGTCCGTAGTGGGCCCGGAAAAGTCGAGAGGGATATAAGAGTTGAGTCTAGGCTTCACCAATGCAAGCGCTAGAGCGTTTGCTTGAGCCACTGGGGAGAATAATTGAGTTCCTGCCACAATAATGTTGTTTGACGTGTCTGCCGGCTTATTTTTCTGTACCACTGCTTTGATTATGTTATATGCTGATTTGCCCTTGGCTGCCTTCACACAGGTACTGTCCCAGAACTTTCGACGGGCTGACAATACTAGTTTACGTAACTTGGCTGCTATTTTTTTGTAGGAATTCCAGTAGTCGTCCGTGAAAAAGGTTTTAGCTAATCTCAGAGCCTTTCGTTTTTTTGCTCTCATGAAGCTGCACTGGGTGTTCCACCATGGTGGATTATTACCTCTGGGCATACGCTGGGCGACTGATACTCTTTCGGCGGTACTGGCCAGCTGGGTAGTGATTTCTGCCATGGAGCTGCATGAGGCGAGGTTTATGTTTATTCTGGAGTTGAACTGGTGCCAGTTAACTCGGATTCTTCGAGTTGGCAAGTCAGCGCCCGCGTTAGATACCGTAATTTTAATGGGACAGTGATCACTTTCGAACATGTCGTTGAGGATCTCGAAGTGCAGAAGGTTAAAGATATCCGGAGAGCAGATGGTGAGATCCAGGAGAGAAGGACGACATCTGGGCTTGTAGTACGTGGGGGAAGATAAATTGAGCAGACAGAGGTCACTTTCACTGATCCAATCCAACAATATGCTGGCACTGGCTGAAGTGTGCGTGCCCCCTAGGGCGGGGTGATGAATATTGAAGTCGCCCAGTACGATGAAAGGGGGTTTCAGTTGGCGGAATAAAGCCTCCAACCATTGGGCACTGAAGAGGCCATGGGGAGCGTACAAGTTTACAATTGTAATCATCATAGAGAGGGGACGGTTTAAAAAGAGATTGGTTGCCTGGATTTCTGTACTGGAGATAGGGAGGGTGAGGCGCTGAGACGAGGATGGGAGCCTAGCCGGGGTGGCCGTGACCAGGCCCCCGCCGACCCCACTGCTTTTGTCTAGTCTATAGATTGTCTTGCCAGTTAGGGAGAATGGGTTGGGTGGCTTCAGAAAGGATTCTTGAATGGCGAGGACGGCGGCTTCTGAAAACAGCGCATCTTTCAATGCGTGGCTCTTATTTCTAATGCTGCGGGCATTCCATTGAATAATGTAGAAAGGGCTGTTATGATACATAGCGTAAAGGAAAAAAAAAACTAGTAGTCCAAGAAAAAGGGGGAAGAACCGCCGGTGCTGATTACTGCTGGGGTCGTTATGTAGGATTATTTAGAAAGGGTGGCTGACCTGTGGAGATCTGTTGATAATAGGGCTAGCTGTTGGCTCTTTCGGATTCAGGATGGATACTAAGCTTGGAGATTGGGTTACGTCCATACAGATCGACTCGTCAGAGGCCCTGTCTCTGCTATGGCCTGATTGAGGGGGAAAGTCGCAGATTTTAGGTTTTTTGTTCTCTGTGTTTAGCTGGGTTTCGTTTTTTTCTTTTCTTGGGTGTATGGGGGTTTGACTACTCGTTGTGGCTGCCGGTACGACCGGCTCTGGATCTTGAGTTGATGGTTTGGATCCTCCTTTGCCGCTGGACGTGGGTCTGGAGCTGGCCAGGAGAGCGACAACTTGGCCTAAAAGGACGTGTAGCCCTTCCGCTGATTTCTGCTGTTGTTGCAAGGCGTCTGTAAAGCACTTGATGGTTGGGCCCAGTATTTTCTCAATTGCCTTTCCTACTTCTTGGTGGATATCTATTGCGGAGGTGACCGCGGTATTTGTTACTGCGGCGAACGATCTGTTAGTGGAAGGTTTTCTATATAGAGCCCTGGCTTCAGGGAATGACAGATTGGAGCGCTCTTTGAACTCTAGGAACTTGCTCTCTTCCGCCCTTGCCTCGCAGTCCGGGGAATTGGCCTTGTGACTTTTCTTACAGTTGCTACACTTAGTGGGGTTAGTGCAGACTGGATGAGTTCCCTCCTCACCACAGTTGACGCAGGTATTTTTGGAGCAGGCCTTCGTCAGGTGGTTATATCCATAACACCGGCTACACTGCCTGGGCCTGTCAACAAAGGGCGAAATTCTGTGATTTTCGTAGAAAACTCTTACTTCGGCAGGTAGTAGGGTCCCTAGGACAGTAATTAGCACTAGTTCGGTGGGCTGTATGGTTTCACCAGATTTTCTAGTGAAGCGTCTTGCTTCTGTTACAAATAGGTGACTTGAGGATTGAACCTCCTCAATGATCTCGTCTAGGGGGGTATCGATGTCTATGTTTCTCAACAGGAAACGCTTGGTGGAGCACTCGCGCTGCAGGGTTATACTAACCGGTACACCTAGTATGGATTTCAGAGAGCAGACCTGCCGGGCGCACTCTTGGCTTGCGGTAGTGATGATCAGTGAGTTGGTCCTGGTACGTTTTAAGGAATCTATATGCTTGTGGGCTTTCACTTTGGAGTCAAGCTCTAATTTCAGGATTCGCGGTTTGTTCTGGGGAATTCCACCAGCATTATTAATAACATGAAGAACAAATCTAATGGTGCCGTTATCAGCTGCTAATTGTATTGAGTCTTCAATATTACGGTCAACTCTGTGGGAGTATTGCTCCATTGTACTATTGGCTCCACTTTTGGTAAGGGTAAGGAACGGGGGCCTGAACAGCCCCGGGGCTGCGGCCAGCGTGTCGCCTACTTGCCACCGGGAGGAGGGGGCAAGGGAAAAAAAGAAACAGCTTACAGTGACGAACTGACCCGGCTTTAAATACACAGCAACTGTCACAAAATAAAGAATGCGCTGTTGCCAACAATGTATAAACTTTTCTAGATAGAATCAACTTTTACATGACGTATCCAGTATTTTCACTTCTGGATTAGATTTCTCCACTTGGGATCATAGTTAAAGTATTAGATTGGCAGATCACGTGACCTCCAATGCTAACGACGGGACGCGCATGGAGGCCAAAATAAGGGGGCAAAATGGCTATTCTAAAATTACAAAAAAATATCATAAAAATACTAGCTGCATTTTGGAATCTTTTTAGTGACTTGAAATGCTTTTCTAGTATTTTTTTCGGTAATTTTAGAATTAAATGGTATTTTTCCGATGATGCCTTAGCATTTTTCTCCTTAAAGTGGTGGCAACACTGGCCATTTTGCCCCCTTATTTTGGCCTCCATGCGCGTCCCGTCGTTAGCATTGAAGGTCACGTGATCTGCCAATCTAATACTTTAACTATGATATCTATGGCTTGATCAGAGACCCGCTTATAACCTACGTCAAGTAAGACCACGGCCTACTCAACTACTAAGGACAAAGAAGTTCTCCCAAACACGTTCGGGGACGGAAATTCCCAGTGACGTTGTTCCGAAGATGAAAAAAACCTGTCTCGAAACCTGTTCGGAACCACTCGTTCACGGCTGACCACATTTTTAGGGTTTCGAATGCGTCCGAACTAGTTTTTCGATCTTCGGCACTCGGAACGGAACAGTGACGTCAAATTTCCGTCTACGCTCATGTTTGAGAGAGCTTCTCTTACCTTGTTATTGAAGTTGGCCGTTGTAAGACAGACACAGACAGAATTTTTACTGACACACAGAGAGAAGGTACACTCAGGACGAAGGCGCTAATCGAACCCGCACCCGTTACAGCGCGCAGACTGTTAGCGTAACGGGCTGCGATCGGGGCCATCCGAGCCCCGATTTTTCCCTTCTCGCTCCTCGGCTGTAGCGTAGAATACGATTTCGCTTGAAGTTATTGCCACCTCATCAGTTTACCGCAGTCCGTTGCTGATTATTCTTTGTACACATGCTAGAAATGAACAGCTGAAAACGTCAAACTCAATCCTTCTTTCCACCGTTGTATTCCTCATTATTATTAATATATATATTTTTAATTCATAATGATAATTTCATGCCTAATTAACCAATAGTCTGTGCCTAACATGATCCTCAGAAGTGGATATTATTTAACACATTGATAAAACTCGAAGAATTGACGAGAAAGTTATTTAAAAATATCGAACACCCTCTTTATTAAAAAAACATTTTGCAGACTGTACAGAAAGACTTTTACAGACAATCCAAAAGTACACACAAGTCCGCCACGTATTTCAACGATTTTGATCAAATTTCCTGTTAGACTTCAAAGAATACATCTTAAAAACCAAATTAATTGTTCTATAAGCAAAATAAATTTGTTTCTTTAATTTGAGATTGTCATAAATGGTTGGTTGGTAGACATATATATTCAGGTTTGTGTGCTTGGTCAGATACCCGCTTATAAACCTTCGTCAAGTAAGACAGACAAAACAGACACTACACACACATAAGTGGATCCATCTAATTTTTAGAGAAAGCGGCCAACTAGAGGATCCCCAGAATTGGCTTGTCACCCCCAGAGGTATTGATTTGGTATGGGAACTTGGAGGACTTTCGGACCCAACAGATTTAACGAGCACGTACTCCGCATATACTCGACAAACACAAACATCCATGCCTTACCGGGATTCGAACCCGAACCCAGAGGCTCCAAAGGCTTGGACGGCTTGGCATAAATATTTTTTGGATGAATTTTTTGGAGAACTAGTTTTAACTGATGCCATTAGTGAAAAGTAGTTTCCACTAGCAAAAACTAGACCTCACTGGTTAATACTAGTTTTAACCAATTGCATTGGTTAAAACTAGTTGTAATTTGCAAAAACTAGTATTATCTAACATGTTTCAGACCAAACTAGAATTAACTGCGAATGCTTGACTTTTAATTTATTGTGAACGTTATTTTTTTTAAAAAAAGAAGTGGCAATACGTAAACTTGGAAAGTTTACTTGTTGTTGCAAAGCGTCGTTGTTGCACTGCCAAATTTCCACTTTTCTTTATTAATTAAACATGAATCCATTACTAAATGTTCGATAAACGGAATTTTACAACCGTATTACGACAATAGAGTTTAAAAAAACAGCACTATGCCGTTCTTAATGGAGAGTCTTCCAATAACCAAAACGCCTCCATTGCATTGCTACACAATAATTCCAATAACTAAACTAAACCAAACTGACTATCCTAAATCATGCTATTTTCCGTTAATTCTTGTTTTACCTAATATAAGTTTTTTTATAGTTAAAACGTGTTTAAACTAATCTACTTCGTCAGAACCGATATTAGCTAGGGATAACTGGTTTTAGCTAGTGGAAACTAGTTTTAACTAATGGCCTCAGTTAAAACTAGTTATAACTAGTTATTTCTACTTGAGGTCGCAGTGCTTGGCGAACTTGCCCCCCACCAAGAAAGTCATAACTAATTACTTCTAGTTCTAGTTGATTTCGGGTTTTATCAGTAGATGCTTTATTACGTCTTCAATCAGTAGTATTGCTTTAATACGTCATCAATCTCCTGCTTATGAGTTTAAAAACTCCATGTAATAAAACACTTTTTTTCAATAAGACAGGTGTGTGTCACAAACATAAAAACTCTAAAAAATTTATAATTTTCACTGAAACAATGCTACCCATTAGTGATAACAACTTACAACACAACTCTATTATTATTATTAAAAAAATACACCACAAAACCTCAAAAACAAATATAATGTTATTGCTTGTCAATAGTAAAAGTGTGTGGTGCTGCCATCTTTTGATAAAGATTTAAATCTCAAGCTAACCCGTGTTTTCTATAACCTAGAAAATATTTTAATTGTATCAAGGGAACTAGTAAGATTTTCTCAGAAAAGCGAAATTTTTCTCTGTTCATAAAAATTATGTGTACTGATGACTAAAAAGAAAAAAAATATTTTAACATTCAAGCTGTTCTTGCGCAAGTCGGACACTTGATTAGAAGATAATATTCTGGTTGCTTAGACTCGGTCTGAACTGGAGCTACAAAAGTAACAACATACTCTTTTGATCACGCAGAGATAGAGAACTGTCAATCATTCTGATGCAATAAGCAACGTCGTCGGTGGATTTCGTGAAAATTACTGAGCAGCAAAATAAGTAAAACAGGAAGCATTATTTATTGGACTCCTCTTTTAATGGGAGATTGCACTGGCAGGCCGAGATTTGAAGACATCTTAGTGTAATGAAAGCTTAATTCATCTTCCTATTTTGATTAAAACTTTTATCTTTATTATTAGAATCTGTTATTTGAATTTGTTGTTTATTGAAACTTAAGTTTAGTTAAGTTCAATGAAATTTAAGTTAAGTGAAATTTAAGTTCACTGAATTACGGTGTGAAGAAAAAGTAAACAATTATTTTAAAAAATGCATCGCAGTTGTAGTGAATCGGTTGACTGATTGCATCGTTGTTTTACTAAATTTGTATCGCAAATTAAGATACGATATCGCTTAAATCGAACCCTGCACAAATGCATCATGGGTAACGAAATAGAACATTTAGCCGTTTTCTCGTGCGTGACTCATAAAATGTGGTTTAAGTCAATGTTTAAACGTATCAAACCAATTTTTTTTGATAAAAAATTATGTTAGCACTTTTTGAAACTTTCAGGAATACCAGGACGATGTGTGAAAATTAAGGACAATTCAGGACACAATTTTTTTTTCTTCTGGAATTTCAGGACAACTACGACCCCTGCAATTGGCCTGTTTCACGTGAAGTAGGTCATTTCTGATTTATTTCCTGTATTTCATTGGTTTGACACGTTACACTCCGCCCACTACATTGTTTTACTTCCAAACTTTTGGAACTGTTGCCACTCAAGACGTGAAACATGCGCACAGCAATATTCGTCAATAAATAAGCACACATTATAGTGAAAATACTTTATTTGTTGTAAGTATGGGTACAAATTTCTTCAAATATAATAGTCATACATAAAAATATCGGCAATTATATTCCCCTACAAAAGTTTAAGAAATTAGAAAAAAAGTAAAAGGGGAATAATAATTATAGTAAAAAAAAAGCTCACGCTGTATAATGGCCGCTGAAAGTTCACAGCGGCTTCCGAAAGTGTGAGGCTCGCTTCACACGCAGGTTCCGGTAAAGTTCTCCGCACTTATGGTGCCGGACAACCGCAATGGCAATGTTAAGTCAATTGATCTTTCACATGCGATGGAACCATAAACCGTTACTGCGGTTTTACATGCGGTCAACAAATCAAGTAGTCACAATGTTTAAATCAAGTAGTCACAATGTTTAAATCAAGTAGTCACAATGTTTAAATCAAGTAGCTACAATGTTAAACGCTGCTGCTAATGAAATGCAAGGCGACAATTTTTTCGTATTACAAATTTACTCCTTCGTTAGTGAATTTACTGCATTAGACCTGGTTTTTTCTGTATTTTGTGCATCAGTCTGTCTAACAATAACCTCAAATTTCAAAATTTTACAAATAAATTCTTAAATCATATGGCACTTTTTTTCATTTGCAAATGATTTTAAGGTCGTTTTCTTTACAAATAAAACTAATTTTGATTTTTTTTAACAAATATATGTCATTTCAAATATATTTAAAATTTACGCCCATACATTTTCGCCCATTTCCAGGCATTTTGAGAGGCATTGTCGCTACTTGATTGAAAACCGCAGGTAAAACCGTAAATCCGGTTTTTGCATCCGTCGTGTGTGAAAGGTCCAATTGATTTAACGTAGCCACTGTGATCATCAGATACCGCTAGACGACATTACCGCAACTTTCGCATGTGAATCGGGCCTAAGGAGAAGGCACAGTGCGAGAGTACTTGGAATAATATCACAGAAACCACTCTTTCCCCAGAAAACATAAAATAGAAAAGAATTTGTTGGGATCGAGCACTTTGTGAATTCATTTTTGCATTTGAAATATATAAAAATTAAAAATAACCATCTCATTTTCGATTCTATAGTTTCATGAACTATCAAAAGCGAGATACTATGGAAAAGTAAACCAATATCGAAACTATCAAAAGATGAATTGATATTGACACTAACTATTTAATATTGAAATATAAATAAATATAGGTAATATATTATTAATAAAATATCTCTAAATTCAAAATCAAGACAATTAGAAATTATCCTACATTTAAAACTCTTTGTTAGCTATTTATATTAAGAAATTGTAATACAACTAGTCTAATAATGCTAATTAAAGCAAGTAAGTTTTCTACGTTCTGTATATCTTGGAGTTTTTAAAATTTATTTTTAATCCTCCATTAAATAGTTTGTATTCTTTTATAAACCTAAATTTCGTTTTAAAAATTAATTTTACTTTCAAATTTGATCTAAATAAGTTAGGTGCTTTTTTTTATTATTGCTTATATTGATTAATATCGGAGTTTCTGCAATCGATTTATTAGCAAATTAATGGGTATTACAAATTGCACTTCCCCATTGCTACAAACACCGGTATCACTTTTAATAATTATTTCGATAAATAACTATTCAAGGCATCGCTTCCATTCTAATATCTTTTCAAATTTCGTTCTCAATAATACAAGTTATTTCCGCTTGGAATTGCACAAAGGCTCGAAGACTAAACGGACCCCAAAAAGAACATTATTCTTTAGACTCCTTAATATGGAGGAAAACATAAAAAGCTATAAGAAATCATAAATTAAAAAAAAGGCTATCGACCAGAGCATATACATATCATCACAAGTAATGGATTACAAAAAAATATGTAAAAGCCAAGATAATTCACAACTAAATTATACTAGTCATCTTGCATACAGTACATAATCCAGTCTACCTTTGCATCAAAAGGTATCTGTACAATTTCTGACAATAATTGGCACAAATTCAAGTGATTATTACTACTACTGAGTGGCCGAAGAAAAAAAACCTGTCTCGAGAATTTCAGCTGCCGGCTATCATTACTTCCGTTCAGTTCAAGACGAAGGGTCATCGGTCTCCCAACCAGACGATAATTATACATAGCCTCGACCCTGACTCAATCCTCGGAAAGTGGGGCTGGCGAAAGATTCGAAGTAATTAAAAATGAGAAGCAACTCTCGTTTAATAATAATAAGGCACCGCGATGGGTATAAATATTCATGGGCTTTTCGAAGCCTAATGTTCTTGGCCAAAGAGTTCTAACGCAGAGTTCAGGTCCGTCCATTAACGGGTTCGAAAATGTCCATCAGCGATTTGGTACCAGTCTGCCAGAAACTTGCTAAGCCTTTCACAACACCTGAAGATAAAGCAGTTCATTTAAATACGCGTGCACACGTTTCAATCATAATTACAAAAGGCACAAGATTTTCCGATTTCACAGAGTCTTTTTCTTGAACACTTATCAGTTTATCATTGGCTGAAGAGGATAACATACAAGTATAACACGTGAATATCCGTGGATTAAGTCGAAAACTTGCCTTCATAGTCACATTTAAATCCAGAACCTCTTGCGTGACTTCAGTGTCTGAAACTAATCACCTGGCAGCCTCTACTGATAACTGACGGGAAGTTGAAGTGTAACTAGCTGCCATGTTCTCAAATATCAGAAAATACTCAAACAGTGGACAGTCGTACCGTCTTCAATATCTTCGACACACCAAGTCAAAGCGTTTCAAGTTTCAATGTCTTCATATCTCGGACCCACTTTAGCATAAGTTTATAAACACCGGGTTGAAGATTGGTTGTTGAGTTAGGAAGCTGAAGCTTTCGGCTTCTTGACTTGGAGCTGGACCACGCCCTCTGGCAGCTTCTTGAGGAAGTTCCAGGCTTCCGTCCTGGTCATGTTGGTCACCGATTGGTTGTTGATGGACGAGATCTCGTCTCCTTCTTCGAGTCTGCCTTCCTTGTCGGCAGCACCACCTGGAACACACAAAGAGAATTATTCGCAAATTGTTTGAAGTTATCTTCTTTAATCATCATGTGTGATGTCTCATTAACACTTTCGCTACGTAAGCACTTTGTTGCGGCGTAACTTTTCTGAAGGAATAGCATTGTTGAATCTTTACTAGTATGACCATCCGGTCTGTTTTGGTAGTTAAAGAGTTAAGTGTTTATCATATATACTAGTCAACTGTACAGCTTTCACACTGAGCAGGCTTAAAAATTTTAAACACTTCTATCCATCACATTTTATCTCGTCCCCCATATCATGCTTTGTTTTTCTTTTTAGTTGACATTGGTTTTTATTATTTGATTTAGATGTGTTTTAAATGTTATGAGTAAATTTTTAGAAGCGTTTTAACCTTTTAATTAGAATAACCCAGTGTTTGAGTTATATTTCTGATCGTTTTTAAATGTGTTGTTACTTTTATGAACATTTAAAAATATATTGAAATAACCTAGTGTTTTTCGCAGTATGGCCTTTGATGCCCTCGCGCCGTTAAACCTAAACATCCATCCTTCGATCTTCTTTAACCTTCTAACGGTTGCAAACGTGAAACTGCAGGATTTTTTTCCCACGGGCTTCTCAGCAAAATGCACTTAATACACAAAATACACTAATTTAGCTTCCCAAACTCTTTCGCAATATGCAATTTTGCAATATGGAATTGGTTAAACAAAGCACTATTTTTTATTTATTATTTTGGCTATAGTCAATCCCAGCGTAGCTGAAAAAGTGCCACATTTAAACTCATTGTTAGCTTACCTTTGAAAAGTCTTTTAATAAGAAGAGGCCTGTCTCCCTGAGGAGAATCTTTTCCGCCTTCGATGCTGAAACCCACGCCTGTCGCATCTTTCTGTAATTCCACTAGGAAAGTTTCGGCGCCTGCAAAATTACAAGAGGTCAGAATTAAATAGCTTCACAAGTCACTTCATAGCTTCCACAAGTACATCCTTAAAGAATTAACCCTCTAATGCACGATTTTTTTATTTTTATTCCGAAAAATAATATTTCGATCTTTGATCGTCATACAGTAAGGGGAAAGTATTTAAAAGAATCAATTTATACTGGAAATTAATTATTTAAAATTTAAAAAACGTTGGTAACGTCATAGACTTAGCATTGCTGATGATGCATTAAAATTGGGAAATTGTACCATTTTAATTGCATACAACATAAAATCATTTTTCTTTAAACGATTAAATTCTTTTATTCAAAAACATCAATACAGTTTCCAATAACTGAGAAAAATTGCTTAAGTTATCGAACATCAACAATATTTTAAAGCCAATAAAGAGGCTTAAAGTTTTAAAACAAATGTCAACATTATGTACTATAGAGTTAAAATGCAAACATCTCTCGTTGCACAGAAACTACTTTCTTCAATGCAGTAGAACCTCGATTATCCGTCCTTTTAAATCGATTATCCGTCTTCTTTAATCCAATAAGTCAACACCAAGCAATTTCTCCAACAAAGTCATTTTTGGTTGATCACAAAAGAAACCAGTTTCAGAAATATACGGCGATTCTAAAATAAATCTCCGGTGATTCTGAAATTGGTAAACTTCCGTGATTCAAAAATCGGGAACCTCCGGCGAAGTTAAAATCAGGAATTCTCCGGCGATTCCAAAATTGATTGACCGACAGACCTCCGGTCCCAACTTGATCGGATAATCGAGGTTCTACTGTATTTCTATTAGTTAACTCACCTTGTTGGTTAGCCGTTACAGACTGCCTCTTTCCCTCGGCCTTGTCAGCACAGTTCTGTCCAGTTGCAGCCACGATCCTGGCCAGTACCAGAACCACCCTAGGACTAGGCGCCTTTAGGATATGCAAGGCCTCGCCGTGACTGACCCCTCTGACGTCACGACCGTTGATGGACATGACGCGATCGCCCTTCATGACGCGGCCGTCGCGATCGGCAATGCTGCCGGAAATCACCTTGTGCACCTGAAAGAAGATGGATTCAGTCATATTATTATCTGCACATGTACTGTCTATCTAGACTTAAGTACTGTATTCGCCGTGGCAGTTCTTACACTGATGGAAAGACAACCCAACTTGACTTGTGACTCCTTTATTGCAACTGAAGTAAATGCACTCATTGTTATATGGTTTCTATGGGGACGCACTAACTGTTTGATGGTTGCTATGGAGCCGTGGCGTTCTTTTTTGTTGTTGTTAAATTGTAACCTCTTGCTGCTGTATTTTTAACTTGTGTTTAAAAGAATTGCTAAATAAACAATATTCACATATCTGGAAGCTGATTTTTAATTTACTGACTTCGACAAGTACTGAGTTAAGGGTGAATATTAGCCCAAATGATCGCGGTTCTCCAAACGAAAGTGCCCCTGTGTTAATCCAATGAAAAAAAAAATTCCTAAGCCACATTTCTCCGGCTGTATTGAATATTTTTACAGACGTTTTTTTATATGATAAATGTAGCCGACTTACAGGTCTCTATAATAATACTTTTTGAAATGGGTTCGAATATTTTTAAAAATTTTTCTCTAAATAATTTACACAAAATATTCTAACCAATATGAAAATTGGGATTGTAGAGCCCTGCAAGTCAGCTACATTTATCACATAATAACACCGTTTTAAAAAATATTTAATATAGCCGGAGAAATGTGGTTTAGAAAAGCTTTTTTTCTATTGGATTATATAACACATAGGCACTTTGTTTGGGAGACCCGCGGTAATTCGGTCTTATTCCCCTGAATTATTAATGTATATTTTCAAATAACATTATTACACCTAATTTTAAATAACCTTAATAAAACTTTAATTTTAAACAACCTTTATAAAACATTAATTTATAAACAACCTTTATAAACCTTTAATAATAAACAACCTTTAATGTTAAATAACCTTAACAAAACTTTAATTGTTAACCTTAACAAACCTTTAATTAAAAGCCACTCACCGTAATCTCCTTCACTTCATAATCAGCCCCTCCGGCCAGCGTAATCCCGACACTCCCACCGTCCGACCCTTCTCGTCTCAGCTGCACAGAAAGCAGCTGCACGCCGCTGCAGCTACCTTCATTTTGCAGCTGAGACCTGGCCTGCTCCAGAAGCTGCCTCGTCTCTTCGTCGTCTATCTTGGGCGCCGAGACGCATGACGAGGGAACGCGTCGAGGAAGGGCGACTGGGGGCTGAGTTGGAGTGGGTGGGCTGCGATCTGTAAGGAAAAATTTAGTGTTAAGATGCTAATTATCACAGTATAAAAAAAATTGGTGTTAACATGCTAATTATCACAATATCAAAAATTTGGTGTTAATATGCTAATTATCACAATACCAAAAATATGGTGTTAACATGCTAATTATCACAATATCAAAAATTTGGTGTTAACATGCTAATTATCACAATATCAAAAATATGGTGTTAACATGCTAATTATCACAATATCAAAAATTTGGTGTTAACATGCTAATTATCACAATATCAAAAATATGGTGTTAACATGCTAATTATCACAATATCAAAAATTTGGTGTTAATATGGTAATTATCACAATATCAAAAATTTGATGTTAATATGCTAATGATCACAATATCAAAAATTGGGTTGGAAAAATTTTACTGTTAACATGCTAATTATCACAATATCGAAAATTGGGTATGCAATATAAACTATCACTTTGAACTGCTTCTACACAAAGTTTATGTGTCCTAAAAAATTAGCGCCTATGTTATAGAATTTAATTCTATATTAAACTTTGAAATTTCAAAATTAAATGAACTATTTTTCATCAAAAATTTGAATTTCAACCAAAATTGAAATATCTCTGAAACTGATACTTCCTAGCAAAAAGAAAGTTCTAAAATATTTTTAATTTCTTAAATATGTGAGTGGAGTTCGAGAAAAAATTCTTATTTTTTTTTGTCTTATAGTAAATAGGAATTGAAGTCTCACTATTTTAAGAGATTCCAGGAGTTTTCCGAAACTTTAGGATTGCCAGAAATTTGCTTTTAGTTTGAGTTGCCGAAGTTTTGCTACCTTAAAATCCCCGCAGTTTCCCGATTTCATAAACGTCGAAGATTCCCGATTTTTGAATCGCGGAAGTTTGCTGATTTTAGTATCGTCGAAGACTCCTCACTTTAAGAAGTAGATTCTTTTGTGAACGACCGAGAAAAACCTCGGATAATTTTTTTCATATATCTATCTTATAAGGACGGTCGGTTAATAGAAAGTTTCAGATAAAAGTTTCATCTAAGAAATGCTTTGAATGGCTTACAAATGTCGCATTTGAAGGAAACACAACTAAATCGAAGAATATTTCATGTTTTTAGTAGCATTTAAAAAGAAATTTTCTTCCTAACTCATTTAAAAGTTAACTATTTTTTCTCCTTATTTGAAGGATGGCAAAAAAAAAACTGAACATCTATTAACATCTCAACTTCAAACAAACTTCCATTTTTATATTCGGAAAAATTTATCATTCTTTATACTTTTAGTGTTCCACAAAAATAGTGATTTAGTCAAATTTGTGTAAGTCCGGTTTAGTTATTCAGTTATGAGAAAAATGTACACTGCTCAAAAGAATTAGGGGAATGCATGGTTTAAACCCTTTCACTCCCAATGATTCCATTTGGAATCATCAGCATGCGATTTTTTCCTCACTTAGTTGAGCTCGCACTTATTTATCGTTAGATAGAAGAATTATGCATTTTGAAGAATTAAATAATGTTTGTTTTAATTAAATGAAAAAATGAAAAACATGGTAAAATAAAACTCGCTCCCAAAAAATTTTATGTAATAAATTGACCCTAAATACTTCACTCTTGCATTCTTAGATGTTTAAAGATTGATTTTAACTATTTTTTAATAAATTAAGTTTTGAAATAAATATTGTTATAATGTATTCAAAAATTATTATTCCAATTTTTTCCCTTAAATTTTAGTTAAAAATTTAAGATCCCCCTGTTTTTTACCATTTCATTCTAGTTGCATAATGAATCTATTTCGCAAATTTTAGGTTTTTAAAATAAAAAATAAAAAGTTTGAACGCAGAGGATTAACAAAAGTACGGAAAGTGCTCCCCTAATTGTTTTGAGCAGTGCATAAACAAAACCCCATTAAGATATATTGTCACTACATTTTCCTAAACATACATCAAATATAAGGACTTTTAAATATTACTAAATACTGTAATGGAGCAGGAGACCAGTTTTACTACATAATTCACCGCCATAATGATTAAATTACATTCATGACACATGCTCAAGAAGGCACTTACGCCAGATTAAACAACCCGCTTCGCGATCCTTATGTAAACGGTCACAATGAACTTCATTATGAATATAATCATCCATAACAGGTTTCGATAGCATTGAAACTCGGGCTTTTACAAATAGGTCCTTTCAGATGCTATCACACAAATTATTAAGTAAAAGACTGCCTTTTCATGAAATAATAAATAAGAAACATTTCGATCGTATCAGTGTATCAGTAGTTTGTATTCCATATTGGCTATTAGTCATCCTTGTCAAAGGAATATTCTTATCGGGTATTAATCATGCGGAAGAGCTTAAAAACTGCGGCATTATCTTACATCTGATCCCGCAGTATGATTAAGTTACTCGTAATATGTCAACGCTTTTGATGTTGTTTATCCCTTATAAGTTTGATAAGAATTTCTTACTGATGTTCCCATAATTTGTAGACAAAGAGTTAAGAACATGGTTCTGACAAATAGGATGTAATTTTGTAGTGTATAAGATGCAGATAGTTTAGGCAAATCTAAAATTTGACAGACGAATTACTCAATCCAAACCAATCAAACTACACTTTAACCCTTAATGGTATTTATAGGTACCACCTGAGTATTAGGCCACCCTGATGTATTTATAGTACACCCTGATGGTATTTATATGTACCACCCTGATGGTATTTATAGGTACCACCCTGATGGTATTTATAGGTACCACCCTGATGGTATTTATAGGTACCACCCTGATGGTATTTATAGGTACCACCCTGATGGTATTTATAGGTACCACCCTGATGGTATTTATAGGTACCACTTAAAAAGCCGCTGTTTCACTTTTCATTGCTCGATTTGGAGAAAACGGGAAAAGTTGGAACTTTTTAATTGACATGTTCGGTTTTAGCACATTAAAGTCTACAAAGGTAAAGTAAATTCTTCCTAAAAATTTAACTTTAGTTATCCTGCGGTAACTCGTGATGCCGGTACATATTAGTGCCACTTAAAATGCCTTTGTTTTACTTTTCAGTGTTTTTGCGAGGGAAAATAGATGGTAGTGGGTTTTTTTAATGCAGTATGTGGTTCCAACACATTAAAGATCAAAAAGGTAACACATATCCATTCAACAAAATGTCATTTTAGTTAGTGAAAGTTAGAAATTATAAGTAAAAAGGAGGAAAAAAGAAAATAAATTCGGGATATAAAGTACATTTTATGTCCCAACTATAATTTACCCATTCATATTCTAATTAATTGCAATAGCTATCATTAAAATGTTCAAAGACAAATAATTAAAATTAAACCTTAATTCGGGGCATAAAGGGTTAAAAAAAGTTTATGCTTAAGTTTTACTATTTAATGAAAATGATCTATTATCCGGAAGTTTCGATTGTCCATCGGTCCCAATTAGATCAGATAATCGAGGTTCTACAACTACTATAATCTAGTGACCCAACGCTTCTCGCTAACTTACCCGGCAAAACTGGCGGCGTCTTCTTGCGCACGACTGCCGACTTGTCCTCCTCCTTGTTGTTGTTGTTGACGTTCTCGAAGTTCCTGCGGATGTCGCTGAAGTTGTTGGACTTGTTGGCCGAGCTCGCCGAGTAGGAAGGTCTCGCCGGTGGTTGGTACTCGGACCGGGAAAAGTCGGCACCACGTCGGTTGCGGGGCTCGTTGTTCCACGTGTCCGAACGAAGACTGGAAGAAATAATTTGGAAAAGTTAGATGACGCAAAAAGACCAAATAGTCACGGCTGACTTAACTAATAATGCCAGAGAAGCTCTCTATGACGTTACATTATCCGTCTGGTTCGGGTCGGCAAACACAAGAGATGAACGAAACCTGTTTGTAATCTGAAATGTACAGTACACTGTTAAAAAAAACCCCTGTAAAATAACGAGCAGGGAACGGCAGCAGATTTCAGTCACACCCCGTGAAAAAAAAGACTCATGCTCATCATTTCCTATAGCTAATAGATGAGCTAAAATTGTAAAAATACGGGAATCACCCTAATTTTTAATTCGTGTAAGGGATAAGGCCATTTTCCATCAAATAAGGCTGTTGCCCATAAAAATTGAAGGGCAAATGCTCATAAATTTACAGTTTTTTTATATTGTATTGTCGGCTGTTATCGAATACGTTTCTTACTTTTCTTCGGAAAAGATGACAATTCGAAAAGACGGATAGCATGACGTCACGAAGAGCTTCCGTGGATTTTTAAACTTGAGTAGGTTTGCCTAAAGGGTGCCAATCCATTACTCTATACCAACCAGGCTATTCTGGCCTAGTTCTACACATGCTTTGTATATATCAGATGAGGTTGTCAGTAAGTTAAGTAAAGGAAAATAATTATCTTGAGGCCACACTATTTCTTATAAACCCAGTATTACACTGTTAAAACTGAAGGTGACAAATGGGGGCCATTTTTCACCCTGGGGTGAAAAGGTGGTCCCATTTGGTATCTCAAGGCTTTGAATAGTTTTGGGTCGATAAGTCTTAGGCTTGTGAATCGTCTAGGGGTGCCATTCAGACACCCCTAGGGGCCTCTCTGACCTGGAGTTTTAACAGTGTCTGTTACTCACCTGTTTGTCCGGGTGTCCGAATTCAGCGCCTTTTGCAGGCCGGCGGGCGTGGTATCCTCAACGTCTTTCAGAGTAGCTTTGCTCGAACTGCTGCTGCTACTACTGCTGTCGCGCCTCAAGCTCACTTGCTGAAAAGGGGAAAATGACTTTATAGTTTATATATAAATAGTACTATAAATATAGTACTTATATAAATAAGTTACATTTACAATAGTACTTATATGAATAAGTTACATTAACCCAAAACCAAGAAGATGGGGTAACACAGCATTTTGAGAAAGATGACTACGCATATAGAAAATTTTAATATCGGGTAAAAAACATTTTACTAGGTGAATTTTGTACTAAAGGGGAAATGGGCGCGCTGGATCGCGAATCTCCAAAGCAAAGTGCCTCAGTGTTAATCCGATGGAGAAAAAAAAATATTTTCTTAGCCAAATTTCTAAGGCTGTATTGAATATTTTTACAAATGGATTTTTTATGTGATAAATGTAGCTAACTTATAGGTCCAGACAATTCCTGTTTTTGAAATTGGTTCGAATATTTTTTAAATTTTCAATAAATAATTTTACACAAAATATTCGAAGCAATTGCACACAGTTGGATTATAGAGACATGTAAGTTATCTACATTTATTATTTAAAAAAAACCGTTTGTAAAAATATTCAATGCAGCCGGAGAAATGTGACTTAGAAAATAATTTTCCCCATTGGATTAACACTGAGGCATTTTGGTTTGGAGACCCGTGGTCCAGCGCGCCCATTCCTCCTTAGTAGGACATACTTCTGAAATACTTTTCCCTTTTAATCATATCTATTAATAATGGATCAAGGTTAGAACTTTAATTTAGGGTACATTGATAAAAGTTTTGCTCTTGATTCCACCAAAAAATACGGTTTCTAGTAGGCGCAACGACTGTGTTATAAAATATTTCACCAAATTTTCGTTATTCAGTTGAACCATTTATCAGGTTTTTGTTTGCAAAACCTGAAAATGGTTCAACTGGATATCGAAATTATGGTGAAACATTTCACCACGCATCCCTTGTAGCTACTACGAACCATTATTATGTTGAAACCAAGTAAAAAACTTTTAAGTAGTATTCGCGTTTTTTTTCTTCTCAGAATATACATAAGAGGAACACACAAAAATTGAAAAGCTTGATATCTCAATATTTTAATAAAAACCTTGAATTTTTTAAAAGTTAATTTGGTTGTTATAAATGCATTTTCATAGTACACATAAAGAGTACTTATTATTCTAAATACGATTCCAAATATCAAAAAGATTCATTTTTGTAAACATACACAAAAGAATCTAGTTTATTAAGCGTGACAGACAGTAAACAGACCAATTTTTCAAAGAGGCGGGGATTCATAAGTAATAGAATTAAAATTGCCATGCCAAATACGCTCAATTTTACCATTAATTTCCGAAAGGTTTTTAGATGTCACTGCGTTTAAACGAGGTCAAATGGAGTGTAATAAAGCATTTAAAAAGCGACACTCCCCTCTTACAATTGCCCACCACTCCTAATCTAATACAATGGGAGGTTGCGATGCCAAGTCCGGTAACAGATTTATGGCCATTGTTTAGACAACTATTACATCAATACGGTTGTCTGTTAGATAACTCGAAGAAGGGGTGCTTATGTCTTTCTTAATAGGGAAAAAAATTCTGTTGTGATTTAACACAATTGGTGATAAACAATTGTAAATCGAAAGTTAAATGGTTTATGAAGTTTTGTAAATATTTAGAAATGTTCCAATTACATAATTTTGTGATGGACTTGAAAATGTGCAAAATATTTAGTTCAAAAATTTAAATTGTAAATTAGGAATGGGAAATGCAATAAGGTCAATTGTTTATTTGTTTAGTTTAAGTGGTTGGGGGACTTACACTATCAGAAACTTTTCGAAAAGAGAAGACTATTTGGTCATTTTGAACTGAGGTGGAAGAATTGAATGACACATGAATGGTGGTTGTGTTAAAGATCGTTTTGGTGGCTAGAAATAGGCAACCGGAAACGCTCCAAATGTTCCGGGTAAATCTTTTTGCAGCTGTGGTAAAATTTGTGTCTGACAGAAACGCACAATCCAGAAAAATATTTTAAAAAAGCACGGCATTTGTGTGACGATTATAAAATTCTTAAACCGTTAACCATGACTTTTTGAATATCATCAACATCTTCATTTCTTAACAAAAGCGTTAAGGGAGAATGGGCGCGCTGGACCGCGGGTCTCCAAAGCAAAGTGCATCAGTGTTAATCCTATGGCGAAAAAAATATTTTCTCTGCCACATTTCTCCGGCTGTATTGAATATTTTTACAAGCGGATTTTTTTATGTGATAAATGTAGCTGACTTACAGGTCCCGTCCTTCCTACTTTTTGAAATTGGTTAGAATATTTTTTTTTAATTTTCAATGAATAACTTTACACAAAATATTCGAAGCAATTTCAAAAACTGGGAAGATAGAGACCTGTAAGTTATCTATTCATTTGTAAATTAATAAAAAAAAGTTTGCAAAAAAATTTCCAATACAGGGAGGAAACTCGAGGACAGGGGAAAATAAGTTTTTTCGCCTTGTATTTTAACCAACTAACTGGTTGGAGACTGATGTGGTCTTCCATTTCCCTTAATAGTTTTAAATTCATTCTTTGTAAATTTAATTATCAACATAAACTGTTCAGGGCTGATGTGGTCTTCATTTGCCTTATATATTGTTTATTTAGATAAATTTAATCAGAAAACCCACTTTCTCGTGGTAAATTTTTTATTGTCAATCGTCTTTAAAGGGTAAGAAGTGAGACTTCTGACAGTGTAGGGATCTTACTCACCGTTTCGCAGTGGGAGCTCCAACCGTTCGTTTCTAGATCCTGTGTCTCTGCTGAGGGCGATTTCATCATGGGAGGCGACTGCTTCTTTTCATTAGAGCTCCGGGGCATCAGGGATGGCGGAAGAGTGCTGCTCTTGCTAAAGGTAAAAATAGAGGATTTTAGTACAGCACAACTCCAATTATACGAACTCCGCCTGTCCGAAATGTAATGTTATAATAATGCTCCATCTATTCATACGCTTAATATGTAAAAGTGTCGTTTTTCATTTAACTACACTCTTAAACCAAAACGAGCGGTTTTAACTCAGTCTGAGTTAATTTCCACTCCTTTCCATGCCGAAAATGCACTTCTCCTATAGGAGTGAATTTCACTCTTTTTCAGAGTGGATAAAAGAAATAAAAGAAAACAATCTGCGTCCTAAACTCTTAAAACGAGCGGTTTTAACTCAGTCTGAGTTAATTTCCACTCCTTTCCGGTGCCGAAAATGCACTTCTCCTATAGGAGTGAATTTCACTCTTTTGTTTTAAGAGTGTAAATTCTCTATTCTTTAAAAGTAAGATTTCCTCCTATACAGCACTTCCATTAAAATAAACACTTTGTCAGAAAAAAAAACATCATCCAAACTTTTGATTTTCCGAATAGGAATCGATTCCAATTGGGCCGGATAATTAAAGTTCTAAATGCATTTATTTTTTAGAAGATATTTAAGTGGGGACAATAAAATTGATCTTTAGCTTTAAATAGTACAAGAACAGAAAACAGGTTTCGTTTTCATTGTTTTATCGGTTTTGTTCTTTTGTTGGTAGACTTTTCTCTAATTGTAATGTAATTAAATACATATAAGCCCATGTAATAGTCCAAATAATTGTTATTTTCCCTTTAAGTAGTTATTTTTTAATTGGGTTAACAAGTCGTTAATAAATCGTATAGAAATTTGTACAGGTTCAGTTTTTCTTTTTCCTGAAACAACTCATAGAGAAGCCAGTCAATGTAATAATTTTTTTTTGAATTAAAAATATTTTTTTTAAGGCTTCTACTAAACTGGAACGCCTTGAAGTTTTTAAACGATAAACAATCAGTCAGCACATGCGTTTTGTGATCATGTATCAAAAATATCGCTTTAAATTTACGGTAAGAAACAGCAAAAACTAGCGTTTTTATTAATTTTTTTACTAAAATGTCATTTTCCCAACTGATTACAAGATTGCGAACTGCTTACAGGGTAGAGGTCATCTCGATAACTTTCTATTTAAGTTTTTTACCATTTACCAAATTACGCCATAAAACCCTCTTTCCTTCACCATAATCCCAAGCATTTAAACAATAAAAGCTGTCTGTAACAAAAGCTTTATTGTTGATTATGCTTGAGATTTATAGGCTTAACCCTATTTTCCAACTCATGTAACAAATCGTCAAACGTACTCAAAGTGAACCGTGAAATTTGTAAAGTTATTTCCAAAGGCAATTGGTGTGAACATTCCAATTGAAGAGCTTAGTAGAAGAACGTGCTAAGTTACATTAAATTTTTGTTGTTGAGATTTTTGTGTCAATGAACATATTACTAACTTTTTTAACGATAACAAGTTCCCAATTTTTCATAAAATTCAAGTTCAGTGTATTTTTTACGGTTTGCAAGTACCGTTTTCAACAGATCGGAGTGCAAACGAAAAACTTTAAAGCTCATTTTCTCGTTTTCACGTTTTTGTCACTAAGCATGTTCTTCCACTAAGCTCTTCAATTGCAAACTGATAGAGGGCGCATTTTTCAAATATCTCCACAAGTACGTGGTGTTGGAAATAGTACCCATGACCCCACAAACCCCAGATAAATTGTTAGAAGACAGCACGGCCTAAAGAAAAAAAGGTAAAAGAAAGGAATAATCCCAAGAATTGTTACACCGCTCTCTATCTAAGTAGTTATGGGAGCTGGTATCCACACCGAAGTCAACGCTGCGTACGATGTCGCCCTTAACGGTTGCGTTGGGCGCATACTCAGGTGTTGGCTCGTCTCTTGACTGTGGTTCTAAAATACGACGCCCGTCACCAATAGCCCGTCACCAATAGCTCTAGTGCGACGATAATTCAAACCAAAACAAAAAAAAACCCAAACCGAAGTCTTCTCTCTGTGTTAATCCAACAGGAAAAATAATTTCCTTTGGCAAATTACTCCGGCTGTATTGAATATTTTTTACAAATGGTTTTTTATATATTAAATGTAGGTGAAGTACAGGGCTCTATAATTCGCCTTTTTGGAATCGATTCAAATATTTTGTTGTGAAATTATTTATTGAAAATTAATAAAAATATATTCGAATTCATTTCAAAAAGTGGTTTTTTAGAGCCTGTAAGCCACATGTAAGCTACATGTTCATATAAAATACCTTTTGTAAAAAATATTCAATACAGCTTGAGTAATTTGACTTGGATTAACACAGAGCAAAAACCGCGTCCATTTCCCCTTAAGTGGAGTCGGATGGTTCTATCCCGCCCATGTTAATTTTTTTTTTAATTTTAGGAATAGTTTTCTCAGGAACTACAAAGGAACTACAGGAACTTTATATATGAGATATCATTATGAACTTTTTTATATTTTGTTCTTTAAATATAGCTCTTTGAATTTAACTGAGGAATTTTGAAAATATCTGCTAAAAAAAAAATTTGTATAACTTTAAATCTGATTTTTTTTGCGTTTTTTAATACATATTTTAGAAAAAATCTCTGTAATAGTATTTTTTTATACTTTGAAATATTCCCCTTTTAAATCAAAGAGCTATATGTAAGGAACAAAATATAAAAAAGTTCATAGTGATATCTCATATAGTTCCCGATAAAAAAACGTTCCTAAAGTTAGGAAAATTAACATGGTCGAGATAGAACTATCCGGTTAGAACCATTTTTAAACAGCACCACTTAGAAGCAAACTAGCGTAACATCCCCGCGTTGAGTTACTCCACTCTACTTGAGGCGAAGATCTTAAAACTTGTAAGGAACGAGTACGAGAGACATTCTGTACTGATAAAAGGAGGGAAAAGGTCTTTGAAACAAAAAATGGTGGGCTAGAGGAAACGACAGATTTATTTTAAGTGACCTTTACACTTGGACGATAATAAAGGAATTTTGTGGGTCATTATTGATTCTTGAGGCTTTATATAGAATGGAATCCCATACAGATTCGCTGAAAGAACATTTATTTTATTACTTTTCCTCGGTCGTTCCACGATTAGTTTTTATTATCTATGTTTGTGGATGTAATGCTTCGTAAAAAGCCTTGTTTAACTTTAGTACATATAAAGATACACTCACAGAGAATTTGTTGACTGAGTCATTTGGGGACATTTGTTTCACTTTATAATGTTTCAGATGGATAAAACAAGCTTTGGTTAGAAAGATCGCATATGCTACGCACATTAGCTTCGTCATACATTAAAATAACTTAATTAAAAAAAAAATTAGGTATTAATTTCATTTTTTCTTTAAAATTGGGTTACATAAAGTTGAATAAATCTGAACCTTAAGTCCCACGGTTGAGTTCGTACAAGGATGACCAAAATCCAATTTACGAATATAAGGCTATTGGATTTATTTGTTCATTTATTCTTTATATTTATGAATATTATATCTGGGGTAAGGTAAATTTGTAAAAAATATAAATTTATAACACTTCAAATGTTTCGTCGAGAATACTTGAAGAGCCTAGAAACCAATTTTTTTTATAGTATTGGATTAAATGCACTAAGTAGTTTATATGGAGTCAGATGTTGTAATGGTAAAGGGATACAAGTGAATCACTATATGGTTCTGCTACTTTGAGAATGGTATGAGTGTTCAACCTTTAATGTCAGCTACTTCCCTGAGACCCTATTAACTATGTTTTATTCCTTATCAATGTGTAGTCATTTGTACCTCTTGGCTTAAAGGACCCTCATTTAAACATGCTTAAATTTAATATATCACGATTGATATACATCATAAGAATACGATGAAAAGGCACAAAGCAAGTAAAAAAAAACTCAACACAGCCCATCTCCATTACTACAGAATATACGTCAATGAAAAGAAAAACTCATTAGAGCCCAATAATGGGAAGCTTTGTTTTCGTGGTCAAAGGAAGTCATAAGTGTCGTCTTCCTTTCCTGCTGTTTGAGGTTTTTCGTGCAAGAAGACAAAAAAAAAAACACAAATGCGTTCAAAAAGGACACTTTTGTTGTTAGCCTGATGAATTTTCTTTCAGTTTTACTCTTTTTTTCGTGCAAGAAGTGCTTTTGTTATTAGTTTGGTGAATTTTCTTTTAGTTTTAGAGGGAAGGAGGTGCTGATGACTCTGGCAGTGGTTCCAGCTTGTTGCCCAGGCGACAGGTGCGAGGTTCATCTGCGCCGCCAACCATTGCGGGCGAACACATTTTTAATGGCTTTTCACGGGGTGTAATTTGATGACATTGAATCTCTGGCCGCCGACAACATGAGGCGACAAGTAGGTTCATATAGGGATACCACTGACACGGTCTTTATTGTAACTGGTAGCGTGACTGATGTATAGTTCCAGTAATTTTCATGGCCAAGGTCTTTATTTTATTACTTTTTTTCTGTATTTTGATTCCGAAGAATGGATGATTTTTTAAGATGACACTGTTTCCGTCCACATGATCACAAACAGAGACTAATATTATACCAATGATTTTTTTTAAGGACATTTCAAAGGGTGTAACTTTATGACATTAAAACTCCAACAGCAGCCCAGATGGGGAGACATACAGGTTCATGCTATACTACTGGACAATACTATGGTCTTTATTACAAATGGGTATAGCGTAATTGATGTGCAGTTTAAGAAATTTTCGTAGCAAAAGTCTTTTTAATTTAAGTTTATGTTGGTTAGTTCTGAAAACTGCAAGAATATTGTCTTAATAATGAAACTGTTACCGTTCACATGACATAATCAATGGCCAATAATAAAAATAAAACCTAATTATCTTGGCAGTCAGGTACATTTATATATTTTTTTTATCGTCTAGGCTTTTATGCTTTGCACAACTAACAGAATTCAATACAACCAGTAGCTTGCCACTCACGTAATTTAGAATAACTCATAATTATTATTTTATACCGTTTAAATGTAAAATGTTTCGGTTGCTTTGAAAATCAAGCCTTTATTTTAAAGAATGAGGCTGAAAGAATAGACTTTGGTCCATAAAGGATTCCTTTTTAGTTTGTTATTTTAATTTCTGAGTATATCTATGAAAGGGTTTATTTTTAATATAGTCCTTGTGCAGCATTAATACAGAAACGTATTCATTTTCTTATAACGTGGACTGGTGACGACGTTATCTCAAACGACTTGTTTGAATACATCAATGGCGACTCGAAGTCACTTCTTGATATACTTTTATGGCTGCTGAGTCATTCGATTGCCCTTTATCTCTTCTCTTGGTCACTGTTTATTTCAAATCCGGCGTCAGTCTTCTCGAGCGATTAGAAAAGTGTTGAGAGACCAGCCCTGCCTTTATTCCGATAAGGGTGTCAGTTCACCGGTTTTAAAAGTCGCATTTGCATAATGCCATTTAGATAAGAAGCTGCTTACTTGATTCTTTGTCTGGTTCTCATGGCACCGAAGATTTTTATCTCTTCGAAGACATGGTCATTTTATTTTTGGAAAAATATGTTGTTTTAAATTGCTTTTAATCCATTTAATGCTTTTATATGGCTTTGTTTTGCTTATGCACGAGTTTAGTTATATGAATTGTAAGACCGATTTTATTTTTAAAGTTATTTGTATAATAAGAAATAAGATAAGTAACATTAAGCATAACCAATAATTACATACCATAAAAAAACTTTATAAGAAATAGGGTATTTAAATTTTTTTTCGTATGTCTCCTATATTTTCCTAGACATTGTATCTTTAACCCCTTCCTTCTCACTCCCGTGATATTTCCTGGCTGGAGTGTTCAGTAGGAACGCGTCAATAAGATTAAAACTAACTTATATCCACCAATTAAAACGCCAATGGCTGGAGTGTCCAGTAGGTAACGCGCCAATAATATCGAAATCGACACTTTTACGGCCGTTTACATGAAAATTTTCCGATCGTTAAGGGATTGTTATGGAGCAAAACAAGAAAATCAGGTATGGATCAGAAGAACGAACAACGAACTGAACCAACTTATAAAAAACAAGATTCATTAAATCGCAAAGAGACTCTGCTGGCTTTGACATATACAGCGTAGAGACGAAAATAATATCACTAAAATAATTACAAAGAACAAGTTATTTGATACCAGGAGAAAATGGAGACCAAGAGAGACTTGGATTAACAACATAGAAAAAGAATTGGCCGAAATGAAGATTACAAACTGGAAAGGTTTGGCTTTGAAGCGGGACAGGCGGAGAGCTGTTGTGGCGGAGGCCTGCATAAGGCTGTGATGCCAGCTAAGAAGAAGAAGAAGGGGTTTAAAGGCTACTTACCCTTTGGTAACTGTAGCAGAGCTGGTGCTAGATAACAAGCTGGTGATGAGAGGAACAGGTGCTGATCTGGGCTGTTCCTTTTTGGGTAGCAAGGGGGCCGATACTTGAGGGGGCGGAGGGGAAGTGACCACATCGGACCTCTGTTCCCACTTTTCGGCCAAAGCTTTGAACTTCTGGACGCTTCCAGAAGGTTCGACAGGAGCCTTTAGAACGGTCTTCTGTTGGCTGAGACGCTTGGGACGCAGGTCGACAGTGCCACCTGTAGCCGGGGCTTGGGATTCATTGCGTGTGATGTATCCCCTAAGGAACAACAAGAAATGTTTTTAGACATTTATTCCAAGGGACATTATATTTGGGTAAATTTTCATTGCTTTTTACATGATTGGATTACTGGTTTGACAGTATATCTTAAGCCTCTGTGGGACCACATACCTTTTACTATATTTTATTTTTAAACCTCAACAAATATTAAAATAGTTTATGATATACTATAATTATTTTAGAACAGCTAGAATATTTATTTATTAGACTGCTATACAGAAAAGAAAATTTCCAATTACATATAAAGGTTGGTCTCGATTTGGCAATTTGAGTTAACGTTGTTAAGCAACAAAAATGCCTAAATGTGGTAAACATTCCACTTAATATTTCATACAACTCGATAGGTATAGCAACCCTACGTTAACTTTTCAAAGCTCACCAAAAGTCGCCAGTGAACAGACCGGCCATTATATCATAGCTGTACCTTTGCTTGAATTATAAAACACCGTAATTAAAATAATCTAAGCACGTTATTATGCGATAGAAGTCTACTTACCTGATGCTTCGGAAATCTTGAGCGTCTCGAGCCGAAACCCACTCCGGATCTGGCGATTCAGCAGTGGCATCGGACAAATATTCCTCAGTGCTGGCATCCATGTGTCTGTTATTCTGGGTGAATCGACGAAGAGACACATCGGTCGTCGAAGCGTCTGACAAGTAGCCCTCGGTCGACGCGTAGTCCTCGTTGGTAGACCGCGGTACTTCGTTCGGAACTCGTGGCTTCTCGAAAGAATCTGTGGTCGCGTCCGACAAACAGTCGTCGGTGGTCGTGTGTCTAGAATCTTCGGTGCGATGACTCAAAGTCGAATGAGAATCGTCGTCTTCGTCCTCGCTTTCATCCGAGTGAAGCTGTCTTCGACTGATATTCTTCTCCTGAAGATTGAGGGGACAAGCTCTAAACTTCCCAACAGGAACATCTTCGGACTTCTTGTTGTTGCTGTTGCTAAATAAATTACCAGATTGATGCTGGATGTTGTCATGATTGCCATTGCTGAAGATTTCTTGCCGTTGTTGTGAAGTTTCGTTGGTGTAGACGCTTCTTGCAGGTTGATATCCATTCGAATTGCCGTTTATGAAAGGGGCATGGCCATCCAGGAAATCGGGTGGATTCTGGTACGAGCCGTTTCGATTTTCTGTGGTCGTCATTTGCGAAGTGTGGACCACAGTTTCACAGGATCGGTAATCTTTGCCATTACTGGATACGTTTGCTTCTTTCTTGGACCTTAGGAACTGTTGAATGCTCGAAGTATCTTTTTTGTGACAGACTGTTGCACTGTTTTGTGCACGAAGATTTATTTCTGTTTTAGATATGCATACTGCTGCTCTAGGCTCGTTCTTCGAGCTAGGTGTGGATTTCACAAGTGTTTCGACAAGCAAAGGCTGAAGTACAACAGGTTTTGCACTACTGGTAAATGTATTAGACTTGAAGCCTGAATTTAATGACGGGGGCGTCACCTGCAAAATGAAAAAATATTTATTTAAACTGGTTTTAAGAAATATTTTTTATGCCTAAATACAATGAATAAGTTATAAATAAGGATGTCTTCTAAAGTAACAATTTTCATATTTTTTAATAGCACGGGTACATTTAAACAAATATATGACTCACTTTATTTTCCTTAGGCGCTCTAGAAGCATTCCTCATGGGTGAAGCAGCCGAATGGGACGAATCCTCAGAATTGTCTCCCTCGTACTCCACATCCGACGGCTGCAGCGACGGTGTCGGCGACATCAGGGCCTTTTCCGGAAGCAGAGGCTGCACAGGCTTGCTGTGGGACAGAGAAAACTGGAACACATTCTGCTGCAGTGTGGAACTGGCGTTGGAACTGCAGATACTCGACGGGGAAGATGGAGGCGGGGACAAAGGACTCGTCAGAGAAGACGGCGGAGTTGGGGATAGAGAAGACCCTGGCAGCTCCAGATTTCGTTTTTTGAAAGCAGGGGAATACTTGGGAAGAGAGTTGGTCTTGGTGCGTTCACTCTTCCAAGGAGGCTCGGCCAGTAGCGATGTCGACCGTTGGTAATCGTTATTTCTGGGTAGAGATGTCGATTTAGAGACAGCAGCGGTCACCACGGTGATAGGAAGAGAGGCCCTTCTGTTGTCTCTGGAGCCGGTACAGCCATCAGAGTCGCTGCTGACGATGGTTGGTAGAGTTTTGCTACCATCTTGCTGTTGGGGCTTTTCGGGAATGACAAGTCCCTTCAGCTTCCGAATGGGCTGCTTACGAGTGTCGATGATGGACAGCAAGTTGGAGCCAGCTGCTTTCTTGCTTAGAAGATCTTCTGTGTTCTTTAGGTTCTTCAGGCTGTACAAACCGTAGTTGTACCTTTTGTTGTTGGTGAGTTGCGTTTCTGGGTAGGTTGAGACTATGGGCTTTGGTGGCTCAAGGTCGAGTTTGATTGGGAATGGAGAATAACCGTTTCCAGTTGGATTCTCTAATGAAGAGCTGGGTGCGAGAGATGGTATACTCAAAGCACTTTTGATATTGGAACTTGGATATAGGATTTCCTTTTCAGGAGATTTTTTAGAAATATTATGCAAGCTTTGCCATTTCGTATCCCGCGAAAGGCAGTTTTGTTGCTTGTGCTCTTCTGTAGGAGGAAGATCCATCTTTTTGTTTTCGAGGGAAACGGTAACAGTCTTAATATTGTTCTCACTACCATATCGTTGTAGGTCTTTCTTAAGTGGTGTTTGATTGGCTTCCATTTCTGAAAACATTGCAATTCTGTCTTTGACGCTCACTGACTTTTCGAAACGGCGTCCTGTAAGCGACCACTTGTTCTCGGCAGCGGATCTAAGGCATTCTTCACTTTTCCACTTAAATGCTGAAGAGTTATCACTTATTTTTGACAAACCGTCAGGCACTTCTAATTTCTTGGAAGTGCTAAGAGTACGGGATAGGAAAGCGGTCTTAGATTCCTGACTGTCTCGATGCATTCCAAGCAACGTGTCTTCGTGGTAGGACCTAGTCATCGCGAACCTCGATTGTTCATTTTTCAAAAGATTCTTGGTGTTTTCATCGTGGCAGAGGAGGTCAGTCAACTGGTCTTCATTGGTGTACAAATCCCCTTCTCCAAAGTTCGAATCGTCTCCAGAGCTGGAACTCTTGCTCAGAGGGGCTTTTCCGAACTCGCTGCTGGAATACCGACTGCCGTGTTTCTGGGGCGGTGACTTTCTCGCCGGGACGGGGGGAGGCTTCTGTCGGTTAGGGATAGCAGGGGGAGGACAAATCTGCAAGGTGGAAGGCAAGGGATCTCCATCCAGATCGTCTGCAGAGTCGATAGAGGAGGAGGCTAGGCCGAGGTCGTCCGAATCGATGCCCTCCGCTGGGATGGAGTACTGCCTCATGGTGTCTTCCTTCTGGAACTGGGTGATGTTGTGAAGTCTGGAGATGGCCGATCTCGTCTGCGTCTCGGGGGAGGAGACGATCGGCTCTTCCAGGAACACCCCTGAGTCGTCGCACCCAGGGGAGTGGTTTTTGAGGGATTCCTGGGGGTAGGGGGATGTGGAGAAGGCGGAACGCTGTCCGTCGTGTTTCTGGTGCCTCAACATTTCAGGAGAGGAATTGTTTGAGAGAACATCTGCAAAACAAGAGTTTGCACTAAATTGTGTGTACGCAAAAATTTGAAGAGCTTAGTGGAAGATTAAGAGAAATTTTTTTGAAAAAAAAATGAGATTTTTGTGTCAATGAACATATTACATACTAACATTTTTATGATAGCAAGTTTCCCCTTTTTCATAAACTTTAACTTTAGTATATGTTTTACGGTTTGCAAGTACTGTTTTTAATATATCTGAGTGCAAACTAGAAACTTTAAAGCTCATTTTCTCGGTTTAAACTTTTTGTAACTTAGTATGTCCTTACACTAAGTTTTTCGTTTGTAAGTAACTCAAATTAAAAAAATTCTTTTTGTTTATTATACTGAAAAACTGAAGAAAAAAAATAGTGTAAAAAAGCAAATTGCGTTGAACAGTAAGATATGATAGATTCAACAAGTTAATTTTTCAAATATTAGAAAGTTTGTCAGGAATTAAACAATACATTCCTTGGTATGGGTAAACAGTACGGTAATTTGAGAGTATTCACGAAGGAAACAACGTAGATTATTGGCGCACATAGTTTATTTGTTGGTACAAATTTTACATGATTCTGCGAGTATCAAACTGCCCTATTTTACAAAAATACACCACTTGTACCAACAAACTACTTGCGCCAATACGCTACGTTGTTTCCTTCGTGAATACTCTCATGTTTCATGTGCAAAGTTGAAGGTTTTTTCTGAATAGAGTAAGGTAATTGTCCATGCAAATTAATCGTTCTTCTACATTCTAAAAATAGTTTCGGCAACTCACCAATAGCTTCGTCATGATCCTTGGGTGGTGAGGAAGGCGCGATGTAGCCTGCTGTCGGGACATCGGGGGTCCCGGGGCCCAGCGGGGTCCTCTCGTCACTGATCACTGATGATGATGCCGCACAATTGTCTTCGGTTTCTTCGACTGCAAAAAAGATATGATGATTAGTAAACTATTCTTTGATGTTCAGTAAACTATTTAGTCTTTTCAAGTTCATTTAACTATTCTGTTTTCAAATTCAGTAAACTACTTCTTGGGAGATAATCACTGTTTCAATTTTGGTAAAACCTTCTAGCATTGGAGAACTTGACTTTTACGAAGCTTATCATATATTTAGAAACCTAGTTAATTCATCCAACATGCCAGAGTTCTCTCAAATTTGGGAAAGTCTCATAGCAACAGATTAACTTTTCTCCCTTCCCACGCACATTCCCTCCCAATCTCCCTCTATACCCCTTATCCGAATATAATGTTTCACAGCTTCAAGCCGTCGACTATTAGTTTGTGTTGAGAGTTTTTCTGATGAATGCGAGCTTCGGACTCGAAGAAACATGCAAAATTTTTTACCAACAAATTAACTATTTGCTCCAATAATAAACGTTGTTTCCTTCGTTAATACTTTCTATATGTTATCTATATGTTTCATACGCAAAGTTGAAGATATTTTCTAAATATTCTTTGAAGTTCAGTAAACTTTTCTGTCTTTCAAGTTCGTAAACTATTATGTCTTCCAAGAACATTAAGAGGGATGGTCATGCCATAGACCTATGGTGGTCAGCACAAAAATACCCAATACTAGCCTTCGAGATGGAGTATTTACTTAGTTGCAGACGG